>JARBWK010000002.1:143374928-143780014 GCA_030556195.1 Anolis apletophallus
GTCCGACTGTGGTGGTGGTGCTCATCTCCATTTCTAAGCCAAAGAACTAACATAGTCCATAGACACCTCCAAGGTCATGTGGCCAGCATGACTGCATGGAGTGCCATTACCTTCCTGCCGGAGTAGTACCTATTGAACTACTCACATTTGCATATTTTCAAACTGCTAGGTTGGCAGACGCTGGGGCTAACAGCAGAAGCTCACTCTGCTCCCCAAATTCTAACCTGTGACCTTTCGGCCAGCAGGTTCAGCAGTTCAGCAGTTTAACCCACTGCACCACTGGGGGCTCCAACAGCATGTATGTATATATAGAGAGAGAGGGGGGGCTAGTTATTAATACAATAAGATAATAGAATAGAGGACAATGACAGAGAATTAGTTTTCAAGTGTCTGATGTGGGAAAGGGGGAATGGTGGATGGCATAAGGCAAGATTTTAGATTGTGATTTGTTGCCGTACCTGGTCATTTCAGAGCTCTGCTGTCGTTTTTGTCTTGATCCTAACTGCTAGCTGGAGGTTTGCTAGCCATTGTGATTCTACTCGTAATTGTCCCGACTCAGCCAAATTTTCTATGGCATGCCTCATGGATGTTTACTCAGGATTAGAGGCAGCATTTCATTAGATGCGGCTTTTCACTTCCCAAATCTTCACTGTGACAAAGGGAATTTCCTCATCTGCATTGCAATGAGTCACACATTTGTATTTTATTATTTCAATTCCCAGCGGGGTAATTCCTGTTAGCATTACTCCAGATAGACAGCTCCTTCTGCGTCCAAAAGAAGGGACACTGTGTAGCTGTCCGTTCTCCCTTCTTCAGTGGATTTTCTCTGGAATAAAAAGTTGAGAAGTAGTGGGGAAATTACATACGGAAGGAGGTACCACCCTGAAAAATATTCCTCTTGCTGTCAATTTGTGAATTACAGCAGAGCCCTTGTGCAATAACTATGGCAAATAACCAAAGTGTCTCTGTGTGTCTGCTCCATCGGTCTTCAACTTCAAGCCTAGCAGACTTACATGATCTTTCCCAAACAATTTCAAGAGACTAAATGTGACGTGACATTCCTCTCCATTCCAAAATCAGTCAAGGTCAGAAATATAATGAATAAATATAATGAGAGGTTGAATCCTTCTGTCACTGAAGAGTGGGAAGGTAGTATCGTCATCCAAGGCCATCATCTTACCACTGCTCTTGTTACAGCATATGATGAAATCTAGGTAGTTAAAAGTTACTGTCTGAAAGAAATGTATATTATGCTGCCTTTACATAGAGTGATAACCAAACTTATCTCCTCCTATGAACCATCGTAGAGATTAAGATAGTCAGGGGAGGCCGTGCTCTTGGTCCTGCCTCCATTGCAGGCACATCTAGTGGGGATGAGAGACAGGGCCTTCTCAGGGGTGGCCAAGTGACCCAATTTGTATGTGGAAGGGAGGGGAGGGAGTTGCCTCTTGTCAGGCTGAAGGTGGACGGATGGAGGGGGGAGGGGGAGGAGGATATGGATTTAATAGAGGAGAGGGGAGAATTTGACAGAGGAGAATTATTTAGCTGCCAATATGAAGGAACATGAACCACCCTGCCAGCAAGAAAGTGACATCCAACAAATAATTATCCAACCTAATGAACTGGATTTTGGCTTACTGGATACCCACTTGAATAGGGGGAGGTGGTGTTCATCTAGAGTTATCAAGGTGTCCCCAAGTCAGATTCTGAGGAAGAACCTTAAGGAACTTGAGATCACACTCATCAAATGGCTTCGTAGAGAGTACGTCAACTTCCTCTGCCTATTAATAACCTTTGGAGATGTTGAGACAACATTGTGTCTGCTAAGTTATTTTGAACAGTCAGAGGTTTGTTGAACTCCGCCACTTTTGACGGGGTCCCTGGCCTTTCAACAGCTCACTGTGAGGCATTTGCTCGGTTCTTTGCGGATAAGATCACTCTGATTCACTCCAACCTAGACACTTCAGTTACTGCAGTCTCTGAAGATGTAGCAAGAGCACCTACTTGTCCGGTTTTAATGGATTCATTTCAGTTTGTGCAACCTGAGAACGCTGACAAGATTGTTGGAGAGGCGAGGGCAACCACATACATCCTAGACCCCTGCCCATCCTGGCGGATAAAGGGTTCGGGTCAATGGGTGATGATAGATTTTCTTCATATTTTTCAGGGATTCTTACCCTTACATCAGTCATAGAAATTCAAGATTTATGGAGACAGAGAGCAGAATTTTTTGTTTTGTTTATTGTAGAAAAATGTTGGTAATGCAGTTTTAATACATCTAAATTCCATAAAACAAATCCATAGAAATTGGGATACTGTAAGCATGCAGTCTGCATTTTCTTCTGTTAGATGTTTTGGGCTCACAAAAAGAACAATACTTTTGTTTTCCTTGAAAGCCACTAAAAGCAGAGAGATAGCAAAACATGCAACACTGTACACATTTGCATAGTATATATTTTTTTACCCAGCATGCCTGTAGAATGCTACACATAAGGTATCTATAGAAGTAAAAAGAAGAAGGGGGTAAATCAGCAAAAAAGAAAAAAAAAGATTAAATAGAAAACATCCATTGTTTTAGTTTTGCAAAGGCAATCATGCCCAAAATGGGTCCCGCTGACGGGAGAGTCCCATGCCCAGAGAAGTAAGTTGGAAATAAACTTGGGGCTATGGAGAGAGGTATGGTAACAAACTGATTTGTGGAGCTTATGATTTACATACTGGATTGTTCATATCACATTATTCTGCAGAAACAGATTCTTATTTCAGATGCTTTGGGTATGTGACCAGCCGTCCAGGCACAGTTTCAGATCCAATTCCAATAGTGGCAGGCAAACTATGCTGTCGATAGTCTACTATTTTCATCAGCCATGAGCATGGTTTGAGGTATCTGAAACTCATTGGAGTTTGCATCTACACTATAGAATTTATGCAGTTTGACACCACTTTAACTGCTATGGATCGATGCCATGGAATCCTGCCAGTTGTAGTTTGGTGAGGAACCAGCACTTTTAGGCAGAGATGACTAAAGACCTTGTAAAACACAACTTCCATAATTCCATAGCCATGGCATCTAAAGTGGTGCCAGACTGCATTAATTGTTCCGTGTAAATGCACACAAAGTGCTACTGAAACTACTGGAGGGTGTTGGGTTGACTACCCTGCATGAACAGCCATAGTCCACATCTGACTCTACTATGGACGTTCTCTGTCCAAAGTTGGCCATATATTTGAGGACTGAGTTTTTGGTAGCCAGTATTTTTATGTGGAATTTTCTCCAAGTTTGAAACATTCAGCAATTGTTACATTGTTTTTTATAGCAGTGTGATAATCCCATTCGCTGTTTTACTGAAGATTCCCAAATTTGAGATATAGATGCACACCTAGCATATTCTTTATACCAGGGTAACAACAAGTACAACTGGAGGCTTCCCTTGTACTTTGAAACTCTGTACAAATTGGGGAGAAGCAAGTAAGAAAGAGAACGTATATCAAGCTCATTCATGTTCAACAAATTAACTTGCACAGAGTTCATGAAAAACACTTTCATGGCAAATCAAGTTTCAGGTACAAATTACACTGTTCTGAAATGAGTTGCTGAAGAAGTCTTAAGCAGCAAGTTAATGTAATGGAAAATGCAGTATTCCTGATATGATTATAGTAACATTTTTCAAATAATGCCAAATCTAACAATCGGATTGCAATGTTGTGCTATTGCAAATGTGCTTTTCTCTTGCTCTGTTTCATATTATTTGGCAAAATATTTTTTTTCTATCTTGTACTATACAACATAGCATTTTGCTATGATTTGATTTTTCAGGTGCTGATGCAGAATATAATAAATAACAAAGGGCTATTTTGGCAATGGGTTGCTGTTTTTAAAAGCAGCTTTCAGCAAGTGTTGAATAAGGCAATGTAATAGAAACTTTTGAATTCTCTTAGGGACAGAGCCCAAAACTATTTCCTATTGGGTTTAACATTAACTCAAAAATAGTTTCAATTGAACCATTTTCAGTAGCAAAACTTCAGCAGAGGGAGAATATTCCTCGATCCGGCCTCCAAACATTGCAATGAGGAAACCCACTGTTAGGAATTTCTAGTGAAACATGTGCTTTTTAAAAAGGCACAACTATTAAAACCAGTTTAATGCAATTAATTTTCATGGTAATAATCCTCTTCACTACGGTTTCAAAAACAGTAGCTAATAAATGACAAAGAATGACAAATTCATCTGCATAAACTTTCTCTTCCCTCCTTCACATCATCTAAAATACTTCCTTTCGATCAAAGAACAGATGGACATTTTTTTCAATACTCATTATCTGAAAATATTTCACAAATTGGAAAAAAATAGTGCCTTAGTTATTCCTAACTACATACATTTCATTCTAAACAGAGATTACAGCCCTTTGCCCAAATTCATTCATTCAGGTATTTTCTATATCCACCAACACACCACTTTTTCACATCCTATATTGACCAAAAACATCACCCCGAGTTATTTTTTCTTCATTTTTTGCTTTTAAAATAGAAGCTTTCCTTGTGATAATAAAATAAATTATATTATATTAGAGAAATCTGATACTGCCTAGGTTACCACTGAATAGTTGCTTGGATGAGGGCTGCTGAAATCAAATCATCTTAAAATGGAAGGGCTGGCATGGGAATTGGGATTCATCTTGTCCAGAAAGTGTGTGCACTCTCTCAAAAGAGCAAACGTTAAGAGTACTATTTGACCTTATACGATCCCTAGATTGATGATGGTGGAGGATATTTGTACAATTATGTTTAGTGGGTCAGCTACGCTTTCATGACTTGTCGATTGACATACCTTCTATGTGGACCCATCTTTGAGAACATCCAAAAGTTTCCTCTGTTGCAAAATTCAGTAGCTAGGCATATTACTGGAAAGACAGTACTGGGAAAATGTTTCTTCAGTACATAAAGACCTGCCCTGGTTGTCAGTTGTTTTCTAAACTCAGTTCAAGGCCACCAATGTTTAGTGCATTGTTGTCTAAGACATTTGGATTATGAACATGCCTGGTCACCCCGATTTACTGGAGAGCCTCTCTTGAACTAAATGTTTCCTGCAGAAGGCTGACGGGGAAATTTTTCCTATTCGAACCATGGGCATGTACTCCCTTCAATGTTACATCAGCCCACACTCATTTATGCTGATTTCAATAAATGTGTTAAAACACAACATTTTAATTTTAGAGGCTCTACTGTCATATTATAAACTTACATATATTGTAAGTTATTTGAGTTGGTTTAAATATTTTAAAATATGGCCTAGAACGGCAGGTTAGGGGATTTTGATGTGTATTCAAACCACCTTGCTCTTGTTAAGATAGGCTTCCAATTTTTAATTAAGTTCTCAGTTTATGGGATACAATATAGACATATCTGACGGGTGGCGCCATGGTAAATGGCCTTTTACCCCCCAAAAATTGTGTATGTCATTAAGGAGCCAAAGTAGTGCAATGGGTTAAACCCTTGTGCCAGTTGAACTGCTGACCTGAAGGTCAGTGGTTCGAATCTGCAAGATGAGGTGAGCTCCCGTCTGTTAGCTCCAGCTTCCCATGCGGGGACATGAAAGTAGCCTCCCAGAGGATGGTAACACTTCCAGGTATCCCCTGGACAACACCTCTATAGACGGCCAATTATCTCACACCACAAACAACTTGCAGTTTCTCAAGTCACTTCTGACACAATAAAAAAATTAAGTAACAAAACCCACAAACAAATGATTCATATGACTCATAATTAAATGATGGTTTAACAAATAATATATGCCATTTGCTTTCAATAGCCCAGTCTATCACGCTGTTAAGGAGTAATGGCATTTGTGCTGTTCAGTTAGCAATATGTTTACGTACGGAATGCATCCCATTAAACTGAGTGAGATGTACATTTGAAGATTTGCACTGTAAACATCTCTGTGGGATTGACCCAGGGATACTCTGACCAAGGACTCTGGGCAAGCAAAAGTCTGTTGTCACATGTAGGACATGGCAGAATATTTGTACTCAGTAATCAGAAAACCCAGTTTCATTGCTTGAAGCTGTCTTTTTGGAGTGTGGTCAACAGACTGAGGATAGAAGAATAGCCTGATTTTATTTCAAGTAATGGCGCCCCCAGTGGCACAATGGGTTAAACCCTTATGCAGGCAGGACTGCTGACCGAAAGGTAGCGGTTTGAATCCGGGGAGCGGGGAGAGCTCCCATCTGTCAGCTCCAGTTTATCATGCGGGGACATGAGAGAAGCCTCCCACCACATGGTAAAACATCCAGGCAATGTCCTTACAGATGGCCAATTCTCTCACACCAGAAGTGACTTGCAGTTTTTCAAGTCGCTCCTGACACACACACACACAAATTCAAGTAATTTGGCATTACATAGATTGTGGATGAGGCAACATGATCAGATTGTGGATGAAAAATTACTAAAAACACCAAAATGTAAAGTTTACTAGAAAAATTGTGACCCAGCTGAGTTTAAAGACTGCTGCAAATCTTACGCTGGTCCAACAAGAAATTATGGTGGGAAAATACCACAAAATCTCTGTAGCAAAAATCAAAGACAATAGTCCCCAAGACAATCATCCTTTATTTCTAAGTATGGAGAAGCAAGATGACAGAAGATGGTCTGGTCAGATATATCATACTAATACAGTGGGGCAAGAGGCAGGTAGCATGCAACATAGGTAATAAGGCTTATGCTCATAATTCTCACCATGGATTATTGGGAAAAGGCCTATTTATGACACTACACGTTTAAGAATCTCCCTTTAATCAGTACACAAATAACACTGGTTAAAGGTTGTTATAAATTAGAAACCAATTTCTAATCGGGTCCATCTTTTTGAACATTTTGTTACATCTGCCCATTGCTGGGAAACACAAGATGGACAATGTAGTTGTGATACAGAAAACAGGATCAGAATTCAAAATGACCTCAACAGATAAGAGATTGAACCAAAACTAACAAAATGAATTTCAATAAGGAGAAATGAAAGATATTAAACTTAGGCAGAAAAAAATGAAATGCAAAGATACAGAATAGGTGATGCCTAACTCAACAACATTCTGTGTGAAAAAGATCTTGGAGTCTTTGTGGACAACAAATTGAACATGAGCCAACAATGTGATGAAACAGCTTTTAAAGCTAATGGGATTTTGAGCTGCATTAAAAGAAGTACAGTGTCAAGGCTAAGGGAAGTCATGTGCTTCTTCACCTCTGGGCACCACAGTTTAAAAGAGATATCGACAAGCTGGAAGGTGTCCAGAGGAGGGTGACTAAAATGACCGAAGACCTGGAGACCATGTCCTATGAGGAGCGTCTTAAAAGAGCTGGGTATGTTTAGCCTGCAGAAGAGAAGGCTGAGAGGAGGCATGATAACCATGTATAAATATTTGAAAGGATGTCATAAGGAAGACGGAGAAGGCCTATTTTCTGCTACTCTGGAAACTAGGTCTCAGAGAAATGGGTTCAAATGACAGGAGAGGTGATTCCGCCTGAACGTTAGGAAGAACTTCCTGACTGTAAGAGCTGTTCAGCAGTGGAACTCTCTCCTCCAGAGTGTGATGGAGGCTCCTTCTTTGCAGGCTGGATGGTCATCTATCAGGGGTACTTTGAATGTGTTTTTCCTGCATGGCAGGGGGTTGGACTAGATGGCCCATACAGTCTCTTCCAACTCTTAAGATTCTACTATTCTATGTTCTGCCACAGGCAACTAGTTGTCCCCTGTATCGATACAATATTTGACTAAATAAACCTTTGCTGTGATCTGATATTTTTATGAATTCAGTCCTCCATGGACAGGAAATGTAGAGAGATCATTTTGACAAGACATGTTGGTCCTTCTACACTCAACCTAGTTTTTTCAGGGAAATAGAATGAGCACTACATCAAGCCACTACATGGACAATGAATTCCATATAGGCATCTCCTTATTTTTGCCCTCTCTACAACTCAAATTTCAATTCAAATGGAAATGCTGGGCTAAGGCATGAAAGGAGGGATTTCTCTGCCCATAATATACCAGCATGAACCTTTTCATTGATTGTGTTCCTCCCTATTATGGATGGAAATCTAGAAAGCTATTAGAAGAGTATATTCTGGCTAGCGTGTGTGTGGGGGCCTCTGAAAGGCCAGAACCATCAAGTAACACTGAAGATGGTGCCAACATTTTAACAAACATGCCAAGACACATCTTCAGGGAAAGAGTCTGTTCTCAGTGCCAATAAGTAAAGATATTTTTGCACTACATTTCCTCAATATGGGGATTATAATTCTTTCCATTAGATTACCAAGGTAAACTGCAAGTCGCTTCTCACATCTGAAGCGTCTTGCAGTTTCTCAAGTCGCTCCTGACATGAAAAAAAGAAAAACCAAGGAGGGTGTAGGAAAAAAGAAGGGGAGCTATAAAATAAATTTTATTGTTTCTGAAATGCTAAACACTCTATTTTGTTTACTAGGGCAAAACATGTCATAAAATGCACATATCTTCAAGCAGTTAAATGGTCTGGTCAATAATGCCCCAGAGGATAAAGATCAAGAGCATTCTAGTCTAGATTTATAGATGATGATGATTTTTTGTATTTTTAACCATTATTAATTTAATGAAGACATAAAATAACTTGTAAAACTTGTAAGAAATGCTTATCCTAATGCCTTTTCTTTCATGCAGATGAATATGCAGTACATATAATCAAGGCATCAAAAGTATTGTAAAATGCTCCACTGGGATGCAGCATAAAATAGAAGTAGAAATAGAGATTATGTCCAATGGCGCAGCAGTCATTCACACAAAAGACGCAAGAAGTCCACACTTGGTGTGTCCCAATTACAAAATGTAACTAATTAACATAAAGGGTTAACAACTCTGGGATCTGCACATAGCAGTAGCAGAAGCAGACTTTCGCTCAGATGGCGGTTTAAAGGGAATTAGACACATTTAGTGCAGTACAGTTGGTGAAAGGGCTTTGGGCCTCACTAGGGAAAAGGGTAATTCATATTCAGAGTAAATAATGCAAAGGAAACTCAATAAATACATATAGATTACCTTCACCTCCTATTTTAATGGTGGATGAAAATACAAAGGAGAATGCTTGTGTGTTATCGAAGGCTTTCATGGGCGGAATCACTGGGTTACTGTGAGTTTTCCAGGCTGTGTGCCCATGTTCCAGAAGCATCAGGTCCAGCTAACATCTCCCGACAAAGGATTCTCTCAGGCAAGAAATAGTCTTTAAATTTGCAAGACCATTCAATGTTAATCAAGGTGGCCAACTGCAACATTCACACCTGCCTCAAGCAGACAAGAGTTCTTTCTCCCACCCTGGTCATTCCACAGATATATAAACCTCCCTTGCCTAGTTTCCAAGACACCTCACAACCTCCTATATCAGCAATCCCATAGGAATACATTCAAAGATACTTGAAAAGGTGAGGGAGTTTTATTGATATACATCAATAAAAGAGCCTGACATAGATGGGGGCGAAACGTCGGGACCAGGCATGTAGCCAGGGGGGGCTAAGGGGGCTTCAGCCCCCCCCCGAAATTCTCAGGGTGGTCCGCGAAAAGGCCTTACTAGTACATTATTTAAACTGTTATGTTTATTCATATCATGATCTGATCACCATGCTCATTATATCCCACATTAATGAGGTTATTGGGATAACAATACAAAAGGTTTGCTAGGGTAGACCCTCTTCCTCCCAGTCTCAGCCCCCCCTGAACCAAACTCAGCCCCCGAATCAAAATCCTGGCTACGGCCCTGGTCGGGACAGAATGCTTCTGGAACATGGTCATACAGCCTGGAAAACTCACAGCAACCCAGAGAATGCTTGTGACTAGATTATCTTATCCTAACCTAACAGGACAATTTGTATGCTTTTATCAGAACTTGGACCAGTTATTTTTGAGACTATAGAGCCTATCACACAAATCTGCTATTCCACACATTCCTGCTATCATTGACAGCAGATATTATCTTCCTTTGTACAATTGCACTGAATTGGCAATTTGTGGTCCCACAATCGTATTTCTGCATAACATGCTGTTCTCTAATTTTAAAAAAAATTACAGGGATTTTTGCATTTTTAATTTCAAAAAACCCAAATATAAATAATGTAAAATAATGAGAAAACAGTCTGGGAACAGTGAGAAGAAGAAGAGGAGCATCCCATGTATTGGCATCACTTTACTGGTAGCATGACAGCACAGAATGGAATAGATCCATTGCACCAAGATAGATGACGGGAATGATGTGAGATTGCAGGTTACTGACGGGTTTTTCCCATCAATAGTGACAGATAGGTTAATCACATGGAGGAGACAAACTAACAGTAGAACACTTAGTTTCAATGTTGGTTTGCCTGCCTGGTGTAATAAAGTCATTAAATTCATAACCTTCCCTAGTCAGCAGATCCAGTGCTCATACCTCAATGGAAAGATTGTGTAGTTGCAATCCTCCAAAAGTAGTGTTTGCAAGCTCTAGATCTCATAATGTAAACTAAAATTTCAATTTTCTACCTCAGAATTACCTTGTGCAGCAACTTGCCCCCACCCCCACCCCTTGAACAGCACCAAGCAGATATATTCAATTTCTAGTAAAACCTACAAGCCTGGAAATCAATAGTTTTGGCATTTCAAATTGTCCATATCATTTTAAAGATTAGTCTTGCTAGGTTTTTTCCTTCACAAACTCTATAATAACTAGTGGATTCAGTGATGTTGTAGTAAATTCTGAAGTATAGGCACTCTTCATAGCAACTTCTATACACATATAGGCATGTCCCTTCTAAGACTATACAGCAAAAAAATCAACCTGTATCTGCTATTGACCTTTTAGCTTTGACTCCCCAGCAAAAAGGAGCCACATCTCCAAGTGCTCAATAAACGTCATTTTATTTTGGACAAAACCCAATGCATTTCGGCTTATATATAGATATATTTCAATGGCTTTTTATTCAGGAGCAATATGAAAATATTTCCTTTCTGTCCTGCAAATGGAATGAGATTTTTAGTGTCAGAAATTTCTGCAGTTGCCCTTGAAGACGGCCACTGAAATATATCACATCCAGTTTTGCAATCTATAGACATTATCTCTTTTTCCTGTGGGTTCCACAGAATGCTCTCCAGCTTGCAATTTTTATTATTCTGAGGTTAAAAAATGAGGATAAAGTACAGCTCATGTCTGAGCATATTTATAAAAAGCTGTTTCCTAAAACAGGAACACCCCCCCCCCCACACACACACAAGCACACTTCAACAACCTGCTTTTCAACAAGCCATTCAGTCAAGAATTTTGATTTATACCCAGAATCTGTATATCTGATCTGTGGTCTGCTTTTTCATCATCATTTATTAAAATAAAACCAAATTAAAATTCAATTGATTTAAAATACAGGTTGAACATCCCTTATCTGGAACATATAATGCAAATACAGGTGTTTCATAATAATAACAAGAACCATACTCCCAAACACTTCTGGTCCCAAGCATTTCAGATCAGGGAAACTCAACCTGTACAGAGTGTGCTAGAAAGTAACATACTGGAATTAAGGTATGAAATGAAATTTGATAAACAAACAAACAAGAAGAAAAAACACCATTTATCATACAGTATGACTACTGCATCTGCTGGGGATATGTTCCAAGACACACACACCATGGAGACCCGAAACCACAGACAATAATTACATGTTGATATACCTTGGTTGGAATCATATTACAGAATCACACTGGAGAACCCGAAGAAGTCATTGAAACTTTCAAGGGGAAATGTTTTTTGGAACATGGGTTAGTGGATACTGACTGAGTCAGGTGGATAAACAGGTCATACTGTATTTCTTATCTGTGTGATTACTTCCTTTTGTGCAATATGGAACTGATAATGGGGTGGCCCTGAAGTGGGAGTATCTCAGAAACAAGGAAATCTCACAGATCAAGCTCACAAAATGCCCTCTATACTTCAATTGTACAAATATCATACAAGAATATCACAAACCTATTTCTATGCAAGTTGAGTGTTTTCCTGGTTTAAAAGCCAATGAACAGAAGTTGATCTGTTCACTTTTGCACTGTGACCAGAATGCGACAGAATGAAAACATGCAACGCCCAGCTCAGATCACTGTATTTGGCTTAATAACCTGAGATATGCACAAACCTTCTATCTGCATATGAAGCCGGTTTAAGACTCGGTAACAATAGATCCCCATTCTGAATTAAATGGAAAACTGTAGTTAATCAGAAGCTTTTGGGTTTAATTGCTGAACATCACAAACAGAGGAGAAAAGGCGCTGTGTGTACAGGCAAAAGGATAATACATATCTTTGTTTATTAAGCTGGTGTACAATTGTCTGCAGACGACCATTCTTGAAAACGCTGGGGGTTTTTTTCTAGTTGTCAGGATTGGAATAGTTTGAAAGTGCTGATGAGAGACTGACATTGAAATATGCCAGAATATAGTCTACAATGATAAATTCTTAAAGCAACCATTTTAATTTATGCATACTGGAGTTGATAGAAGGCATGCTAATGTAGGACATACATAAGATTGCAATAAAAGTGCCATTTAAGAATTAATAAATAAAAAGAAGTAAGGAGAGGGGAAGCATTCATTAGATATAAGGCAGCAAAATATGCGAAGTATTGAAATCACCGGTTTCATAATTTTACACTAAACAGTATAGGCACAAGTCCTAGGGTTAGCAGCAGACTTGTTGAAGGGGGTTGTTTGATGAGGAAAAATGTTATGATTTCCTACAGGTGACACCTATACAAATCCGTCCAACAGACAACAAAAATACCTTCAGTAAACATACATTTTCCAAACAATATTTTCTTTTAATGCCTTAAACGCATGGTTACTCATATCCTGCAGGTAACCCAGATACCCTTTCCTAACAAAAACATTTCAATTGTATATATAGTTCATTTCCTAGGACCTTAACAATTTTGTTGTTGCTGATGTAAAGGAAAATGAGGTTCTCTGACCAGTTAACACATGAATTACAGAAGATATAGAATGTGATAACACAAGCAATCATAGGAAATCTTCTCCCTCTCTTCTCTATGTAGATCTCATATAAATAAATAAATATATAGAGAGAGGGGGGGAGGGAGAGAGAGAGAGAGAGAGAGAGAGAGAGAGAGAGAGAGAGTTTTAGATCAGGGGAGTAAATCCTGCACCTGTCCAGATTGTTGTTGGAACTGCCAACATAGCAAACGGCAAGGGATGTTGGGAATTGTGATCCCATAACATCTCAAGGGCAGCATGATTCCCAACCCTGAGCCCAAAGTAATTTATGCATGCTTGCTCAGAACTATCTACCACTGTAGGTTTATTACCTAAGTAGTATTTAGGATTGCAATTTTCCTTCAAAATACTTAATGTGAGCAAACCTTTCAAAGGAGGAAAAAACAGTGAAAAGCTAACATGCTCAGAATCAGTTTTCCTGGACTAAATTGAAATTGTTCAAAATACATTCCAAACCTTCTCACATCTGCTCCCACCTTTCCTGGCTGCTGGTGAAAATCTACTTCAAGCCCCATTCCCAAGACTGCTGCAAATATAGTAAGGGGCATTAAACTTGTGATCTGCCTTTCCCCCCCAAATGGGTTTGGGCAGGGATACTGCCCTCTATCATGAGGTAAGATTCATGCCCTGAGTTTAATAGACATTACAATGTACTGTTTTCAGATTTTACTTTCAGACAGCATGGTTTGGAGAATGTGTGCTTCAAATCTCAAGAGAAATGTCGGTGAACACCAAAAGAGATTTACAGATGGGCTTAAAGCTAACCTTTTAAAATGTGGTATAAACACCAAGAACTGGGAAGCCCAGGCACTTGAGTGTTGTAACTGGAGGTCAGCTGTTACCAATGGTGCCATGAATACTGAGGAGGCACGAACAAAGGGCAAAAGAGGGAAATGTGCCAAGAGAAGGCGCATCAAGCAAACCCTTGTCGGGACTGCCTTCCATCTGGAAATGTATGTCCTCACTGTGAAAGACAGGAATCCCCAGTGGTGCAATGGGTTTAACCCTTGTGCTGGCAGGACTGAAGACCAACATGTCACAGGTTCGAATCCAGGGAGAGCGCGGATGAGCTACTTCTGTCAGCTCCAGCTCCCCATGTGGGACATGAGAGAAGCCTCCCACAAGGATGGAAAAACATCAAAACATCCAGGCATCCCCTGGGCAATGTCCTTGCAGACGGACCATTCTCTCATATCAGAAGCAACTTGCAGTTTCTCAAGTTGCTCCTGACACAGAAAAAAACAACTGTGAAAGACCATGCAGATCCAAAATAGGTCTCTATAGTCACTTATGGACGCAAATCCAAGACTCTACCCTTGGAAGACAATCATACTCGGTCATGAGTGATCGCCTATAGTAAAAGTAGTCTAAATCATATGGAACAACACTAACAATTTTAAAAGCCTAGTGTCTATATGTCAGGCTCAAGCAGCTTTAAACGTTATACATGTGCATAAATGAAACTTGCATTCTAGCAAATATTTTATTTGTATACATATTCCTTGCTGGATCTTTAGAAGTATTTCCATAGTCAAATCTTTACACACTTTAACTTCCATAGATATTTTAATTTCTACAAAAGCTTGTCATTTGGTGAAATACCTCAAATTCTCTCGTGAGCATTTAGTAATCGAAGCACTTTGGGGCACATCAACTTTTTGAGACCTGAAAGTACGTTTACGATTTGGAAGTGCACACTTGCTCTATAAATCTAGAAATTTTAGTGAAAAAAATCAGCCCCAACACCTGGGTCAACTTATCCATGGGTCAATATACGGTAAGTACTGTATCTTAACTCTAAAGGAACCAACTCCTTCTTTGAGTGGCAAAAAGCAAGAGCTTAGTCCACCCTGCAAGAAGCTAAAAGTACTGCTACCACTACCATCACCCTGCTACTGTCTCCATCATGGTGCCACTTCTTGTGCTTTTGCATACCTGGGCAGGAAAATGGTGACATCATCTGGGGCAACTGCTCCCCACTGAGATGGGTTTAGTGCTTTCTCCTCTTAGCAGAATGTCCTTTGGCTTATTCAGTTGTATCAACATTTCTGCCTCCAAACCTGCACTCAACTTACATGAGAATATATGGTAGTTTCCCTTATTGAGCAGGAGAGATGTGCAAATGTATCCCTTTGATACTCTTCCACTAATCAGTGAGTCCAGTTGTGGGTAATTTTCAAGCCTTTCAATGATCTTGGAATATTTCATCCCCCCCCCCCCCGGTATACTTCACGTCTCCAATTGTTAGAATGAAAATTTTAAAATATTCCACCCAAAAACCTTACAAATATTTATATCTAGCAAGTATATGATTTCATTTTCAGTTAGCCCTGAAAGGTTATCCCTAGTAGGAAATAAAGTTCTTAAAAATGGTTTCAAAAATAACTTTGTACCAAAATAAAATTGCCCAGCATGGACAAATCTGTTCATACAGCCCTTCTTTCTATGGGTATCTTGTATATGCCTGTTACTTCATAGACCTTTTGCTGATCTTGTGCCTTTCTCGTGCACTGCACCAACAATTTCCTTTTCTCTAAACAAAGGGTTGACCAACTATCAAGGAGCCCTCTCTTGTAAGGAAATTGGATCATACTGAGGTTTGCCACCATTCCAGTGCTGAAAATCAAAGCTTTTCTTTACATTGGATAAGCTGCTATTATTTAATTATTTAAAAAGTATATTGGAAATTAAACATTATCCTTGCCATATTAAAAAATATGACCGCATGCAATCATGTGTTCAGATACACATCAATTGGCAATCCTTTGCCAGCCAAGTAGCTCTGAAGTATGCACAGAGGGGTGCAGCTATGGAGCACCTGACCTGGGTGGGTTTCCCATTCATTCATGTGGAGAAGACACTCCTATTCACACAAACAAGTAAGAGAGGTTCCCCACACAAGCAGGCCATCCATATATATGCATCTAGATCAGAGCAGCAGACCATAATGCATATCCCATAGGCTTAATACTTTGGATGGAATGTATCAACTATTTCAGCTGTGTGAGAGTGGCAATGCAGTCAGACTAGGAAAAAATATCTTATTTCATAGCACAATAGAGATTGAGAATGGTTGATCATGCTACAGAAACTGCATGGAAGAACAAGCACTCGGACCTGGGAGGGCAAACTTGCTAAAAGACCTTTTCTGTTGTACCTAAGTTGGCTATAATCTCCTCTTGCCAAGTCTACCAAGCAGTGCATTTTTTTTCTTAGACACAATCATGCTGCCACTGTCTTTGAGAAATTACAGAGTGATCGTTTCTTAACTCTTTGGTTGGAATGCTGATTATACAATACATTTTCTGAAGATATTAATGCACAGGTTGAAGCCCTAGTAGGAACACATCTCTCTTTATAAACTACTCTTTCATTGACTGCCCTTTTGACAAATTAGAAATTTAAGATGAGTATGAAGGTTGTGCCTGATGTAGAGGATTCATACTGTGCAGCATTGTTAGTCAAAGAAAGAACAACAGTCTGATTCTCAATCTTTTGTCAATCTAACCAAAGTAGAATGGTCCTGCTAAGGCAAAACCTATAAACAAGCATTTTCAAGAACGATTCACAAGTGCATGGAGCATAAAAGGGTTTATGCTGCCTGCTGCTATTCTCTAGTGGCTGAATATTCAGGGGAAACTATAAAAGGGGCTCTACACATGTACAACTGTACATGCAAATCAGAGATTTGGAGACCAGAGAAAGACCTTCATGCACAAAGTTGTATGCACATGCAGCAGGGCTAGGCAACTCTGACTCTCAAGGAATTTGTGGGGCTACGCATCCAATGTTGGGAGAGGCAACACCAATTGTAAGGAGTGGTGGGTACCTAGTTGCCCATCCATCTTCTTCTGGAAAAATGAAAGTTAGAGAGCAGAAACAGCGGGTACGATCCCATTGGCCCTTTTCACATGTTCAGATGGGAACAGGACTCAACAGGGGTGTATTCAGGGCAGAGAAGGTAAGTTCACTTCCACCACATGTTAAGGTATCAGGTCTATCTCTGCTCCTAGTTTATTTAAAATTGCTGAAGTAGCTTTATGTTTTCATTAGCAAATGCAAAAACTATTAACACAATACAATTTTGCTGCAACATATATGCTGGGAGAAAAACAACAATCCCTCATTGATACTTAAACCAGAAAGTCTTCTAACTGTTCCATTCATTCATTTTTGGCACGATTGACTGCTTACATTTGGTTAGTCTGAAATAAATACATTAAAATTATTTATTCTAACCATCTCTGTATCTATATATAAATTCACCTTCTGGTAAACAAATACTCTAGCTTTTATTTTGTTTTTATTTTTTTGCTTATAGTGGTTTTGTAATTTTCTCATTCATCATTTTAATTTTTTTAACTGACTGCAACATGCTCAGGTTGACTTTCCAGTCAATTTCACCCAAATTCCAACAGGAATTGGTTTATAAATTGGTTCCAACTGGAACTGGTCATTTGGAATTTCCAATGCAGGAAATTATGTTATATGCGTCTCAACAGGTATCCTAAGTTACAAATTGATGTGTCTAATAATATCTAATGAAGAGAAAAGAGACTGCTTGAAAATTAAACTCTACTCTGGAAAGAAAACACACCTACATGACCAGGCAAACTCATTTCTTCCTAAACATAAAGGGCAGGATCTATACTTTTTGCCCCGTTTGTAGCTTTAAATGGCAGCAGCCTGTAAGCACAGTAAAACCATGCTACACCTGCCAAAACAAGATGATTTGTTTGGCCTAGCTATATTATGGCAAGTTGGCAACTAATGAGTACCATCCCACCCACCCCAGGTTCTTGTATTCAAAGCCTATGTCGGGCATCATGGCTATATCCTCCGGGGGACCCTCGGTTTCTATGGGGCTTGTAGGAGTCCTGGTACGAGTCGGAGTACTCTTCTTCCACAAGTGGGTAGTGATCTCGGCTGTGTTGGGAACTGGAAGACAAGCGGTTCCTGCTCTTCCGAGCCCTTTCATTGTGGTAGTTTTCGTCAGAGGTCATGAGACTTCGTCGTTCAATTGGAGAGTTCTCAGTAGAATGGTTGCTATGCCTCATACGTTGGCTCTAAAAACAGCAAATAATTCAAGCATTAAAAGGAGGGGGAGGAAAACAATTGCATTTTACTCCTTTTGAATTGGTTATGATCTTGTTCTGAGGACCATCAGCAGTGCACCCATAAGCTTTTGCAATTCATTTTTTAAAAACCATTTTGACTGCTATTTGCTGGCTAGGATACTCTTGTGGAATTATGTCTTCCTAAGTGGTCTGAGGATTGGAGGAATTAGAATTGGACAGTTCTGAAACATCTGTATCCAGTAAGGGGCTCCTGTTAGGTTACTAAGTAGGAGAGTCAGCAAGGTGGCTGGTGTCCATTGTGAGTAATACACAATGGGAGTAATGTGCATTATTCCAGATATGCATCAGTTCTATTATGCATTTGAATACCAGGTAGAGTATGCCAGTATCACATTACACGTCCTCTGCAATTTACTAACAGAGGTTTTTTTTTCATATCTCTGCTACATAGCATAAAGTTCTGTAATGTAAATTGTGATTGAAAATTCTGACCATGTTTTCAAACTTTTGAAAAGGTAATGAAAGCTGGTAAATTTTGTGTGTGTTATATTAAAAAATATGTGGCAGCAGAAGATTTAGGGAACACTGCCCAGTTTAAGTAATGCATGTTTATTATTATTCTTACAGACACTTCTAAGTTCGATGGCTCTTCTCCCATCAAATTCAGGAGGATCTAGTTATATAAAGAACTGCTGCTACTTCAAACAATAGAGTACCATCAGTGTACTATCCTGTCCAATTGTGAAGTAGGATAATTTCATTTTTATACAGAAGGGACAAATTTATAGTTGGTACTGTATATTAGATTAAGTAACCCCCCAAATTTAGGAGTAAGTTAAAAATGGTTCTTTGAATGGAATCTGATGGATAAGAACAAAAAGTATTAAGATGTTGAATCTTATTCTGCTAAACAGATAATTCGCCAGGGCATTAACTTCTGTTAATGACTCCTTCATTCTTTGGATGAGGCCCGGAGTGAATCAGCCCAGTATACAAAATGAAATGGGATCTTATTTCGAAAGTGTAGCTCTTACCTATATGTCTTGCAAATAATGTAGTCGGCCTTCAACATTCACTGGGATTAAGGGCACAGGACTCCATAAAAGTGGGAACACCACAATTTTTTTAAAAAAAACATCATTTATTAACCTGAAAGAACATCTCTCTAGGCATTTCTGGGTCCTTCAGTGTGATTCCTTGGTCAGCTTCCACCAAACGTGATCATATAGTTGTGCTGGAGGACCTTGAAATTCCTAGAGATTCCTAGAGAGATCTCACTAATCAAATCCACGAATAATCAAATCCGCAAAAGTTAAACCTGTAAATGTGGAGGGCTGACTGTAATGTCTATGAGTGGTCACCATGCAAAGTTCAGTCTGAAACATCTTGACTTGAGTTCTCATAATGTCGTACAAAAGCAAACTTTGTGAACCGGGCTAAGCTTGACTTTTCAGCAGTTGTAACAACAGATTGTCATTGAATGGAAATATCAGGAGGGAAAATCCATTTCTACATCCAAACTTGTCTAAATGAATTTGTTCTGCCCCACATTCTTTTGGCTCTGCCTTGGGTCAAAGATCAAGAGAAGGAGTTTGCCAACAAAAACAAGCTGCGACACACACATTTTCACATAAAAACAAGAATGTGTCCACAGAACGCAAAATTGTTGCTTACACAGTCAACCATTCACTAAGCAAAAACAATACCATGTAACAAAGCTGGCCTAACAAAATCAAACATACATTTGAAATGTAAATACTCACTTCTGCATACATGCAGTGAAGAAAAAGCAAGAGAGCACTTTAATTGTGAATGAGATATAACGGGAAAAGGTGATTTCCTACCATGTTTTTTTCCCCAATAGCAGACAAGGACTCTGGTTATGTTTCCAATTTGCTTGGCTCTCCAGCTGACATACAGTGGAAAGTGTACGCATACCAAACACCACACAAATGGGATGGCTCTTTAGTAAAATTGGCCTCGGTGCACTCTTGATCTTGTGCTTACAGACATAACAGAACGTGTACCGAAAAGACATTTCCCCCCAAACTTAATAAAACACGTACTTCTTATTAAGGACTATTTACATGCCACGTTTGAAGTTTCAAAGGCCAGCCGTTTTTGAGCTATCCCTGTGGGAAAAAATGGTCAGAATCTTTTTATAATGGGAAGAATAATTTACTTATCATTAAAAAATCAAAACAGGTTAAGGAATGTTGTAAAAATGTTACATCTGGGGACACATGAGGCAAACTGGAGGTAGATAGGAATTAGCACAATATTAAAACCTTTGTGAACTGGTTGTTGTGTGGAAGTTTAATAAAAACAAACAATTTTGCACGTCTACCTGTATTAATAATCAATGCCATGTATTTGTTTACAGACTCATCTTCCAAGAGCATAGTGAGCAGCACTTTTTCCATAGCAGAAAAGCAAGATGTGATCTACTCTCCCGATGTATGCACAATAGTCTTAATATGACAGCTATTTTAAGGGTATTATAATAAACTACTCAGAAAACAAAGGTCTGCTGAAAGTTTCATTTTCCTGGTGGCTATGGCAGATTCTTTGTTAGCTGTAGCATCATGAGGAGCAAGTCATCTTAGATAAATCAACAAGAGGATCTTCCATATTTCTTGATCACCCCCTTACAATGAAGTGTAGACATGGAAGCAGAAAATTACTTGAGTGTTGAGACATCAAGCCTGAAGTTACTTGGCAGTGACTGTCATAGAACTCAATGGGACTAACTTCTGATGAATGTGTGTTTGACTAAACTACAAAAATTGTACATAGTTTTGAACTCAACTGGGACTAGTAAAGGTCAAGGTTTCCCCTGATGAATGTGTGTTTGACTAAACTACAAAAATTGTACATATAGTTTTGAACCAACTGTAACTGTTTTTTCTGATATTTGCTACACTTAGTAAAGGTCAAGGTTTCCCCTTGACATTAAGTCTAGTTGTGTCCAACTCTGGGGGACTCTTCTCCATTTCTAAGCTGAAGAGTCGGTGTTGTCCGTAGACACCTCCAAGGTCATGTGGCCAGCATGACCACATGGAGTGCCATTACCTTCCCGCTGGAGCGGTACCTATTCACCTACTCACATTTGCATGTTTTTGAAACTGCTAGGTTGGCAGAAGCTAGGCCTAACAGCAGGAGCTCACCCCGCTCCGTGGATTCGAACTGCCAACCTTTCGGTCAGCCAGTTCTGCAGTTTAGCATTTTAACTCACTAGGCTGCCACAGCCCCTTTGCTACACTTAGTCATTAATATTTTCTAGCAGATGTACTGCAAACAGCATTAAAAACGATATCAGGTTTTAATATACACATAGAGAGATGTGTATAATGTGAATTCCCATATTGATGAATGTTTTATATGATCTATAGGAATGCCCTCACATGTAAAAGAAAATGAAGCAGTTGTTAGGTATACAGATTCATGTGTGTGCGCTGGATCTGGTGTGTACATAGGAAATAGAAAGAGACAGTGAGAGAACAACAGAAGCAGACATTTCCTCTTATCCATAGCATAAATATGAGCTGCATCAATGTCAAAAGTATGGAACCATACCTGTAATCCAGAGATTGCTGTAGGGTAAGGGGATAGTGCAGTGGAGCCTAGGTTTCGTCCAAGCAAAGGTGTCATGGGTGTGCTACTGGTAGTGTGTGTGGCACGCCAGTAAGCCTCAAGGTATTCCGCCAAGTGTTCACAAGCATCTTCAAGCTGATTTTCATCCAGAATAACATCAAACATTTCCTGTTCAGGATAAAGCACTATGTTAAAAACTGGAAACAACTAGGAAAAAGAAAGTAATAACTCTTCCTCCTCTTCCCAAATATTCTATGTACTGTATTCATAACAGAATAATACAACAAAAATAGGTTGGGGTGGTTTGTCTAGCAACGGACCCAAGTTTTTCTTAAATCACAACTCCTGGTTTTCACCCAAGAAGGCACCCCCCCCCCCAAAAAAACCTTATTAAAACAAAACTGAAGCATGTTATAGTACAAACCTCTTAATCACAGATTCACTCTCCACAGTTTCACTAGTTTATCATTCAATAACCAATTCAATTGGTCTGTTTTGTCTGAGACTAGCTATCGGATTTAAGTATCGCTGGATGATGATAATGGCAGACTAGTGATAAAAGTATGTTTATAACTAGTACAGTTACAGGATTCTGGAATAATCTATGAGTACCTAGAACAGAGTGTCATGCTTTCATATTCCATGGGGGAAATATGTGGTGGTTTTGGTGGAGCTGAGGAATAAGATGCTCAGTAAGTTGGCAAGAAGAGGGCAGCATCCCTGCACCTTCAATAATTATGTAGACAAAGGATTTTCAGCTAATTAAGGGCTCAAAAGGAGCTTGTGGTTTGACAAAATCCATTGTTGTAATGGATCCAAATCTTCCTACTACCCAAAAGGGCAGCATATATAGCAGCCACAATTTTCACATCAGAAATATATTTATAGTCTTACATTCTTCTTTTTCCAAATGCATATTTAGCAGACCCCAGGTTTTTCAAGTAAATACTAACATCAAATAAGACTTTACAATACAACATCTCTGTTCAAATTAATGCAGGGGAAAATTCCTATATAGTCCTAGCTGTTTGTGTTACGGAACAAAGGCTGCTGTTTAAACAACTGAGGATTTCCAACAACCACTATTTATATGCAGCCTACCTATTCAGTTGACAACATGACTCTTTTCAGAGCTAGCAAGCCTCACTTTAAAAAGCTGCACACCGTTTTAGCCCATCTGAAGTACAGTGTGAATACCATTCTTCAAATATGCTAAACACAGACTAACTCTATTATAGACCACTAATGGAATGATAAGCATTACAGTTCTGTAATTCTATAGTTTCTCAAAGGAGTTATGTGTATAGCAGACAGGATTTCACACTATATCCTAGATAGTCTGAGGTCTGAAGTACCTTCTACACTGCCACATAAAATCTAGATTATCTGCTTTGAACTGGATTATATGGCAGTGTAAGGGTAAAGGTTTTCCCCTGACATTAACTCTAGTTGTGTCCAACTCTGGGGGTTGGTGCTCACCTCCATTTCTAAGCCTAAGAGCCGGCATTGTCTGTAGATGCTTCCAAGATCATGTGGTCAGTAGGAGCACTGTTACCTTCCTGCTGGAGGGGTACCTATTGATCTACACATATTTGCATGTTTTCAAACTGCTAGGTTGGCAGAAGCTGGGGCTAACAGCAGCAGCTCACTCCTCTCCCTGGATTCGAACTGCCAACCCTTCTGTCAGCGAGTTCAGCAACTCAGCAGTTTAACCCCCTGTGCCACCGGGAGCTCCACATGGCAATGTACGCTCAGATAATCCAGTTCAAAGCACATCATGTGGATTACTTGCTTTGATAATCTGGATTATATGGCAATGTAGAAGGGGCCTGAGGCAGCAGACTAATAATCAACAATCTCAAAAATTAAAGAATTCAACCATGTATTCCAAGCTCGAGATGGTAATTCTTGTGTGTCCTCTCCCAAATAATGTTAAGAACAAGGAAACAAGTTTTCATCCCATACCTATGTAGTTTTCTGGAAACTGTGCAACTTTTGCAATGGAAGCTTTCTGCATAGAAGGAAACCGTTCAAAATTCAAACTGGCGAAGGCTGAAGCTTCATCCAGCTAAAATTTCTTTTCCTGCAGTGTAACCTTTATTTTGCACAAAATCCAGACCAGCATAAACTACAGCCAAATGCTTCATAATGATGTTTGCTCTTTTCCCAAGTACATAGCAAATGAGAACTTAGGCAAGCAAGTCTTTTCCTCGGGAGGCTGTGCAGTTTTATCTCTGTAATAAAACAACTGAATGTGGGTATGTACAGCAAAGCTGCAAGGTTTCTCAAATTCCTGCAGTTTTTTAAAAATGAAAATTTCACCAAAGTAGCCTCAGCATTTTGGAGAGACCCTTTAAAGTTTAAAGGGTCTCTCCAAAATGCTGAGGCTACTTTGGTTTAGTAGACTTTAGTTTAGACTTTAAAGTTTAAAGTCTAAACTAAAATCTACTAAACCTAGAAGACACTCGTTGCCTCACTGACCTGGTAGCCACCAGTTACCACTGATCTTAAGGTATCAGGTAAGTGAGGTTGCGATGGATTTATCCCAATAAATAAATAAATATACTGGATCCAAAGGCACCCTTCCACTAGTAATTGTCTCAAGCCAAAGGGTATTTTATGCAGCTGATCCTTCAAGCCATAGAAATGTTTCCATATACACAAATTGTGGTTGAAGGTTTTTCCAGACTGAACTGCTGGGATTATCGTATATGCTACAGTCAGATATTTCTTTATTTCCTATATTTATACCCCGCCCTTCTCCCCCCGAAGGGGGACTCAGGGCGGCCTAACAAAAGCATCATACGATGCTAGCATCATAAAAACAACCACAGTACAATCAAAATATTAAAAATATTGAAACAACAATTAAAACAATTAATTAAGACACATCCATTAAAATCAAAATCCAAAAACCAGTCCAGGTCAATTCATTGCCATAAGTTGTGTGATCTTCTTCCACTTGCTGCTCACTGATCAAATGCTTGGCCCCATAATCAGGTCTTGATTTTCCTTCTAAAAGACCAGAGGAAGGTGACCAATCTGATATCTCTAGGGAGAGCATTCCATAGCGGGGAGCCACTGCTGAGAAGGCCCTGTCTTGTTCAACAGCAATAGTGGTGGGACAGTAATCTTCTGAAGATCTTAAACTTGGTGATGGTTCCTGGCAGGAGATATGTTCAGACAGGTAGTCTGGGCCAGAACCATTTAGATATCTCACCTATTCATTCAAGCCCTCTTCTCCTGAAGTTCTAGTCCACACTCCAGCCATTATTCTATGTTGACTCTCATATTTATTTTATTTTGTATCAAAAGCATTGCATAAATAAGTATAAAACTGATAAAAATAGAAGGAGCACAATATTTTTTGATCAAAAACGGGCAACAGCAACCACATTGTCTGTGCTTTAAACAATTCTTCTTCTGTACATGAGGCAGTTTGTTCACAGCTTATACAGTAACCTGAATTAAACTTAGTACAAAGATCTGCTCTTCTCAGAAATAACAGGCCTTCCCATTTTATAGCATCTCTTTAGTAAGGCCTGTAACCGGAAACAGAGTGTAGTGATTCTTTATGAGATGGTTCAGGGGACATTTAGGCCGCTAGAATATTTGTCTCAGTATCGTTAGCATATTTATGCAGTGAACAAAACTGATTTCAGCACATCTTAGCTCCTGTGTTATGATACAATGTGTGCTGATCCTTAAATTTCAGCATAGCATGAAATATGGAGGATTTGAAACTGACCAAGAAAAACATTACTAATCATTAATATTTCAGGCAAAAGCTTGTTTAAGACTCTATGTTTACAAGGTAATTCAAACGCTCCAAGTTATGGCCCTGTTCAGGTGTCTGTCCCCACACCAAGATTAGAAACACAATCGGAGAGGATGCCCAATGGCTATGTCCCAAACATTGCTTTCCCACTGACTTTGTTGTCCTCCATGAAAGGAGTAAATCTTGCCACAGGAAATCTGTTCTATCCTGAAGGGCTCTGGCATAATTGAGAACATGAAGCCCCACAGCTCTAAACTGGATAGAAAAGTAGAAAAGATTTGCAGATAAAGGTGCTCATCTTCTAGGGCAGAGGATTACAGCGATAACTATATGGAAATATTCCTCAATATGAAAAGGACACTGTAGAGCAGGAGTAAGGAACTGTGGCCTTCCAGATGCTTCTGGCCTACAAATCTCATGACTTCTAGCTGCCAGAGCCAGGAATGAAGGGTTATATGGAAGCTGCAGTCCAAAAACATCTACAGTCCAAAAACAGAAGACCACCATTGCTCACTTCTGATGCAAAGGTGAGTGTGTGTAGAGCATACGTGGCAGTAATCTTCCAATAGGAAGATCCTTACTTTAATAACATGGAGAACCAGCAAAAATAAAAAGGGAAATATTTATTAGATACTGGTGGAACAACATTACAGTCAAAGGATCAATTTTGGGTCAAGAAGCACACATCACCTTAGGGTTACTACCTAAGCATTGTTCATAGACTCAATATAACATTTCAATCAGAGCTATGCAAATCAAGGCACAAAGGACGTATGAAATTTGACAATCTGACCAGATTCATGCAAACTGACCTTGCTCACTAAACTGCATCATCACTAGATCTTATAATTTGATCCTATGCAGGGTGAAACATGCTTAAGCACAAAATTACATGCACCTAATTTTCAGAAAGCAGAACTTGATATATGGCTTGCAGCTGTGGGAATCAGATGTTGCTGAAATGAAGCTCCAAACAACACACCATTTGCAATGCTGGTTGAACAACAAATAGAGGGCCGAATGCTTCCTACCCCAAGCTTAGAGGGCTGTACTGCAATCAGTGAGAGAAGTAAGGTGAAAACAGAGTGAATTAGACTAAAAGATTGTGACTTGCCCAAGCATCACCAAGGAGGTCTCTTGCTCTCTCACTGGAGTTATTACAACCACAGCTAAACTCTTCTGAAACAGCTTGGGGTGGGAGGACCTTCCATTTATATGAAAACAGTAGAAAAAAACATTCCACTGTTTAATTCAAATGGGTTGATTGTAACTGGATTGTTTCATCTGAACATTAGGAAGAGCTTCCTGACTGTGAGAGCTGTTCAGCAGTGGAACTCTCTGCCCCGGAGTGTGGTGGAGGCTCCTTCTTTGGAGGCTTTTAAACAGAGGCTGGATGGCCATCTGTGGGGGGTGCTTTGAAGGCAATTTTCCTGCTTCTTGGCAGAGGGTTGGACTGGATGGCCCATGAGGTCTCTTCCAACTCTATGATTCTAAGCATTTTGATGAGCTGCACAATATAATGTGTTAGTATATGATTTGGAACCAATAAAACGTTCATTTTAGTTACAGGTAAGAATTATTTGATAGTAGGTACTGGGTTTTCCTTTCCCTTTGCTGCAAGAAATACAAATCTCTGGAAAATTCCTTGCTGTGACAGCAACCTAATACACTTGACCTTCATCACTTGAGAGATCTTTTATTCACCCAGTGCAAATTTCTCTGGTGCTGTGAGTGGAAAAGAAGTGGGACGATGGAGAAAGGAACTCTAGACCTTTTTGCTATTGTAACCCTAAACGCCTAAGTGCATCACTACTCCGAACACCCAGAGGAGGTGGAAAGATGAGCACTTCACTTTGTGAAATTTGTGACCTATCTTCTGACCCATTCAGGGTTTGATGACTGCCATTTAGAGATCAGTCAGAAAGGGGTGGGTGTGCCCTGGCAAAAAGTGGTGTTATGTCACTATGACAGCTTCTGTTAGTCTATGAATATGTGTCATACACACAGTGCACAGAATGAACGTCTTTCCCAGATCTGTACTCACCGGTGGACACTGTGCAAGTTTATCTGCTGCAACCAACTGGACATTTAAGTGTTTGCTTTGTGACTTTCCTCTTGACTTGATCAGTCGCTGCAAGACCTAAAAGAAGAGAATGCAAACATGATGGTGAGATTACTTCCATGCTTGAGGTAGGTCATGCTTTGAATAGCAAACTCCAGGAGGCTCCATGATGTCCGTGAGTAGGTGGCTACCAACCGTAGTATAGACAGCTCACATTTGTGTATCTCTTAGCTGTCATCTATCTGATATGGGTTGGAATCCAGGATCTGTTGTCAGAAGGGCTCCACTGCAACCAATCTCATTCAGAAGGTTCCCTCAACATTAAATGTAGCGTTTTTAGAAGATTAAAACTACTATGAGGAGGAAGGGGTAGTGAATCCCTTTCCTGTTAGTTTTCTTGCCTGAACCTAATTCTCTTGATGCCTTCCTGAAATCAAGTTTTTCAATGTTATTGTTGAATTCTTCTCATTAAACATCAAAGTAAATATTTCAAGACCAGTGACTTTTTTAGTCTTATACTAATGAGCCCCTTAAAACTGGATTCTGGCACAACTGCAGTAGTCTTTCTCAAACGCATGACTAGCACCATGTTCATATTTACTGAAAGAAAATGTTAATTTTACCAAGAAAAAAACCCAAGTGCTATTGCAGAAAGCAAACAGCAGATTGCACAAGGTAAAAGATATAGTGACAATAGGATCATGTTTTAAAAAAACTTAGCATAATTGGAAGGTAGAAAGCTTGATGGAGAGTAATGAATGCTTTTCCAAGTATGTAAAATAAAAGGATTGTGGAAAAGTCAAACATGCGAGTGAAAAATCTGAGATGGGATTGTATATTAATAACAGTACATCTGCAATCTCATAGCCCTTGGAATTTCTTTGGGGTGAGGTTGTGTGTGTCTGTATTATAAAGCATGAACAAATACTGAGAGAGAGAGAAAAGATCAAAAATTGGAAGGACAACTTCTGCTCTTCCCATTGTAAGTACAAAAGATGTTGTTACAACCCATTCAACGGGGCTTTGTAAGAGATTTCAGTATGATGAGTAGAAGCTTAAAATTGGTGTGGAAAGCGACAGGGCTCCATCCTAGTGTATTCAAAGCATTTATTCCAAAATCTGTAGAAAGTTATCTTCTGCAAAATGTGCTTATATACAATTTCAAGTATTTTTTTCTAGTGTCACACTCTACACATAACTTTTAATTATGTACTTTCGACTGGACACTATAGGAGCTTTAGGAACTTTGTTTGGGTGTATAATTAAAAGCTTCAAATATTTTTTATTTTTGTAGGAGATTTTGCAAATGGAGCTGGCTTGACTCAGAATTGTTTTAACGGTATTCTAGATATATTCAGATATCTGGAAAACCTGGTCAACACTGAAACAACTACAGAAATGCTGTAAAAGATTTCTGAAGTTCACATGTTTGGCAATCAGCTATACAACACCTTTTATTACTCTTCATGAAAACATGTATTAAAATGTAATTTTGCAAGAATAAAATTAATATGGATTTCCCAGATCTATATCATGCTTATTGTCAACAATACGTTCACTTGCTACTTTTATATCACAAGCAATTGACCTTTTCAGAGTTGTACCATCATCCCACTTTTGTCTCTGGTGTCGTCTGCCTTTTAAGATTTTAGCCATCTCTCTGCCACTATGTTTAATTCTGAGAAATTGATTTAATTAATCACATTCTTCTGAGAGACAAGATTCTTCTTCATCCGCTTCACCTTCTCTTTCTCCTTCTCTTCTCCCCCGTCCTTCTCTCTCGGTAATTATTAACATTACATTTTAAACACTTACAGATCAGAATTCAGTTGTTGTAGGTTTTTCGGGCTATATGGCCATGTTCTAGAAGCATTCTCTCCTGACATTTTGCCTGCATCTATGAGGTTTCAGAGATTTTGAGACCCCACAACCTATGAGGATGCCTGCCATAGATGCAGGTGAAACGTTAGGAGAGAATGCTTCTAAAACATGGCCAATTAGCCCAAAAAATCTACTACAACCCAATGATTCCAGCCATGAAAACCTTCGACAATATAGATCTTGATTAGTTTATTATAGTTTTCTTAGCTGAGTTCAAATTAGCATTCAAAAGGTAGACAGAATTTGAAAATCATAATTTTTCCCATTGTTAGGAAATCTCCCCCTCCTACCCTGGACAAATTAGCATTCAAAAGGTAGACAGAATTTGAAAATCATAATTTTTCCCATTGTTAGGAAATCTCCCCCTCCTACCCTGGACCTTCGGACTTGATAGAAAAGGAGAGAGAACGTGAGTTTCCTCAGCTATCATAATGTTCTTCCCCTGGAAACTTACTAGGCTACTGCCTTTGAAGTACTGTTCCTTTTGTCACAGCAGAAGAGGAACTTGGCACAATGATTAACACCATAGAAATTTGTGATAACATCAAGGCAGGTTAAGTACCAATAAATATGCAAGCAATGTGTTGAAATTAGACTAAACATTTTCTAGATGACAGATTCAGTCCAGAGACTAAAACGTTTGTTTGATTCAATAACTACACATCATTTTGAGTTTTACAACTGAAAATCCTGACATTTTTTTAAAAATCTATATCTATTTTACAGCTTGTGCGAATGAGAGAGGAGAATTAGGATCCGGTTTTGGAGACATCAAGGGAATTGAGCATCTATCTTTAAAAAAGGACCCTGTATAAACAACTTCTTTCCCCGAAGTTTATATTACCTGTAGTAGAGGGAGGAAAAGTAAGGGCTGATAATGCAATTCCAAGTATATGAAGTCAGAATCCTAACTGAGTTCAATGGAGCTTACTTTCAAGTCATCTATATATATAAAGGAAGAGTCGTCATGGAAAGACCGTCCCAAACAGAGAAACCTTACAACGCAGAGACACCAAACTTGCCAACAGAAATGGGCCTCAGACAAGGTACGTTTGTAGCAAAGAAACTTTCCCCCCAAAAACCTAAAAGGCCCCCAAAACGACGAGTAAAAAACTACATTTCCCAGCATCCTCCAGGGCTGCCAACAACTCTCCCAGCCTCTACATTCTGACAACATGATTGGCTGCCAATAAGGGCGGATTTGCATAACTCCTGTACTGGCCAGCCAACATGAACATTCTGACCCATAATAAACTGTCAGAGGAGGATAAGGCAAAGGGCTGAGGCACAAACACAAACACCCAATTCACTACCCACAGAAAATTTACACCCCTACAAATCACAGACCATGCCCAAAATTGACAGTAAGGCTTCATTAACTTAATTTCCCTGACTAGGCCTCACTTAATGGAATGCTGTTTACGCTCTGAATTGACAGTAAGGCTTCATTAATTTGATTCTCCTGACTAGCCCTCAGCTCATTGGACATTGTGTATGGCCTGAATTGACAGTAAAGCTTCATTAACTTGCTGTTCCTGACTAGGCCTCAGCTCATGGGACACTGTGTATGGCCTGAATTTACAGTAACCTACACAGAGCCCCTATGACCCACGCTACATTCTACTACAGTTTGGAGGAGGGTGGACCATGGATTATGGGACTTGAAGTACCTCCATGAATAATGGGATTTGTAGTACTTTAAAACCCATCATTCGCCACAGACCACTGTGTCCAAGAACCAAGACGGATAAAGACCAAACTTGGCAAACAATGCACCCCATGACCCACACTCCATCCGACTGCAGATTAGAGGAGGACACACCATGGATAATGGGATTTCAAGTACCTCCACTCACTTCCAAAGTACCCCACCCACACACGCATCAACCTCTACATCAACACAGCAGACGGAAAGACAAAAAACATTGTATATCCACAAGCTATGCAGAATGCCAGCAACACCACACAACAACAACTCCACAGGACTCCAACATCCCACCCACCAAAACAACCCACAACAACACAGCCATGACCCCAACAACACCATAACTAACAAAAACTCCAACCCTTACATACTCAGACTTCCTCGCATCTCCAAAATAGGGCACAGCAACGCGTGTCGGGTACAGCTAGTTGTATATAATTGCAGTAATAAACTTAAGTGTGTAGGTTTTCCATTTTTTGGGGAACTAACACTTTTGTGGAATTCCATTGATTTCAGAGAGGCAATATGAGCCCAAATTTGATCTATTCTACCCCTTTGCCAACTACCCATAGTATCCTTTTAAAGGATTTTTTTTTAAAAGGAGCAGAAAATCACAGAGCGATCTTGTCCTTCCATCTCCTTCTCACCTGAGCTGCCTCAGTGGTTCCCAACCTTTTTTTTGACCAGAGACCACTTGACCAGGGACCACTCTCTATCATTAGTATCAAAAGGGTTACGAATCGGTTTTTGGTCAACTTTAGATTTGGTTTGATTATTTGAGGTGCTGATTCAGAAAATTGCATTGGATAGACCACATTAGCTCTAGTTTCTGATACAGAACATATGCTATCCAAGAGTCACCATTTGCTCACCCACAGAAAACTATATTTAATAAGCGTTGGCACTATAAGTGGGTTTTGCGAGACCAGTTGCTCTCATTGCAATGGTGTCGTAATGGTGAGGCCGCAGCAAATATTTTAGTTCTTGTGGACCACTAGTGGTCCACGGGCCACAGGTTGGGAACCACTGCTTTAGATAAAGAGAAATGTTAAGATCTTAAATGTTAGGATTTCAGAGCAATTTGCAACAAGGAAGAGTTGCATATTTATAGGAACAGATAATTTATTTATTTATTTATTTATTTGCATTTGTCCGTCGCCACTCCCATCCAGCTCGAGGCGACTTCCACACAGTAAAAACACAGTTAAAAACACAATTAAAAGCATATGCAAATACATAAAAATCATACAAGCAATACAATCAACCCGACAACGTATGGCAGTAGGCATCAGAGGCCTGCAGTTATAACTGCAGAGGGCCTGCAGTTTTAAGGGCCAAATGCCTGTTCAAACAATAAGGTCTTGCAGGCCTTCCAAAAAGCCAGCAAGCTAGTCAGGGCACGAACTTCTGGAGGGAGCACGTTCCAAAGTGTTGGAGCGATGACACGGAAAGCCCTCCTCCGCGTTGAAGTCAAGTGATAGGTTTTACAACTTGGGATTGCGAGAAGGTTGTGTGACTAAACGCAGTGGTCTGGTGGGACAATATAGGGCGAGGCGGTCCCTTAAGTGCACTGGCCCCAGACCATTGAAGGCCTTAAAGGTCAGAACCAGCACTTTGAAGGTAATCCGGTACTCCACTGGGAGCCAGTGCAGTTCTCGTAAGATGGGAGTAATATGGCAGCATGTTGGAATGCCTGCCAGCAGCCAAGCTGCAGCGTTCTGCACCAGCTTAAGTTTCCAGATCACCGACAAAGGAAAGCCAATGTATTGAGCGTTACAGTAGGACAGCCTTGAGATGACCGTGGCTTGGACCACTGTGGCTAGGTCGTGGCGGGACAGGTAGGGGACCAGCTTCCTCACCTGGCGGAGATGAAAAAACGCTACTCTACTGACGATGGAGATATGTGTTTCCATCGACAGTTGAGAGTCTAGTGTGACACCGAGGCTCTTAACAGATGACGACGGACATAGCATCACGCCATCCAGGGTAGGAAGCCGAACCTCTCCAGTGCCCGGATGACCCAGCCACAGGATCTCCGTTTTGGCCAGATTCACCTTCAACCTACTGGCTCGCAGCCATCCAGTAACGGCTTCAAGGCAGCGTTGGAAATTATCGGGTATGGAGTCGGGCCGGCACTCCATCCCCAGAATGAGCTGGGTGTCATCCGCATATTGGTGACACTCCAGCCCAAAGCTACGTACCAGTCGAGCAAGTGGTCGCACATAGATGTTAAACAACAAAGGGGAGAGGATTGCCCCCTGGGATACCCCACAGAGTAGTGGGGCACCCCCGGAGACAGCCCCACCCCTTTTCACTCGCTGTAGCTGGTTCCGGAGGAAGACAGCCAGTTCAGGACTGTCCCCCTCACCCCAACCAGGTGGTGGGTCAAAAGATCATGATCGACAGTATCAAACACTGCTGTGAGTTCCAATAACACAAGCAACGCCAAGCCACCCTGATCGAGCTGGCAATGTAGCTTATCTGTGATGGCTACCAAAACCGTCTCCATCCCATGCCCTGAACGGAAGCCAGACTGGAAGGGGTCTAGCCAAGTTGCGTCATCTAGGAAGGACTAATTTCATAGGTTTCTGCCCATCTGCTAGGAAATATTGAGAGATTCAATTATTTTTAGCATTTGGAGAAATGGGAGTAAAAAATATATTTGTACAAAAATATTTTAGCCTGGGAAATACTAGGCTTTCACACACACACACACACACACACACACACACACACATACACCCCAGTAGTTCTTGCTTCAATGTGATTTTAGCAAAATGTAAAAAAAATCCTACAGGGTTAACAATGTTGGAACACATCCCCATCAAGGAAAATAATATCTGTGAATATTATTTGCAACCTATTGTGAAGTATTTTTCTAAATCAGAGTTTAACCAATAAAATTGTTGTATAATAAGCATACTGTAATAGTAGTCAGAAAATTGCTATCCTTTAGGATTCATTATGTGTTAGCTGCTCTATTATTTTGTGTTTATAAAAATACATGTTTGCTATATGGGGAACAGAAGCTGAGAAATTGGATTATATGAGTCTACACTGCCATATAATCCAGTTCAAAGCAGATAAACTGGATTTTATATGGCAATGTAGTTGGGTCTTACAATAAAGAGCTGGAGCTAGCAGCCACCTTTTCCCAACTTCCCGAGAAAGGTTTGGTATAAGAACATATCTCTTTTCTAAAATATTATTCTGCCTCACCTCAGGCTGGCACCAGAAAGCCAGATCTAGTGTTAATGATGAGAAGTGTGCTACTCTAGTAAAATCCCTGACTACTTGTACTTATACACAGAGAGAATCAGAAAGATAGAGACAGACTAATATTACCTTTGGAGATGACACTTTAACATGGACGATAATAGGAGCTAAGGATGTCTTAATAAGTTGTGCTGGGTGGTTGATTGTATCTGCATCTAGAACAACCAGTTGTAAAGATCGTGCCAATTCAAAAATTCGTTCTATTTCACTCTGCACTTCCGCTGCAAAAGGAAAAGGCAGAAATCATGATTGTGATACTGCAGGACAAACCAAAGTAATTATATTGTCAGTTCAAAAATATACATTGTCTTACCATTACACAGAAAGATGCTAAACATATTAAGTTTATTTGTCAGTTTCTCATTCTGGTTCCCATTATATACCTATCTAGTAAATACTGTATTTTATTTACTGACGTAAGACGTCAACAATGTGGTCTCATCCCTACATATATGACTTTGGGTATTTTTTTAAAAAAAATGGTAGGCAATCTACAAGAGACAGACAAATTTGTGGCAGCCACAGAAGAAGTTAGCCTCATGTTTTTGCTTTGTACCATCATAAACTTCCACTGAAAGGAAAAACTATATTTCTTGTTATTGACATTGCAACATCGCATGGGGGTGGGGGCAAAGAGGACCAGCATCTTGCACACCAAGAGATTTTTTGGAGATTCTTGCAGTCGGCACATGAAAGTGTTCTATTTAGCAAGAGGTGAAGGCAAGGCAAGATAATATAAAAACTTGCAAAACATTGGGTGAGAGATCTCTAAAGGAGAATCCTAAGGAAGAGAGGAACATGAGATCTTAGGGCAAATTCATGGCTTAATGTCTTAAATTGATATTCGCCAACCATCAGTTTGCAAGAATGTACTTAGGACATTTGGCATAGTTCTCATCCTGAAATTAAGTGGGTTGGTTAGTACCAGGATGGGAGACATCTGGAAATTTTACATACCACGTAGGACTTAAAGGACTTAACCTCTTACCTAAACTGGACCTGGTATTCGACCGTTCAATTATTGCCCTCTTGCTTGGATTATTTAGAACAGATCTCTTCGCAAGGGAAATGTCAGCTGTCACTCTAGTTATAGATATCCTACAAAAAAACATTGGAATAGAGCACACGAGTTCTTGTCAAAATATTGGGGTGAAACATTTGTGCTGGATTGCTATTTGGCATTTACATCATTATTAACTAAAGAAACCTTGATGGTTTATCAATGAGTGCATCATTGTGAAAAAAATCTAATAAATATTCATATGGAAGAACAAGAAGAAAACCAATAAATAGCCTTTTGTTAAATAATCAAAACCAACAGCCAGTCTTGACACTAACAGACAAGTGTGAAAACCCCTTGTCGACCGGACCCAGATTGGACAATCTTTCGGAATCAAAACCCCTAACCCTAAATGCAAGGGGGCCTCGAGTTACCTCAGCAACTTCTGTCTTATGGCAGGGTAGACTATCTCCCCCACTAACCATTGAATTGCAGAGACTTTAAATTTCTCAGTAACCACTTGACCACACTGCCACCATTTGTCTGTCTGACCACTGACCTTGAGGGCCACCACCAATAAAAGAACTAACAGAGGTGTTTTTCTTTTAAGATGTAAATAATTTATTATGACACAAATGGGTACAAATCTTGATTGGTTTTATACTTCCTCAGAGGCACAAACTTATGCTGTTACACAAAAACACAACTGGGGTTATACTATAGGGTTCCCACTAACCCTCTATAGACCTCTGGACTCTTCCATCTTTAACTAGGGTCTCTACACCCATAAAACTGGACTGCTCTCTTGCAGACCTTAAGACTAACTAAAAACTGAACTGTTCTCTTACAGTCCTTAAGACCAACTAACTCAAAACAAACTCCTCCCCCCTCTCATGGCAGTTGGCTTCCAACCGCTCTTTACCAACTGTAAAATTCATACCTTGAACATTCTAAAAGGCTCTGGCCCTGGTTGCTATGGCGACAGCTCTTCAGAGCTTCTGCCAAGCCTCCCTTCTGTCTCACCCACATCAACAATTCATAGGATATTCCTTTGAACTACACAAAACAACATACATTTAACATATGTTATACAACATTTACACACCAATAATCGACATCATTACATAAAGATAAGCAATGTACCAAAAATATTGTTTCTTAATCTCCCACAATGTATCTATTCTATCTGATCTTAGACATCATGTCTAGCTTTTCTATTAAAATAACCAGAAACAATATCCATCTACAAAGACTAGGCCTGAGATTCCAGTCCAGAGATTTCTATCCACAAGCTAAGGACACAATCCGGGCCAAATTTTAATGTATTTTATACTGTTGTTGAATTGTTTAATGTTAATTGTTGTACTGTGATTGCTTTTGTTGGCATCTAATGATTGCCAGTTGTAAGCCGCCCTGAGTCTCCCTTGAGAAAGATGGAATATAAATGCTCTAAATAAATGAATAATAATAATCAAATCAGTAGTTTCATACTCCATCTGTTATTGCTATCCGCTCAGAGGGTCCATGTGTTCTAACTTTTCAGTTGTCATCATAAAAAACCCCATGATTTTGTTCTCCTCCCATATAAAAGCATGTTTGTTTCTTACAGAGCTCCTAATTTCTTCTTTGCAAATGTAGAAGGGGGAAGTGCTCAAATCCAAGGCTTGCTGTGACTTGTCTCCATAATGCTGTGTAAGAATCCCATTGCATGCCACAAATGTTACTTCATTAGTTCCTCCCCAGTTTATATTTCTTGGGTTTCCTTGGCCATGGAACCTCAAAAGCTTCCCACTCCTGTCTTGTGAGAAGTGAATTGTCACAATTTTCCAAGTTTCAGAGTTGCTTGTTTTTTTAAAGCAATCTAGTACTGTTCATGTGAAGAAATACTTGGCTATATGCAGAGCATGGGGGTACTCTGTTTCTCAGAAACACTATTCTGAAGAGGAGAAAGAGGCATTCAGATCCACTTAGGGTGGCGTCTTGCTTCTTCTTCTTTTCTTTTTTGGGTTTTTTTGTACTCCTCAGTATCTTCCAAATATGATATAAAAATATACTCTACAAAGGGTTTATTCATAGCAACCCTTGACTTTCCATTGACAGTTGCCATGGTTTCTATAAGAAAACAATGACGTCCAGCTACCACAGTCATATGCTGTACTGAAAGACATCTGACAGCAGCAGTGACAGAACACCTGCTCTGTGTTCCACATTTAACATAAATGCTTGTTTTGAAAGCCATGCAACATGCTGCGGGGAAATAAGATTATTCAGAACTTCAGGGGAAGGGAAAGTGAGAATGCTGATGAGAAACACCACCGATAAGTCAGCTCAAAGATGTGATGCATTTAACTGCAACAGAAGTTTCACCCAACAAGTTCCTACATAACAACTTTCACCTTTGAAGGGGCTTGTTCATGACACTTTTATTGTGCATACTGAAAAACTGAGTCACTGTTCCTTTATTGGAAGATACTCAGCTGCATGTCTTTTCTCTGATCTGCGACTGAGCAAAAGGGTAAAGCACTCTGGACACAAGACTTTCTGGACAGACTCTATACACACACTCCCAACCACTTTGCACAAGATCCTCTGAAAGGGCCTCATCTACTTGATGCAAGTGAATTGACAGCATGGTAAGGATTCTGTGTTGCATAGGCAACACCAGGGGGAAGCTTGGTGAAGAATACTCCCCCCCCGGAATGGGGTGAGGGGCAAGGTGGGTGATGCGAGGCATGGGGCGATGGGTTCCCCATGCCAGATTTGACATGGTATGTGGCAAATTTCATCCTTAATGTGATGCGGTCCATAGTGTAATCACATTTGACCTGCTCAGGTACGTATTTATAATACGTATCTGGACTTAAATAATGCAGCACTAAGGCTCAGACTGCCAATAATGCTCACCAAAATGTTATACTATATACCTAAACAGGAGAAAGCCTGAGCAATCCCTCAAGTTCGTCTGCTCCATTTTCCTCCTCCCACAGAGCCATGTGAACTTGGACTGTTGTTGAATTTAGTTTTGATTTCAATAAAACATGCATATCCTTAGGTGTGAACTGGAGATTATGGTTGAAAACAAATTCTGGTCCATTTCAAAAGAAGAGGACTATAAATCCTGGATTATTTTGCTCTATTGTTTTAATTTGCCAGAGGCGACATTAAATAGCAACATTTGCCTTTAAGTTGCCTTTAAGTTAAGAAAAGCTAGCTTTGTGCAACTCAGCAGGAGACCTATTCTCAGCAGCATATTAAGAGAGGGGATAGGAAAGCATAAAAGCACAAAGCTTTTCGCAAAGTCATCCAACTCATGCATGCAGCACTAAAATTGATTCAGAACTACTGTATGTGCAAACTTTCTCACCGAACAAATTGTACCAACAAAAAGATCTGTGTAACTAGAAGACATGAAATTAATAGGGCAGGGTTTAGTGAAACTCCTGGATCTATTTACTAGTAGAAACATCTCCAGGGAGCTTGTAATATCACATTCGGATAGCAACTTAATTTAATTTGGACCATTTACAAGTGTTTCCCACATTAAAAAGTTGCCATGCAGTTTAAGAGAGATATAAGAGCAAATGGCAAGTACTTAGGACCTTCTCTCTATAAACCATTCTGTTGTCAAAGTCTTAAAAGAATGGCTTACAATTATCAAGAAAATGATAAGGAGTTAACTGACTGTGTTTTGATTATCTTCCCTAAAGAACACAGCCTTACCAGTAGCTGAATTTGGCAAAATAGAAACACAACCTTATGCATAATGTTCTATTATTAAAATAATGATTTGCAACAATTATCTGCAAATAGCAGCATTGTTCACAAAGTTTTAAAAATAGTCTTAACTTCCTAAAAGGCATCAATTCTCAGTATGAAGCTACTGCTGTTATGGAGAGCTTTGATTGTTGCACAGCAGGGCACAAGATGTCATTAACAGCTAATGTGGTGTTGACATTTTGCACCAGGAAGACATTTCACAGTTATAACTGTTGGACTCCAGTGTATTCCTTCAACTGTTCTGTAGAAAAAAAAATTACAGCTTGCCAGAGTACAAATCCTTCTTCTCTCATATATTTGGGAATGCAGAGATGAATCATTACTAGAACTCATACACAAATGACACTTTCTTTAACTCTAGTTCTCCTAGAATTAAAGAGAGGACATATTCTGAAGATCTCCATCGGGCCTTGGATAGACTGAAAGGAAACCAGATTGCATTCCATCCCTCAGCTATCACAGTGGATTCCTTCATTTGGAGACTGGCTTTTTTCCTCTGGCATGCTGCAAATGATAGTGCTTTCTTCTCAGCTTCAGCTTTCTCTGAAATCTTCCTTCTAGTCTGTTGAAGACAGTTAAGTTTGTCATAGTTGTCTCTTATGACATGTCCATTTCTTGAAGAACTGTTATATCTGCGTGACTTTGGAGAAAAGCATTCCTAGAGATTTGTTGTCTCCTGCCTTCAGTGATCTCAGCCAGTGTTTTGATACTTTCTAAGCTCTGCTTTTGTCTCTATGGATCAACAGGCGACATTACTCTCAGCTGGTCCTACACACCTGTTGGCCCATTCAGACATAAGTATGAGCAAACAAGAACCAACAGAATGTTCATAAATGACACATCAGAACTGATTTTGAATCCTCATGATATAATATAGGAATGGAGAGGTCAAAGTGTAAACCAGTTAAGTCCATAATGGTTTATTTGATTACAGCAGCAACAGATTTATTGACAATTATCCAGCTATCTACACCAGACTTCTGTCACAAGTGACTAGCCTCAGATGGAAGAAACCTTTTCACCTTTCTTAGACACTTTAACAGTAACTAAAATTATATTTTAAAAAGCAATGGTTTCTAAATCTTACACATCATTAAACCATTTCTGCATTTTAGACTGTCTACACTCCCATGTACCTACTACCATTATCAACTTCACCATCAGCCAGCATGCCCTTCAACCCTCTTCATTATTCTACACACTGATAAACCAACCATCCAGAGTGCTCAAAGAACTTTGTATATATTGTCAAGTGATCCTTATTAATGCATAATGTTAACAATTAGATATAGTCCTCCGTCCCCACCTGATACTACTTTTGTTAAGATACTTTTAAGATTCTGAAATATCTCTCCATAAACTCATCCACTTTGGTGTCAATGTCTCAGAAAAGAGGATGGGAGAGCATATAAGTATTTGGATATAGAAATGGAGGAATAAAAAGAATGCTTTCTGTTCAGGGTAGCAGTCAAGTAACCATTCATGCCCTCTTCCTGAACACTCAATTCCATCTCCCTTAGTTGGGATTTTTGCTCACAGAGTAGGTTCAGTTCACATCAAGATACTTCTGAATTCCCTTTACAGTATTTATTTTTAATGCCAGAGTTTCACCTATGTCCCTCTTGTGTGTGATGGTACAGCTGTGGTGACACAGAGAAGTATACATTTGCTATGATTATATATAGGATAAGCCCCTTCTCAAACGGTTTCCGCTGAGCACACATCAACTTTACAGCTTCTGTCTTCAAGGCAAAATATGTGTTTTCTGCATGCTTGGCTGGCTGTATATTCAGTGCTTGGATCTACAGTATTTTGAAGCAAATCAAGGTCACTTGTTATTTTCTGGGCACTGTCTTCTCCAAACTACGGTTTAATTCCTCACTATTGAACATGTATTGGCTGCACTCAGCATTATATTCTGCACACCATTTGAATTTTCTCTATTCCCGACAGATTCTCAAGTGCCAGATTGCAATTAGATTCATTTTGAGTTTCACATCCAGTTTTATAACCACATTAAATACAACAAGAATGTCTTCGCTAAAATTAATGCAACAATAAACAGTTTGATATCAATGTTTGAAGTCTTATGCTTTCCTATGTCTTTTGAAGTAAATGTAGGAATTGATACTCCTTTTTTCCTAGAATTGCAAACCCATTTTGCAATTGTGATACCCCAATTTTAAGTATGAGTCCCACCATTTCTGTGTCTGAAATACGAGTAAGAGCCATAAACATTAATAGATGAAGTAGGAATGCGCATTTGGTATCCTGGTTACCACAGTTCAGTGATAGCTGCAGGTGTGTTAGTCATGGCCTCAGGTTCCTTTCCTACTAGAGTTGCTGGAGCAGTATGTTTTCATTCACTACACCATGGCAATACATATGGCTTCCTCATTCTGACAGCCAACACTTTTAAATTTTGTCTGAAATCCTGTTGGTGGCATATCCATGTGAACCTCAGGGTGCCTTGTTCTGGACACTGTACAAGGAACTTTTTATGACTTTTCACATAACTGTCACTAGCTGTTGTAGTTCAGCCTTTGATTGTGACTGCACCTGATCTCTCTGGGGATTCTGGGCCTGTTGGTCATTCTGATGACACTAGGGTTTCTGGGTATGCAAGCCAGAGATTTTCCAGCAAGAGATTTTAAGCCCTGAAATGAGTGGTCTGTGCCTGAAGGTCACATTTCTGAAAGGCAGTCTGATAGGGAAGCAAGGTCAGGAGCAGATCTAAGCTCAGAGGATGAAAAAAATGTCCAGGTGGGCAGTTTAATGAGGAATTAGATAGGATATTTATGTTTCCTCAACATAGGGCTTCCCAAGAGAGAATATGAAGGTCAAGATGCTCATTAGACAAAAAAAAACTTCATCGAGTTCCCAGGGGAGAAGGCATGATTTTCACCTTATATTAGCTAGCCCAGCAGATGGGCCCATTAGTCCAGCCAACATTGGTGTTGTGTAAAGATCTATGGTCAATTCAAGGGATTTCTAGTTTTTTACCTTGGACTGGAATTTGTGTTAAGTACAGAGATGGTTCTCAGCCTTGGAGTGCAACACTAACTACTAATAATGCTCCAGGGATTTCTACTGTAGCTATTTACTAACTAGGGGTGGAAACAAAGGTGGAAAGTGACCAAGCAGTATCCAATGCAGCTGTAGTTGCAATCAGGGGAGAGAAATGAAGTAGCTCTCCTAGATTTCCTAGAGTGCAACCACATTAACAGCATGTGCAACCACGTAAGTAGCAACATAATACAATATGACCCCAAGAGATACATTCCAAGACGACTTGTAGACACCTCAAGCCATGGAGAATAATGGAACCTATATTTAAATTATACAATACAACACACAATGGAGGATCTAGAGATCTGGCCCACAAACAATTCTAGGGGAAAACATTTTTGGACTGTAAGTGAAACAGTGGATCCCAAATCCGTGGATAAAGAGGTCATACCATAGATATAGAGTTCATAACCAAAACCAATTTCCACTCATCCACATTTTTTAATCCTCCATGTTAAATGAAAGTGTGGTCATTGGTTAAGAAGGGAACACATATCAGGCCATGGAATGAGCTAGCATGTCAGCCAATAGACTTATTTTTATGTGTGATACCCTTGCTTTCTTATACTACCATTCTATACTTTCATATTGTCTTGGGTTGGACAACTCTATTCTACCCAGCTGCAACCACAGTACACAGCATTCTCCTATTAGGCCATTATTCCTATGACCTCTATATTCAGAAAGCCCAAGAACAATAACTGTTTTGAATACCATTTTGCATGATTTCAAATATTATGAACTAATAGTGTGATAGGAACTGACCAGTAGTCCAAAGCAATATGAAACTTGTGGATTGCCAGACAGCTGGCAGGACAGAAACACCAGCCTCTCACACAGAATGTTACATTTATCAAGTATAATAATCTATAATGTCCAGGTGTGTGAATTATGTGGTCCTCAGGTATCATTGAACTCTGATTCCCAGCAATCCTAATCTTGACAATCATGACTGATTCTGCTGAAATGTACAATCCTAGAATACAATCCACATCCTGATCTAGTCCAGTATTTAATGTGATTGGCAGATGCTCTCCAAAATCCCAGGCAGATATCTATATCATTATCATCTGCACACTGGACTGGAACACCCTTAAAATGTCTAAACTGGAGCAAATAGCTTTATGACAATGATTATTTTGGGCAGATATTTTACTCCACACTTTTAAATAGCAAACTGCAGATCAGATCTTTGTGTGTTGTGGAAAAATGATTCCTCTGAGTGAGGCTTTGAATTTTTCTCAGGGGAAAAATAACTACATTCCATCGATGTCCACTTTCGGCTTTGATTCATCACAGCTAAAAATGCAATTGACTTGTTAGAGCCTTGCAGCTATATAAAGTAATGCAATAATTCAGAAGAGTTCAAAAATAACTCAATTTTCATGTTAACTGATAAAATATATTGACAGCTAGATGCCAGTATTAAGACCAGCAGGGTATGGAAGAAGTAATGCAAAGGAGCACAACACTGCTAGGGTTTTCTAAGAACAATGTTGTAATATAGGAACAATGAGATAATTGGAAAAGGAATGTGTGTATACTTATTTCCTTTTCTTTGACAGGTTACCTCTATGGATTTAAATACTAAGATCTCTTTGTTAAAGGTCAGTGAAGCTTACCACATATAATTAAGAAGAGGACAGCAGTCAAGCCCTGTTAGACCGCATATTCTATAACATGTATGAAATATCAGTGGAGCCTTTCATTTATTTCTCCTTGGTGCTATTATAATGTACAAGATGGGTCAAGGGTCACAAAGGCTTCTGGTGTTCTAATTACTTCTTGAAAATATTTTTGAAAAGCATTTTCATGGAATGGAATGTTATACATACATACATACATGCGTGTTATTATATACTGAAACCCCTTTGGGACTTTTGGACCACCCTGTGCTTAGCTCACAGCAAGTATCAGCAGACTTCAGGCTCACTGAGCTTATATTGGGTTTAATCTACCAACTGGAGCTGTTGAAAAACGGAAATTTAATCAAATGGAAATACACCAAGAATAAAACCACAAGTGACTCTGAGCAAGTACTGAGCCCAGGAATTTATGACCATTACATGAATCAAACTCACAAGTCTTTCTAAATAAACATTTTTCTGTTGGTTTTCCTACAAATTTCCATTATCTTCCAGTGACCTAAGCCTTTTACGTTCTTGACATTATTGGACAACTGGGAGCTGGGAGCCCTTGGCAATCTACTGCAAATGATTTACCAGCAGATCCTGATTTATCTGCTATCTATCTGTACAACACCATTGACTAAACATTGCAATTCGTTCAGACATACGTTCCAAAGCTGAATCATTTAATGCAGGAAGAAAAGTGGGGCAGGTTAAGTGTGTGACATGAAAAAGAAGCTTATTCCTCACCTCCCATCAAACCTGTGCTTCAGGAAGTCAAACAGGGCTTTCTGCATCATGTCTGTCACCTTGCAGGGATGTGGAAGATGGAGGAAAGAAGATTGACAACAGAAAGAAAGAAGCCCAAGGTAAGAAAAGAAGTGGAAAGTGGGGGGCATTGTGAACATTCAATGCCCTTTACATTTCAACCAAAGTGCATTTATCAATTAAGATAATTCGCTTTAGCTATGGAGGCGGAATACAATACGTTGCAACCCACATGTATATGTTTTCAGACTCAATTCAACACTTTCAGGCAGAATGCCACTAAATGTCACATGCTCCGCTTACCTCCTGTATACAAGAATGCTTAAAGTACTTGCCAAACTGTTTTGGCAAGACTCAGTTCCAATCCTGTTGCACTCTAGCGCTGGTTAGAAAACCTAATAGATGCAGGAAGGATTGCACCCCCACTACCCTTGTTTCATTCACATTTAAACTGCAGGCTGGAGATGGGGAAAATTTATTTATTTTATACCTCATATCACTAGGCTGTATACATCATCATTTGAAGGCGCTTGCTTTAGCTCTTTTTAAAATATGTACTTGCACTTTTCTGGGATTCTGGCAAGCACAGAACATCAGCATTAGATTTATTAGTTTAGCTTTCTCAAAGCTCCATTTGTTGAATATTTTTGCACCACTCATGAAGTTCTATACTGAGGTAAGGTGTAGAATTGAATTAAATCAAACCAGAAAAAGGTTTGTTACTTATGTGTACAAATTTTCTGTAAATGAAGCCTGTTATTGTGTCTTTGTATCATTGCCGTCTATATAGGGCATAACTTTTTATCTTCACACCAGCCCTATAAGGCAGGCTAAGCTACAAATCAAATGGGGACAAACTGGTGGTTTTGTCCTTTTTTAAGAAAATAAAATTACTGTATTTTGTTTTGAGACTATGCTCCCAATATGACATTAAAGACACATAGTATAGCATCCAAATTTTACATATTACTGTGGAGATTCGACGTTTACTTGTATTTCGCTGCCACCATATAAACTACTGTGCTGGGCTAGGACTGAAGTGTTTTACAGGCTTGTGTTATGAATAATCACCAGAAGAGATGGATTTATCATCAACGCACTTCAACAGTTTATTTAAACAGTGCTCACTTGGAGGTTCAAGAGCTTAGTAGGTTTCACTTCAACAGAGGCACAAGACTTAAAAAGGTTACAAATGTTCGATTTGTAACTAATACACAGTTGCAATGTTTAACTATTGCTATTAGTTAGATCATCGTCTAGCAATCTCAAACATACAGGCACTCTTGCCTCTATCTAGCCCTCAGGCTTTACACAAAACAGATTCCCCAGCCGGCTACACTCCGCTTCGCTGACAGGAAAACTCTAACTGCTCTCTCTGCAGTTTCAATAACGTGATTCCTACTCCTCTCCTCAGAGCAGAATCTAATCGAACCTTCTGGCTTGACAGCCAGGCACCCACTGACTCTCTCTAAGAATTCCGAGCTAGTCTTCTGGTTGGCTCCGCCCACCATCACCATGGCAACACATTCCCCCAGGAGGGAACTGCCTCCATTATCACAGCCAACCCTTTGTGGTCTGTCCATAACATGACCACTTAATATAACACAAATAACCACCTCATCACAATTACAATGCATAAAGTCAAAGCTTTTTTAAAGTAAAGGCAAATTTCTTGTCACACATTTCTTCTAAAGGTCGACTGACAAATTCCAGAAACAAACCTTAGCAAATGACTGAGCACATCAACTCTACACCTCTTGTGTTCAACCTTCCTGCCATTCGCACCCTGACGAACTGTCTGCTTGTGCGTTCATCACAACACACATCCATTCTTTCCTCTTAATGAATCTTGACTTGCCTCATTCCCCAAACTGACTTTTAAAAATCGAGTGAAAGGTTTTAAAAGGTGTATATTTTTAAAATAAACTCACAGAAACCAAGTGGTATTTAAAAGACAGGTGTTAATCTCTTAATGAAAATAATTTTGCAAAGAAGATAATGAAACCTTTGCCAATGTTCATTTGCCAGCTCTGCAAATCTAATGCTTTTCAGCAAGATGTTTAATTCCTTTCTCTGAGTCCTCTGGTTTATTTGGAAATATCAGCTTTGTGGATAAGAAAGGTCTCTATATGATATTGCTAATAATATGGATCAAGGCAGAGATATTGGAAAAGCAGAGTGGGGATTAACAGATATGATCAGCCCTAATCCAGCACCACAATATGTCATCCTGGGATAAAGGATGTGAATTCGATAATAAATGCTGGTGTTGGGGGTAGTTATGCTACAATTCAGCAAACACTTTTGAAAAACATTTGGCATGGCAAGAGTTTTCACAGATTGGGGGAATATGAAACCTGTAAGCAAGACCCCCTTTCCCCTCTGCTTAAACCTTCCATAATTTTTTTTCTTAGAAAGATAGTAGACACTTTTGGAGATGTGTGTTGTCTTTCTTGACCTACGTATTTCCCTTCAGGCAGAACTAGAGGGTATGGGCAAAACAAAAGATTGCCATTCCGTATTTTCTTAGTTAAGTTAATGCAGAAAGTAAAATATACAAGGGGTAAGTGGAGATAGGCAGATGGGTGAGTTCCTTGCCTGATAATTGTGCCTTGTATACACTTTCCTGGAAGTTTCAGTGGATTTTCACCTGCCAGTGGTCTCTGAAACCAAACACAAGTCTGGCTTTGTGGGAAGAGCGGCAATTTCAATGAACACATCTCTTTCATATCTGCCAATGCCCTACAACAAATGCCTTCCTTTCCTCTCCCTCATTGTACCCATTATATATGCCAATGTGAATTTGGGACCACACCAGCCCCATTGGTACCATTGTAGTTCGAAACACCTTCACCATTTTCTAGTGTAACAGAGGCCTGTTAGACATTCATCTTCAATCCCCATCTTCCTTCTGTTTGCTCTCTCTATCTTTTATGGTAATTTCCCTGCTTTCTTGTTGATACTAAAAACTGTGTGTATTTATATTTATTTGTGTGGAGAGAAAGGCACAGATACATTTAATTTTCAAAGGAGCTATGCTTTGACCCACTGATGACAGTCAACTCGCATTTCAATGGTTCCTGTTTTCAGCAAACACTGCCAACATGCTTTTGGCCTTTACATGTGGATCAAAAATGATTCATTATCATTTAGCTAAATCAGTTTGCATTACACCATGTTCTGTTTAATTTAGGGGTTTTCCAGGAAAATGAGTTTATAGCACTACAAATCTGTTATGATTACTGATTCATTTGTAGGGAATCCAAAGCTTTCCCTGCTGCTCATTTGCACATCTCTTTCATGGCTTACGATGTTGTTCAATGATACTGCTCTTTCTGTTCATGCCTTTGCCGTAAGGATAGTAAATACTCTCTCCATTGCTCGTGTGGATTTCTGCACCCAACTAATCTCGTCTGGATAATAATTAAAGGACAAATAAGGGAGAGGCTTTTCCTTTCTCTCTAATACATGGCCATATTATAAATTTCTTCCTTTGGAAGAGAAAGAAAAATCTTTTGAAGGGAAAGTGTTTCCTCTGCCCAGTGTGGATGTGCTCATCTTCTCAAACAGTTGTCCTTTTTTCAAAAAGGGAAAGGGGAGAGAAGCTAAATCCAATTCAGTTTTGAGCAGAGTAGACCCACTGAACCAATGGGAACTTGTTAAGTCAACATTTACATAAGCTTCGTTGATTCAGTTGGTCTAGTCTGTGTAACACTAATTGTCAGATTTCAATCACAACAAAGCAGTTCAATCCATCAACATCCATTATGCAATCGATGGATGTTGGATTCTTTGCCTGTCAGTAGAAGTATTCCCAAAAATGAACACATTGTCTGGTAAGTGCTTAAGGCAAATGCAAGCTGCCATAATCAAATCACAGGAAGGCCAGAATCTGCTTCAAATATTTTAGAAGAAGAATAGAAGTTTATTTTCTATACTAACAGAATTGCTTACCTCATAACCTTTTAATGAGGGGCCAACCAGCACAACAGGCCGCATGGATGGTACTACGTCATAAGGAGGCACATGCTCTGTCTGAAAGAGAGGACGGCATGCTCAATAAGTGCCTATTCTTGAACAGTCACACTATATAATTTCTAGGAAAGTAGGGAATGAAGTTTGGTCTACTTACCACTTTCTGTTTCTGCTTTGCTGAAAAAATCAAAATAATTAAATATTATTTTATTTACTCATACAGTAGTTACACAACCTCACACAAAATATGGTTTTTAACTCTTTTTACTTCTGTTGTGAAATATGTTTTATTGGTCTTTTATTGTGATTTTTTTTACAACTGAATGCTTTATACTATTTATCTGTATTGTTTAATTTAGTGTTTATTTTTCTGACACTGAATGTTTGCCTTTTATGTTGCAAGCCACTCTGAGTCTCCATGGGGAGATGGGGCAGGATATAAATAAAGTTTGTTTGTCTGTTTGATAAATATGCAATGCTTAACCTAACCACAGACAAAATAATTTGAAAACGAAAGTTGTGTCTACACTGTAGAATTAATGTAGTTTGATGCCACTTTAACTGCCCTGGGTCAGTACTATGGGAGCAGAGGAGTTCTCATTTGGTTAGGTACCATGGCAAAAAAAGATAAAAGACCTAGAAAAACTAGGAGAGGAAAGGTGCGGTTCTAATGCTTTCAATTGCTAACATAATCAAGATCTCACCTTTTACACACATGTCACAACAAATCTCCACAAACAATGTGGCATGATCATCATTCATTTAGAACAGGCATCCTCAAACAGCTTATTCAGTTAGAGGCCCAAACAGCTGGAGGGCTGCAGTTTGAGAGTGCCCAATATAGAACCTCAACTATGCTGCTCTCTTGAATTTTCTCACAGCCAAATGGGAGCTGCTTCTCTGTGAACACATTCTATGAGATTGGGATCAAAATAGTCCAGTTAGGTAGAGTGGAATGCACCAATCCACAGAACCAGATTTCACTAGAGAAGATCCACATAATTTACTGCCCTTCCAGAAGACCGAGTCCCTTAGATATAGCCATGATAAAAATCCCATGTATTCATAGGGAAATCTGATGTCCTTATAGCACTGAAAAAAGGTAGGTTTTCTTCCATCAGTTTTCAAATATTTTAAATTTTAGGAGCCTTTTATTCTGAATATAAGGGAGTTGTCATTTTTTTAAAAAATCAAAACCAAACTGAAAGGAAATTCTCCTCAAATTGCACTGGCTACATTCAAGCAATTTGACTATTTCCAGATTGGCAACAAATGTATTTTATTAGAATGCTATTCAGCTGTTAAAACCTCTCTGAAAAAAATAGGCTGCAATTTGGAAGAGTAAGAGTTGAACTTGAACAGAATTGAACCTGGTTTCAGCACCAGATTACAGCTTTGGAGACCAGAATGTAAATCTCCACTAACCATAGAAAGCCATTGTGTGATCTTAGACAAGCCAAACTCTTTCATCCTCAGAGTCAAGTAAAGGGAAATTCCCTCTGAACATCTTGACAAGAAACCTCTGTGATCAGGTCACCTTAACTCACCATCACACCAGCAACTCTGATTTAGCACTCTTTGAATATACAAAGGTTCAAGTCTCAACTTTGAAGAATTTAACATTTCAAACCTTATGTCTAGATTACAGCTTCTTAAACTTTTCTATTCATGACCTCTTTCAGCCCAATAATTTTTTATGTGACCCCAGATATATAGGTGTATACAATAGGTATATAAACAAGACATTTACTGATAAGAAATCAGCATTTGCATGGCTCGCTAAACATGTTAACTTTCCATTTTATGAAGTACAGCTGAAGTATCTTCTGTAAGAGCTGCACAACAGATTCAGGTGAATGTCTAAATAATCACGTGATCAAAAACAGCAATGTGTTAAATAGCCACGTGACATTCAGAAAGCTTTTACTGTTGCCAAATTTTTAGGGACCCCAACATTGAGCTAAGAGGGTCCTGTCTGGTGTTAGAACTCACAGTTTAAGAAGCAGTGGTCTAGATGACTATTCAGTTTTTGTTTCTCCCATGTTCATATGTTTAACATGCCTAGTTTGAAAATGAAGATATTAGGAAAGCTGGGTTAATTGTTATGAAATACACACAAAACAACACTCTCAGCTATTCTGAGCTTCTGTCTTTTCACAAGAATTGTACACAAGCCCCATTACCCTAAATTGAACTTTATACCAAGAGAGTGCAGTAGAGTTGTGCCCTACCTCACAATTAAAAAAATTAACGAATGGAAACAATTTATTTTAAGGCAGAGAACAACTTACCAGTGGAAGTGGGTGTAGCTCGAAATGTACCAGACACCATTTCTCCAAGGCTTGAAGACGAATTCCCACTTGATTTCCTATGATGTAAAGAATTCCCATGGCATTTAGAGACTTGGAGGAATTAGCATCAAACTCAACATACCTTCAGCCATGTTTCAATTTGATTGAACAATCACAAACACCTAAAAACTCTATTCCTTAAGGGTAAAACATCAAACTTAATAAAACTGCATAATACATAGTAACTTGGACAGACCATGGGGGAATTCCCAAAACTATTCAGTACACTAACTATAACAGGCATGGGCAAACTTCAGCCCTCCAGGTGTTTTGAATCCCAGAAATCCCAGTCAGTTTACCAGCTGTTAGGAATTGTGGGAGCTGAAGTCCAAAATATCTGGAGGGCTTTTTTTCCCCATGCCTGAACTATAATATAACGACAAGGCATGAAAAGGCAATTTTTCCTCTATCCTATTCTTCAAAGTGCTTCACTATGGCTCCATAGTTGACCAAATGACAGGTAAGGTGTGACTGATAAGATAGGTCACAATTCTGTTTGCTTCTAGTTATTCAGATACACATACTTCTCTGTACAGTCAAGAAACAACTCTATTTTGTTATAACTCAGTTATAACAAAATAGAGTTGTAGTTTTGCAAGAGCTTTCTGGCTCTAGACTTTTCCAGATGTTTCTTTCCATGCCTTCACCCCAACTATGACTCTGTGTGAAAGCATTGTTCAATGGAACCTGAGGTTCAAAAAAATCCATTTATTTTCAAAATAAGAATTGGACTTCTTAGGTGTTAGTTTTTCTGCATTCTGGCCTGTTTGTGCTGCACCATCCCAAGGGAATGTGGTCATATTTTTCCCCAACTCCAATGCCGTTGCCCACCCTACTGAACAACGTATATCCATTTTAGTTCTGTAGACAAGAATGGAGATCACCAGTAGCTTCTGAGCAGCGGGCAAGTGAAGATTTCACGATTACTTCCACCTAAGGTACTATCCAAAACCACCAAATATTCCATTCCTACACTATTTTATTGTTGTTCAACCAAACCATGCAATCCAGTATGAAAAATGAGAATTTGCTTTGATTGTGAAGTATATTCAACACCTTCAAAATGCTGGAAAACCAAGATTATTGATCACGTGAAAAGTCTCTACAGATAAAGAAGATTCTCTTTGCAAAATCATTATCTGCAAGGATACAGTGATATAAATAGTGACTGTAGGGAGTAAGGTTGGCACACAGATTCTTTTCCATATGTCTAGGGTTTGGAATCATGTGACTCTCCTGAAGTTGCTTTCCTGGTCATTGATAGTACTGGCTAGGGCTTTTAGAAGTTGCAGCCAACTATGTCTAATAACTACATACTTCCCACTTCTACGCCTCAGCTGAATGCATGCACAGAGATCAGATCCTATTAAAAACCAGGCTGAAGGTATTCAATTTACCATCTTGGTTTATATGAATATATTTCACTAATTCCTGTGGGATCACAGAATCACAGAGTTGAAAGAGGCTACAAAGGTCATCCAGGGCGATGCTTCCCTTGATCTAGACCCTATTCTCCTATTGATATGGCATTGAATCGGTTTTTTAATTGCCTCATCATATTGTTCACAAATATTCCAATGGGTCAGAAAAAAAACAAAAGCCACATTTTGAGAACAATGTGTAGCAAGCAACTAATTTTCAAAGATGAAGGACACTAATAATTTAGAAGCCATGCCGAAAACTATTACAAACATCCAATCTTACCCGCCATGGAAACGCCCTCGCTTCTGCTCCTGCTGAATCCGAATGTTCTCCAGTCTCAGTGGGCTTGGGATGAAGCCAATCTCACAGCCTTCTTTAACTAATCTTCCTATCCACCAGTCATTGTTATATTTCTGTAACACAGAAGTCATTAATTTGAATCTTTCAATCTCACTTCCTCCCACTTAGTATGCATGCGCCTTCTACTGATGGTTTTTTCCACAAATACCATTAATCCTTAAACACCATTTATCTGTTCTTTACATAAATCTTACAACACTTTAAATCAGGGGCAAGGATTTTATAGTGTTTTGATGGTTAGGAATGGTTGAAGTTCTGACATCTGAAGAGCCACAGGCACCTTGCTTCTACTTCAAATACACCATCCACTAATGATATCAAGAAAGGGCCAGGAGTGAATATGGGGTAGTTTTTGAGATACTAAATAGAACAGGGCTGTCCAACTTCTACCGGACCGGGGGCCTGACTTCCGGTCACTGATCACCTGGGGGGGCCTTAGGGTCTGCCTCCGCCCCGGCTCCGCCCCCTCTCCTGGCTCCACCCCCTCCCTCCCCTGGCTCCGCCCTCCCCACCCCTCCCTTCCCCCGGCTCCGCCCCAAAAGGAGGAGGCAGCTGCGCAGGCTGCCTCCTCCTTTTGTAGTATTAACATAACTCAAAAACCACTGGACACATTGCTGCCAAATTTGGCCACAAAACATACTAATACTAACCCAAGGAGGGACCATCAGTCAAAAAATTGCTTTTCTCATTTGGGAGTTGTAGTTGCTGGGATTTATAGTTACCACACAAAGAGCATCCTGAACTCCACCAATTATGGAATGGAATCAAACTTCCCACACAAAACTCCCATAACCAAGAGAAAATACTACAAGAGGTTGATGGGTATTGAGTTTTGGAGTTGTAGTTCACCCATATCCAGAGAGCACTGTGGACTGAAACAATGTTGGATCAGGACCAAACTTGGCATGAATACTCAATATCCCCAAATGTGAACACAGATGGAGTTTGGGGAAAATAGACCTTGACATTTGGGAGTTACAGTTTCTGGGATTTATAGTTAACACACAAACAAAGAGCATCCTGAACTCTTGCAACAATGGAATTGAACCAAACTCTCTGGCATATTGAATTCTCATTACCAACAGAAAGTACTGAAAGGGTTTGCTTGGGAATTGACCTTGAGTTTGGAAGTTGTAGTTCACCTACACCCAGAGAGCACTGCCGACTCAAACAATGATGGATCTGGACAGGAGAAGGAAGGAAGGAGTGGAAGAGAAGGATGGAAGGGAATGGAGGGAGGAAAGGGAGGAGGGAAAGTGGAAGGAAGAAAAGATAAAAGGGTGGCAGGAAAGGAAGAAAGGAAGGTAAAAGAGGGGCAAGGAGGGAGGGAGAACAGTTGAAAGGAAGGACGAAAGGGTGGGTGGGTGGAAGGAAAGAAGGTGAAAGAGGGACGGAGGAAAGAAGGAAAGAGTGGAAGGAAAGGGAGGGGGGAGTAGAAAGAGAGAGAGGGAAGCGGGGGGGGGAGAAGGCCGGGCTATGGAGGCGAGTGTGCTGAGGGCCTGAGCGCCTCTGAGCGCATGTAGCAGCAGGAGGAGGAAGCGAGCGAGAGGAGAAAGAGAGAGAGGGAAGGGGCAGGGAAGGAAGAAGGATGAAAGGGTGGAATGGAAGGAGGGAGGGAGAAGAAATGTGCTCACCATAACGCTGAATGCTTCTTTGCAATAACTCCTCCCTGGGAAGGGAGGGAGGGAGGATGAGAAGGAGGAAGGAGCTCTGCCGAGCCACATGGAGTGCCCATGCGGCCGGGTCGCTCTTCCTGTTTGCTGCCAAGGGGGCGGGGCCCGAGAGATGTCACTCCCTCCCATTGGCCCCCTCCCTCAGGAGAAGAGGAGGCGGCCAATAGAAAGCCAAGGGGGCGGGACCAAAAATAATAATAAAAATAATAATATTTTTTAATCGAAAAATATTTTAAAATATTTTTAAAATATATTATTTATTGCAGGAGGGAAAGGGGCCGTAGCCAAGGGGCTGGGGGGCCGTGTACGGCCCCAGGGCCACCTGTTGGACAGCCCTGAAATAGAATAAATCGCTTGAAATGTGATTATATATCTCTAAATTTAACAGTAATCCTATAGTCCAAGAGCAAAGATTCACTGATACATTAGATTACCAAATACAGTGAGAATTTTGCATGATGCCAAGCCTCAATCACAATGAAGCTCTCATCTATGTCAAGGTACTACTTTTCTGCCTTTAAGGTACTATTTCCTCTTCTTGATTCCATGATCTTGGATGAGTTCCTTATAGACTTGTGCATTTGTATAGAATCGCTATCCTTTTCTGTTTATTTCATTCATAAGGGCCCGTTTTGTTTTCGAGTGCCTCTCCTGAAAACGGGTGCCTTTCCGAATGAGCTTTTTTGTTCCAAGTCTGAAAGATCAAAATATTTTTGGACCATTGGCCAACATGGATGGCCTTCCCAGGCTGCCTTCCCCTCAGATTTAGGGCTAAAGGGGTGAACACTGCCATACATGGAAGGTACATTTACCACTCTTAGCCCACCAAGTTTTGAAATGTTTGGCCATCCCCTGAATTCTATGATATTTTCCTTTCTATTAATAAAATCTCCTTAAAAACATTCCCTATTTCCCCTTGCTTGTCCTGCCCTCTAACTTCTCCACTCACTTCTTTTTAATTGGCGCCAATGGGGGTGGGGGGTGTTCCTCTTCCCATCATTTTTGGCAATGGTATGGTTTGTCTTGGAGCTGCCACCTTGGGTCGTTGATTGCTTCTGTTGCTGCTGCACTGGGCACACGCTTCCTTCTCCTCTGTATCTCATGCAAGAAAGGCGCCTCCAGTCCCTCTCCTCTTTCTCCTTTGCACCTCTTACCCTCTCCTCTTCTGTTCTCCTCGGCTCTTGGAGCTGCCGCTGGCACTTTGGGGCATTGCTGCTGCTGCCTGGCTTAGAGTAAGGAGCATTAAGGAGGAAGAGGAGGGGGGCTGGAGGAGACGCCTTCCTTGCATGAGAGACAAAGGCAACACTGCAGCAGTAGCCATGAATGACCCAAGGCAGAAGCTCCAAGAGCCAAGGAGGAGGGAGGAGGAGCCCAAGGCATTTTAAGGAGGCTTCCCACTTCCAGATAAGGAAGAGAGATGACCTCCTGGAAGAGGAGAGGTAAATGAGGGCTTACTTTTTGTTTGCTGGGGGATTAATAAAAAGGATTAAACTGTGCTTATGAAAAGCGGGGAAGGAAATGGTACCTGCTCCTGCTTTCTTTTGTGTTGAGCTAATTTTCACTCTGAAGGAGGGGGAGTGTTCCTGTTTCATGCTTCGGCTCAAAACGAGAGGAACGAAAGAACGAATGAAATGGGAGAAATGAGTACCGCACACACCTCTAATTCCTTATATACATTCATTGAAAGCAAGTAAGAAAGCATGTGTGTGTGTGTGTGTGTGTGTGTGGCGAAGCGAAAGCACCGCCGGCGACGCAAGCGGCGCAGACGTATCCAACGTGCAGTGAGTCCAGCCCCACTCCTGGTAGGCCCGCCCCCTAGTGTAGCGGAAGGCCCGCCCCTTCCCCCCCAGCAGGGGAGTGAACATTGTCAACAGGGCGGAAAGCACCAGCGCCACCTCGGGGCCGGAGGACTTACTCCATTGCCATTGATCTTGCCGGGCGAGCGTCAAGAGGATAAATCGACCATCCACCAGCTGGTGACTCAACAGGTGGAACACCGTGGGGATTCACCTGCAATCCGAGGCCAGGAGCCGCGAATGGACCTAGCCAACACCGCCATGCAGCTTCAGGTCAGCAACTCCCACAGGGGGTTGGAAGGCAATCCTGGCAACCCTCTGGCTCCAGAATCCACCTTGGAGAGTCGGTGCTCAGGCTGGGGCCCATCAGGGAAACAGAGTGGAGGACGCAACGACACCAGCGACCCCACCACTAAGACTCTGATGAACGTAAAGAGGGCGGTTTAGGACAAGGACCTTTTGGGGAGTGGGTTTTGGTGGTGGGAACCGGGTAGAACCTCCCGGTCCCATTCCTATACCCCCCCAACCCCAGTCGACTGGGGGGCCCGGTGGACCATCAGGTACAGGGCAAGGTTCACCTTTACCACCATGGACAACGCAAGACCCTGTTGAGGGAAGGACATCCCTGCCTTTATCTGCAACCTGTTGTCCCCCGGGGAAAGAGGGTCATCACCGGCACACCCCCCCTTTTCAGAGGGAGGGCAGAAGGCCGGACACCTAGGGGGATGAGGTGCGGGGCGGGTAATACGTGTGATCTCGGGAGGGGCAATCGGGACGGTAGACGTAGGCCTGATGAGAGAAGGCGGAGGAGCCAAAGAGAGGCTCGTCCCCTTCTGACCTACGGGCTATCCCTAGGCACGCAGATGCGAGTTCCCACTACCTCTCCTCCAACTCTGGTTCTGGCCAACACCAGGTCCGTGCGAAATAAGACCGGGACCATCAGGGACTTCCTCCTGGAGAGAGATCGATCTAGCCTGTTTGACAGAAACATGGCTCCAGGAGGGAGATGAGGTCGTTATGCCCGCGGTGGCATCTCCTGGGTTTGTGGCCAGTTATCAGATGAGGACAGAGAGGCGGGGGGGAGGGGTCGCTATCCTCAGCCGAGACACTTTTAATTCCAGGACGATTCCGACGGCGAACATTCCGGGCCTGGAGTGGGATCTTAGTGAGAGCGTAGCCTTCCTGCTGGTGTACCGTGCACCCAACGCACCGGGCGGGGAGTCTACCTAAGCAGCTGGAGGTGGTCGCGGTGGGCATTGAGGTTCCCTAAGCTTATTGTCTTGGGGGATTTCAATGTCCACGCCGATACCCCCTCAACGGCAGCCGTGGACCTGGTGTCTACCATGGAGGCACTAGGACTCTCACTCTGTAAGACCGGTCCCACGCATCAGGCCGGGCACACCCTGGATTTGATCTTCGCCAGCGGAATTAGCGTGACCCTAGCCTCCATAATGGAGGTTCCATGGTCGGATCACAGAGTCCTGAAGTTCGGCTGGGGTGGCATCCCTCTCGGTAAGGGTGCCGAACCTATTCTGGTTCACCCGAAGAGACTTATGGAACCCACTAGGTTCCTGAATGCTCTAAGGAATGGGAACTTCCCAGCGACTCAGTCGATGGGCAGGTGGAACACTGGAATACCAGTCTCTCTGCGGCCCTGGGCGAGATCGCTCCAGGCTCTCCTCCTCCCCGCAGAAATCGCCGCCTTGGTTTACCGAGGAGCTGCGGGCGATGAAGCGGAGGAGGAGACAGTTAGAGGACGGTGGGCGGAATCTCCGTGACGGGCGTCCGAAATCGGCTTATAAACAGTTCAAAGAGGTTTATGAGCAAGCTATCAAGGAAGCTAAAAAGGTCTACTACTCTTCCTTGATAGAGTCGGCCAGCTCACGCCCAGCGCAATTGTTTAGGATAATTCGGTCTTTGACAGCAATCCCAACTGTCCCAAATGATAGGGTTTGGCACCAACAGCTGAGGTTTTCAGAGCTATTTCGCTGACAAGATTTCAACTCTCCACCGGGACATTCCGGCCACGTTTGATACAGTTAGTGAACTCGAGACTCCGCCGCCACTCGGCGGGCCCACCTTCACCCGTTCCAATTGCTGGACGCAGCAGCTGTCGACAAGTTACTAGCAGCAGCTAGACCAACTACATGCTCCTCGACCCGTGCCCCTCCTGGCTTGTTAGAGCGTGTCGAGAGGGGCTACGAGGCCCCCTGGGCACGATTATAAATAGCTCCCTTGAGCAAGGAGTCTTCCCGGGGGGGACTGAAAGAGGCAATGGTGAGACCGCTGCTGAAGAAGCCGAATTTAGATCCTTCGGCTCCCTCCACCCGGCCAGTTTCCAACCTGCCTTTCTTAGGCAAGGTGATTGAGAAGGCAGCAGCGGATCAGCTGCAGCAGTTCTTGGAAGACACAGCTGGACTTGATCCCTTCCAGTCCGGCTTCCGTATTGGGCACGGGACGGAGACCGTGCTTGTCGCCATTACAGACCAACTTCGCCGCCAGCTGGACCAGGGTGGATTGGCACTGCTCATCTTGTTAGATCTGACGGCAGCTTTCGACACTGTAGATCACGCACTGTTAACCCACCGTTTAGCCGGCTCCGGGGTCGGGGGGACCGCCCTTAAATGGGTGGCCTCCTTCCTCCGGGACCGGGGACAACGTGTGGAGGGGGGCGGGGAGGTCTCTGGGAGATTCCCACTTGACTGTGGGGTCCCCAGGGGCCATCCTCTCCCCTTATTATTTAACGTGTACATGCGCCCCTGGCCCAGCTGGCCCGCGACTTTGGTCTGGAGTGTTATCAGTACGCTGATGACACCCAGCTTCTGCTGAGAATGGACGGCAGGCCGGACACCGCACCGTGCCGATTGTTTCCATCAGTGCCTGAGGCCGTGACTGGTTGGCTGCGGGCTGCCGGCTGAAGGTGAACCCGTCGAAGACGGAGATCTTGTGGCCTGGTCGACCTGGGCGGGATGAGTGCCGGTTGCCTACCCTGGACGGCGAACGGCTTAGCCCGTCGCCTGTTGTTAAGAGCCTAGGTGTCCACCTGGACCCCCTGCTGACCATGGAGACCCAGGTCTCCGCGGCCAGCAGGGCGTCATTTTCCACCTACGACAGGCTAGGCGACTGGCACCCTACCTTTCCAGGGACGACCTGGCCACGGTGATCCAAGCGACGGTCATCTCGAGATTAGAATACTGTAACGCCCTCTACATTGGCCTTCCCTTGGCGACAGTTCGGAAACTCAAGCTAGTGCAGAATGCCGCTGCTCGCTGCTGACGGAACGCGGTAAGGGAGCACATCACGCCATCCTCCGGCAGCTGCACTGGCTGCCTATTGAGTACCGAATTGCCTTCAAGGTGTTGGTGTTAACCTTTAAGGCTCTACACGGCCTAGGGCCTGCGTACCTGAGGGACCGCCTTGCCCCATACATTCCCCGAGATCACTACGTTCTGAGGAGTCGAATTTGCTCCTGATTCCATCAGTCCGCGCCTGTCACCTGTCTGCTACCAGGCAAAGGGCTTTCTCTGTGGCGCTCGGTACTCTGGAACTCTCTCCCCGGACGACGTCCGAGCTGTCACTGAGCTCATCCCGTTCCGCAGGGCTTGTAAGACCGCCCTGTTCAGACTGGCCTTCGGCTAGGCGAGTAAGCGAATGTACTCATCTTCTAATCAGCACCCTGGTTCAGGGAATGCCATGGCATGTACATAATTTTAATCTCGGGACCTATTGTATTTTGTTTTATTGTATGTTTTATGTTGCATTTTATTGTATGGCGACATGGATGTACATGCCTGCCGAATTTTATGATGTTATCCGCCCCGAGCCTGCAGGGAGGGGCGGAATACAAGATGGAACAAATAAATAAATAAATAAATAAATATTTCTAACAATTGGTCTACTGTAGCAGTGCAACATCACATTCTGGATATCTAGGCCTTCTTCTCCCCAAGAACAAAATCAGAATAAATCTGCTTTTCTGGCTTGTAGCAAAGAACAGATCTGTGCAATAATAACCTTGTTTCAGTTACAAAACCAAACCCACTTCCTGTTCTGATTTTTTTAAGTATCAAAATTTCAGATAAACAAATTGCACCAAAATCCCACAGTAGAGAACCCGCGGGAAGCACTGGCACAAAAAATGATATGTTGTCTCCAGAACTCCTATGCATATTATTACAGACCCAAGTTATTATGTGTGAGTGAGGGAAGCAGAATCCCCCTATACTTGCCCCAGATTGAACAAATGCAAGTACGTGGCCAAAATAAACATTAACTGTTCTTTATTTCTCAATTGCTGTACATAAGCTCTACTTTGCCTCTGTAGTAAGTAACCCCCTTTCTGTATTCGCATGGGAGGAGAAGCTTTTCTTCTTCTGATACTTCCTCTGACAAAGGAAATTGGAACCATCACACTACAAAAGGCAGAAAGCTACCAACATCAAAGAATAAAAAAGAAAGAAACCCAAGAATCATTTGAAACGTCCAGTAGCAATGCTTGGAAAATCGCCCGTGTTGGCAAGGAACTACTAGCAGTGATCGTCCCAAGAAAGGAATTGTTCCAAGCTCTGTGCAACACCTAGGACTTGACTGGAACTGCCATAAGGAATAAAATCCATTAATAGATAAGAGTGGGTGTTTATGACAGTGTTTAATGACATTTGTCAATTTGACTACTACATAGATTTTTTTAAAAAATTAATAAAAATGCCTATTCTCTTTTCAAAGTTGTTTTACAAAGATCCTGCAAGGTTACTCATATTACAAAGTATCTTCCATATGTCCTTCCAGGCCTATCCAAATCTTTAACTTAATTGGACAAAGAACACGTGGCTTCTACTGGTTGCTGAGCCTGAAATGTTTCTGCACTGCCAATAACTGTTGTCACTTAATCTGTTAAAAATGCATAATACACTTTGTCCAATGGGTGACAAATGAGACAACTGGAATCTGGAGTCATCCATTCTTGCTGATGTTTCAGCTCCTTGACAAAATGACCTTGCCTGAGGCTCAAGCTAGATGTGAAATACAGCTCATCCAATAAGGTTTCTTTTATTATCTATACCTTTTGAGATCTGCATGAATCTTAGGTACAGGCAAAGACTTGACCATTTTCCCATCTATACCCAGCTGCTATTATACCCAAGGGGACTCCACATGTCCAATACAGCTTTTCTAAGCTTTGAGTAAGAATTCAGAGTCCATCTCTTCCCAAGTCTTACACATTTTATTTCATCTTATATATTACATTTATTTGGTTAGGAACAAATCCATTGGTATCAAGCTGCTGTAGCCCAGCTGATATTCTATTAAAAACAACCATTCATATATAGCAAGGGTGGGTAACTTGTGGCCCTCTGAATGCAGCTATCTAAACAGCAGATCCCACCAACCCAAGCACAGTTAATGGTAGGAAAGGATGGGAGCTGTAGTCCAACATCATAAGGGTCACAATCCACTCACTCCAGTATAATATCTACAATAAAGACCATTGAGAGAACACATAAGCATTTTTGGTGCCACTGGAAGCTCAGGGAAGGAGCAAGTACCACTTTTTTGTAGGTGACTGTAGAGCCCTATTCTTGATCTGCATGTTCTGTCGCAGTGAGCGCATCGGTTTCCATGTGGAAGGCGGTCCCGGTCGGGGTTGGCTTAACATGCCTTCCTCTTGGCATGTTTCTCTCTTTCACCCTCCATTCATGCCTCTTCATATTCTACAGTACTGCTGGTCACAAATGACCTCCAGCTAAAGCACTCAAGGGCCAGGGCTTCCCAGTTCTCGTTTTTAAATCTCTTTTCCTGTCCGCCAACATTCAATTTTTCGTTCTTGAGTTCAGAATGCATTACTGTACCACAGTTGAAGGCAAGGATGGGCAATCAGTAGCCTTTCCAGTGTAATTTAATAATAATCCCTTCAGCCTTAGCTGACAAAACTAAAGTGGAGGGGTGAGAAGAGCTACAATCCAACTACTTTCCTGGTTTAAGCTTTAGACTTTTAAGACACCCTTTTAACAAATATGAATGGGGTCCTAATCCAGTGCTATGCTCCATACAACACTGGCCCCTTTGAAGCTTCCATTTTGTAATGTGTATAGCTCAAAGGTAGCTGTTCAAGATCAAGCTATCAAAAGATAAGAAGAAGAATTACATTATGTAGTTACCTCTTTAATGTGTAGAAAATCCTTAGCATCAAAAGAGATAGCAGTGCTAGGCACAGGAACATCTTCATCCAGTGCTCCACAGTAGCTGACATTAGTCTTCACAGCAAATGCTACAGGTTTTGACTGGGAACAGAAATATGCTGTTGTTACTAAGTAGTATCTGCAACAGGCAGAAACCAATAATGTCAAGCAAGGGAAAAGGAGCCACATTAATCGCAAGGCATACGTAATAGTGTCAGATGATGATTCCCATGATGTGGGATAGCAAAGTTTTAGAAAATTTGTTTTCTGACATTTCATAGCTGTTCGTCTTTTCCTGACAGATTTTTTTACGATAACAAAAAATAAGATGGAAGAAGTGATAGGAAAGTGTTGGGAAACCCAATGCAAGACAGATTAAATATGCTTCATAGGAGCTGGACTCTTCCCCACAACCCCCGAGTTCTGTATTTAAGGAAGAAGTAGGCATTTGGCATATAGGTCACAGGCCAGTTTCCCACGCTAGGCTCACCCCCTGTTGAGGGTCATCCAATACATACACACAAACTCAAATACTCCCATTTTCCCCTGCAGTCCCTTCCAAAATGGTTATATCGAGTCACATCACCTCTTATGTCCATTTTGAGAGTAAGTGCAGATGAAAACGTAGTTATTTCGGGTTGTATGGGGTTCTGCGGTTAATGAGCTGCCATGTTTTGAGGTGTCTACATGGGTTGGGGGCATAACATGCCATAAAATTGTAACTTTTTAATTTGGGAGTATGACTGGGGAGCTTTGGGAAGACTTCAGGGAGTCTAAAAGTGGGGAACCATGGTCCATAAATTGTAATGCAATCACTGATGATGTGACAATGTGAGTGAATGCAGATTGAAAAACTCATCCAAAAAACCCAAGGAGGGGGGGGGGAGAAGAGATACCTTTGCTCTTTCAAGCTGGACAGCCGCTTGCTGTTCTCTTTCCTGGCGGATTGCTTCCCTGTCCTCCTCCAGAGAGACATCAGAATCTGATGGTCTGCTTGTGTATGAATCTGCTGATCCCTAGAAAGAAAAGACTTCATTAACAGAAATGATGGATGGAGTACAGAAAGAAGCTAAATATGCAGGTTGGTGGAAAACAAACCCCAAGGTCATGGATGTATTTTTAACCAAGTTTTATCTTTATGTTTTATTTATTTTTCCGATCGGCAAGTCCCTTTGCAGAAGTTGTTTTAGGGCTGCCTCCCTTCTCTGTTTAAAGAAATGAATTCAAACACTGAAGGTTGTCTTTCTGACAGATCTTTTTATTGTATTACCCTTTGTATATATTCTTTGCAAAGTTAGCAGCATCAGACACTGAGCAGCAACCTATTACGAGATTGAAATATTGTAAAATACTAAAGTGTATGGACCATCACTCTGTTGAAAGGCTACATAGCTGCAAATTCAATAGGAGCAAAAGACCTTTCAATAAATTCTTCTCTGAGTAACTTGTGTTATTACTATATTTGCAGATAAAGCATTCAGATAATTAATTATGTGCATATTACTGTATTTGCTGCCACCTCCACTGTTGCCCTACCTTTAACCAAAAAAAGTTCTCTGTAGGCATTTGTAGCTCCTCCAGCACAATTCTATAGTCAGCTTCTGGCAGAAATGATGATGATGATTACAATAATAACAATTAGCTGTACCCACCACGTGTTGCCGTGGCCAACCTTCCCTCCCTCTTTCTCTCCTTTCTGTCTCTCCTTCCTTCCCTTTTTAATTTCCTTCTCTCCTTCCTTCCTTCCCTGATCTATCTATCTATCTTACTACCTACCTATCTCTATCTAATCTATCTATCTGGAAGATTGCTAGGAGTTGCAGTCCAGGAATAGGAAATTGGAAATATGCAGGGATTGGGATGCTCTCAAAGAAATCCAAGGAGAAAAAAGCTTGCATCTTGGAAGCAGTGCATTTGGATCATCCTCCTCTCCTAAAGGGCCTGGTCTAAGGGATGCTGGGAGCTGTAATACGGAAGAGAGTGTGGATATGGTATTGTGTGTTGTTGTTGTTTTGCTGGGGGACTCATTTTTGTGCATGCGCTATAGCATCTTTTTGCTTTTTTTGGCTCTGAGGATGCTGGCCACAGATGTAGGCAAAACATCAGAAGAGAATGCTTCTAGAACTATGGCCATGCAGCCCGAAAAACCTACAACAATCCAGTGATTCCAGCCATGAAACCCTTTGACAATACATCACTGAAATGGTAAGATACCTCCCTGCATCATCAAGTATGGCCACAGTGTAGGACAGAATGTGTCCTTTCTTTACAGAAAGGAAAATGGTTTGGAAAGAGTTCCATAGTGTGGTGTGATGGTGAAATATTGAGAACTGCAAGCTGTCTATTGGTCACCCTTATACAAAAATATAATCATCCCTATCTGTCATCACTGGCAATTTTTAGAGGGAAGTGGAATGGCACCAACTTTGTTTTGCTACTGCATGATCGAAGAGAAGAGTATCTTGGTGTCATAAAATCAAGCTCCTGACAAGGGTTTCCCTTGGGCAGAAAAGATTTGCACAGAAGCATCAGAGCTCTACAATAGTGAATATGGGTCCAAATGGGTTCCCGAGATAACGGCTGATTAATTAATGTCTGCAAAACACTTTGACGATATAAAGGCCTATAAAAATGCCAAATATTATTGCTACTATTTTCCCAGCTACCTACACTCAATGACAGCCAAAAGAAAAATTACAACCTGGAGACAATAAATCAAAGAGCATAATAAACATGTATAATATATAGTGCAAGGGCACTGGCTTTGTTCCTAGCTGTTGCTACACTATGCAGGAATGCATTAGATACAGGGACGGGGCAATGACAATACCTCATATCCCTCTAACCCCCCTCCCCGCTGCCTTATCTTGGCTCACGATTCACAACACAGAGATTTAAAGAACAGAGTGTATAGATGCACATCTAACCATGGGTCAAGTGATTTTGTCTTTTATATTTCAACCTTTTCCTGGGGGAAAGGGAGCCTTTTAGACAATAGAAAGTCAGCATCTCAGTCCCTGTCCTTAATCTCACAGACATTACCAAATTGCTGCAGGCACTTCAGCTGCTTTTTCTCTTTCCAGGAATAGGCAGGCCTCTCCAATCATAGTGCATTAAAAAAGCCTGCTGTCTGCTAGAAGGTAAATCCAAAGCATATTTAAGGCACACACAGTTCAGGGAGTTAAAGCTGCTTTCTGAAAGTACATCTTACTCTTCTGTAGGATCCTTAGGACAGTCAGAGTAGTTTGAACATTGGACTATGATTCTGGAGACCAGTTGTCAAATCCCGTTAAGCCATGGAAATCTCCAAGCTGACTCCCACTATTTCAGCCTCAGAGGAAGGCAAAGGCAACTCCCCACTGAACAAATCTTGCCAAGAAAATCCCATGATACCTACAACTATAATTTAAAAACAATTTGAAGGCATGCACCAACAACAACCATGATCCTTGGCAGGGCCGTAGCCAGGATTTTGTTTCGGAGGGGGCTGAGTTTGGTTCGGGGGGGGGGGCTGAGACTGGGTGGAAGAGGGTCTATCCTAGCAAATCTTTTGTATTGTTATCCCAATAACCCCATTAATGTGGGATATAATGAGCATGGTGATCAGATCATGATATGAATAAACATAACAGTTTAAATAATGTACCAGTAAGGCCTTTTCGCGGACCACCCTGAGAATTTCGGGGGGCTGAAGCCCCTTAGCCCCCCCCTCCCCCGGCTACATGCCTGATCCTTGGGATTCCAAAAACAAAGAGGAAGCTCCTTCTTGAAAAGCCAAAGTCAATGCCATCATATAAAGGCTGTATTCATTAAGGCAGAATATTGGCTCACATTTTTCAAGACATACTCAGCATTGCTTTGTGGCACTTGCTCTATGGCATTTGTGCTTTTGTGCAGCCAATTTTATTTTGTGTGTGTCAGGAGTGACTTGAGAACCTGCAAGTCGCTTTTGGTGTGAGAGAATGGCTGTATGCAAGGACATTTCCCAGGGGACCCCCGGATGTTTGATGTTATACTATCCTTGTTGGAGGCTTCTCTCATGTCCCCACATGGGAAGCTGGAGCTGACAGACAGAGCTCAACCCGCTCTCCCCAGATTCGAAATGCTGACCTGAGAGTCAGCAGTCCTGCCAGCACCAGGGTTTAACCCATTGTGTCACTAGGGGTTACCTGCACATCCAATGACTACATGCCACTATTTGGAGCCACAGCCTGGTCAGATTTTTGAAGGAAGGGGAGAGGGAACTGGGTCACTTTTAACTCCCTGAACTGTGTGTGCATTCATTCTTCCAGTCCACTGCTATCACAAGCATTCATTTTATCCAACAGACATTTCACACCTCAACCTATAATATTGCCAACTTTCAAAATACACAGTCTGTTTTTTTCTCTTTCTGTGCCTCATCTGACCATCTGGGGAGAACATGCTTGAAAGTGTGCAGGCCATGTAGGGATAAGACAATAACACTAAATGCTCATTACTGCAATGCACAAATTGGAAGGCAGGCTCCCTCTCGCTCTGACACACACACACACACCATTTTTCTTTGTGCCCTGGGTTGCAGCAGGTCTGCTTTCGTAAATATGGATTTAATAAAACAAGGGTATTTATTCTTATGAATGGTATCATTTATAAACACAAGAACACCCCATGCACTAATATATTTGCATGTAGTTTTGTTAATAAACTAATGCAGGGACTTCCTCTGCCCCCCATCCCCATTTTAATTTTTAGTATCAGCATGAATTATCATTATCATTGCCAAACCATCTCACTGGAATCAAAATGTTAAGATCTCTATTCAAAAAGGATATACACCTATTCAGGAAGTATTTTTAAGGTGGGATAGAACATTGGCAGCAGGTTTTTATTAAATATGTTGCTATGTGTACTTAGAAGTTCCCTCCATGTGTTGCACTGTATCCTGTTGTTTATTCGTTTAGTCGCTTCCAACTCTTTGAGACCTCATGGACCAGCCCACGCCAGAGTTCCCTGTCAGCCATCACCTCTCCCAGCTCCTTCAGAGTCAAGCCAGTCACTTCAAGGAGACCATCCATCCTTCTTGCCCTTGGTCAGCCCCTCTTCCTTTTTCCTTCCTTTTCCTTTACATTTTAATAATAACTATAATAACTTTATTTTTATATCCCGTCAACCATCTCCTCTTGAGGACTCGGGGCGGCTTACAAGGGACAAGCCCAAAAGACAATTAAAACACAGAAGAAAACACTTACTAATTTAAAACATCAGCTAAAAACAATACAACATAATTGTATCACAACAGAAGAGCAATATGGCTGGAAAGAAAATTGGCTGAGGTACAATTTCAATAAGTGCGATACATTTTACAGGAGCACCAGAGAAGTCTGTCGAATCAGTAGACTGGGCAGAAAATATTATCATAAATCATGTTGAGGTAGATCATATAAGGGCCAGGATAAAGTGCTATACTTAGTGGGGTCAGGAAAATTTCTGGTGAGCAGCCTTAATCGAAGGCACACTGGAACATCCAGGTTTTTTCCCCGCAGCATCATTGTCTTCTCTAAGCACTGTATCCTACTCCTAAGTAAATGTGGATAGTATATCCCTGGTAGGACTCAATAGTGTCCTAATATTTAGTGATTGATTATTAGCACACTTCTCATTGGTTCAGGGGTTCAACAAATGTATTGGTGCTCCAGTGTTACACACCTGGGGGGGGGGGGGGGGTAAATCTTGCAGTCTAGACTTGCAGGGCTTGAGCTTCCCCATGCCTGCTTGCATTTCAGGTTTCACAAGGGAAAACATTGCTTATTATTATATTAAAATATTTTTGAGTGCTTTTCAGTTCCTGGCTTATGGCAATCTGAAAGCAATCCTAACAACAGAGGTTTCTTAGCTAGATTTGTACAGGGGTGTTGCCTTTGCTTCTATCTGAGGATGAGAGAGTGTGACTTTCCTAAGGTCACTCATCAGTAGGTTTCTGTAGCTGAACCCCTTATCTCCAGAGTCTCTCCTATTTTGAAAAGCGGACTTGCTGCTCCAATGATATGAAAACCACCAGCAATCAATTATTTTTCTGCTGTTGCTATTTTCTTAAAAGCCAAATAAGAGTTGCATTTGTTCTTTCATAACTTGGCCTCACTTTTGTTCAGAAAGGGCCATTAGCCAAGATCAATCTCCAAATAAATATCTTTCCAATCTCTGACCTAACATATTTAAGACTTGACTCACAGAGCTAACACACAAAGGGGTCTTTCTCCACACAACTAGAAATAATTGGATGGGGGGGGGGGGGTCCCTGTTGATGTTTTAAATTAACATGTTTAGACTGAAAACCTGCTGCCATGGCCTCCTCCTTCTAACATGAACTTTTTGTTGTATAATGAATATCTGAAAAAAGCTGGTGCTATAATCTGCATACTGATGATCAGGTAAAATAAAAACTGAAGAGTTTTGTTGCAAGAAACGTATTACATTGTCCAAGGCTTTCATGGCTGGAATCACTGGGTTGTTGTAAGTTTTTCGGGCTGTATGGCCATGTTCTAGAAGCATTCTCTCATGATATTTCACCTGCATTTATGGAGGCCTGCCATAGGTGTCTTCAAGCAAGCTTTTGGTAACACAGCGTAATTGGATAACTACAGTATGGTGAAATAATGAACACAGAATGGCTTAAACGATGCAAATGGATAAGGAGCCGAACTGGTAGACATTAATGATTATAGTTTTAATTGGTTTTATATGGATTGTATTATGTGATATTAAATATTTTTAATTGATATGTATGTATGTTTACGGCATCAAATTGTTGCCAATCTGTACACCGCCCTGAGTCGCCTTCGGGCTGAAATAGCGGGATAAAAATGCTATAAATTTTTAGGCCATTGCTTTATGTAGCGAGCGTACATTCCATATGCTTTTAACTATGGATGCAATTCCTGGCATCCTGCTGTGTTTTAATGTTATTGTAATATTGTGTTTTATTGTGTGTTTACTGTGTTTTTAATCACTTGTAAGTCACCCCGAGCCAGTCGGGAGAGGCGACTAAGAAATCAAAACAATAAATAAATAAATAAATAAATAGATGCAGGCGAAACGTCAGGAGAGATTGCTTCTAGAACATAGACATACAGCTCGAAAAACCTACAACAACCCAAAGGTATTACAGATTCGAAAGGAAATTTTTCTCCTAAGTGCAACTTTAGAATTCAAAACAAACCTCATTGAATTTAAGGCAGAGCTGAATAATTGGCATCTTGTTATGATGTTGCAAACTAGGTTTAGCACAGCAGTTTTCTCTTCACATTTGTGATCATAGTACCTTTGTCCAGAAAAACCCACCTTGAAAGCGCATTAGCTATTCTAAATAATGGAGTTATGTTGTGCTGGTGAGCATGGTACTTTAATGAGGCAGTGAGTGACAGTTTAATGAGGAGAAGGGACTCTTGTTGGGCCTTTTCACAAGCTTTCATCAAACCCTTGGCCACTGTTGGGAGAGCTTTGGCCATGTTATCCTGAAGCACCCTGCTAGCCAGCATGATAGAACATCCTTCATGATGATTGACTGGCTTTTAAAGTGGTTTTCTGCAAACTGATTAGGAGATGGAGCATAGCTATGATACTGTAGCTATGCCTGTAATGCAGTATCAGCAATCATGTCTTGTTTTGATGCTCAAAACAACTAATCAGGCATACAGGTCACGTCGGCATTTGGCCGGCCACATAGCACTGTCATATCTAAGGGCTAATTATGTCAGGCAACATCCCTGGTTGGACTGAAATGCTCTGAGGTTATGCACACAAACACACAAGATGCCAACTGGAGTCAACAGTGAGAACGATTCTTCCTTGTAGCATTACGTTTCCATGAAAAAGAAAAGAAAAGAAAGCAGTAAGCTTGTGCCCCAATAAAAATTATTTTGGAATAACACCAAAAATGGTTCCTTACTCAGACCCTTGTTATGAGTTCCTTCTGTCTCTGCTGTTTCTCAAATTTAAGTGAGTTTGGACTACAGTGCCCAGATACCCCAGTGAACAAAATTTAATACAGAAGTTTTTAAAAACATCTAGCATTTGATAACTTCCTAAATGACTAGGAAAACACAGCACATCATGGTCTCTTGCTACAACCCAAAAGAGCTTTCCCAGTTCATTAAAATCTTGTTTATCCTAACAGTATTTATCGATATTGCCCTATAGACAACACTTCATTACTCAATCTCCTGCGCAATCAATTTCTTCTTACACCGGAGTTGCTTAGTAGTCATTGTGAAATCGCTGTACCCAGCAGTTCCACGAGCGCTGCAGTTTATCTAAGTTCTGCATAAACCTAACTTGCTCCTGCAATGACAGGCCCAAGACTGCCACAGATGCTTCAGTGCTTCCCAATGATAAGGAGTGGTTCTTCGGTGGGTCTAAAGTGCTATGAAAGATCCTTCTAAAGGAAAAATGAAAATAGATTTTTATTCTAGTGCCAAAAAACCCAACCACAAACATTTATGTTATCCCAGAAGTTATAAATTTCATTTCTGGGATAGCACACAATTACTGAAAGATGTCTATTATTAGCACCCAGTGCTAACTACTGAAGTAGGCTTATTTCATGAGAACATCCGGGGGCTGGGGCGGGGGAGAGAGAAAGATGGAAAAAAATATTCCCATTGAAATGTTTTCATTCATGATTAAATCGGGCACTTAAGTGGTTTTCATTGCGTGTACAGCTGGTTAATTCTTCCAGCTGTCACTTGACAAAACATGAATATTGAAAATGCGATTAAAGAAGTGGCTGAGGAATGAAACACTGTACTTTTAAACATCCACAGAGACTCCAGATTAGCACCGTGAACACCTTTCATGGAACTGTATGCTAGAAAGGAAAACAGAAATTGCAGCTTGAATGATGGAACAGGATCATTAAGTACATTAAGATTTTGCTAAAGCAGGGAGCACCCTTTGGATTCTGTTTGAGATGCTACCATATTCCGGGCCAGCAGTTAATATCCCCAGGTACACTATGATTCAAGGATGTCTATCATCTGGCACATGCACCACACAGACATCTCACCTAGTCTAGAACAGGGCTGCCCAACTGGCAGCCCGGGGGCCATATATATGGCCCCCAGCCCCTTCCCCACGGCCCCCTACCCTCCTGCAAGATATCTTCTTTTTAAGATTTAAAAAAATATTTTTATTATTTTTTGAATATTTTTTTGAATATTTTTTTAGAATATTTTTTATTTATTTTTCTGTGGTTGGGGGGGGGGTGAGGGGCGGGGCGGGGCAGGGAGGAGGAGTCCACAGTGCTCTCTGGATGGAGGAGAACTACAACTCCAAACTCAAGGTTCAGTACTTTCTGTTGCTCTCATGAGAGTTTAGTCTGCCAAGTTTGATTCAACATGGATGAGGAATGCTTTGATTGTGTTTTCCCCTTATGGCAGAAGGAGGTAAGACTGGATGGCCCTTGGAGGTCTCCTATTCTAGGAACCCATTGTAATTAATATTATTATTATTATTATTATCATCAGAGGCTGAATGGCCATCTGTGAGGAATGCTTTGATTGTGTTTTCCCCTTATGGCAGAAGGAGATTGGACTGGATGGCCCTGGATGGCCCTTGGAGGTCTCCTACTCCAGGAACCTGTTGTTGTTGTTGTTATTATTATTATTAGCAGAGGCAGAATGAATATTATGCCTTATCATTCAGGGTTATAGGCCTGTGTGGAAGGGCCCTGGCTTCTTATTTGACTTCCTTTCCACACATCTGAATAAAATCCCATGTTATTTGCTTTAAACCAGATTATATGAGTGTGGACTCCGATAATCCAGTTCAAAGCAGGTATTCTGGGTTATATGGCTGTGTGGAAGGGCCCTGAGTCCACACTGCAATATAATCCAGTTCAAAGCAGGTTATGTGGGGTTTCCTGCCTGGATATTCTGGGTTATATGGCTGTGTGAAGGGCCCTGAGTCCACACTGCAATATAATCCAGTTCAAAGCAGGGACTGGGACTTGAGACTGGGATTTTGGTGTTCATCTCTATCTCCAAGTCAAAGCCCCGGTGTCGTCCACAGACACCTCCAAGGCGGGGAGGGGGCGGAGCCGGGGAGGGGGCGGAGCCGGGGGCGGAGGCAGACCCTTCGGCCCCCCAGGTCATCAGTAACCGGAATTCCGGCCACAGGTCCAGTAGAAGTTGGACAGCCCTGGTCTAGAACAAGCTTCTAAGTTTGTCGAAATGCAGTTTAACTACCATGGCTCAATACAAGGGAATCCTGGGAGTTGTAACTATTCAAGGACTTTAGCTTTCTCTGCCAAAGACTGCTAGTGTCTCATTAAGCTATAAATCTTAGGATTCCATAACATTGAGCCAGGACAGTTGTGGACAGGGCCCAAATGAATCCCCCAGTAAGAGGGAGGATTGTCCCAGTTGTTGCTTCTCCCTTTGGATATTGGCTGATGACCTAAATCCAGGGTTATGAAGCATCCTACATTTGGATATTTGCTTTGGGGCTCTTCTGGGGTTCAGTCTCAATCTTGGAAAGGATCAGGAAAAACCTGTTTGGATGTTGAACAATGCCAGAAAGAGCAAGGTGTTTCCCTGGATGAGGAAACGTGGTACCAAACTGCATTGCGATAATTCTACCATGTAGATACTACCTTCTTTTGGAATTACTGCACATAGCCCTGGCTTCTTAAAATTGATGATGGATCCACAGTGAAGATGGATCCTATGTCTTCAAGCCCCTCATCTTTTCCATTACCCAATTTTAGGAAAGGGCAGAGTGGGACCCAGAGCTGTGATGAGGACGGACTCCAAAGTAGAGAGCATCTCTTGTTAAATCTGAATGCTAGCCAGCCCAGATATGGACCAACACCCAATGTTTCACGGAAGAAAGAATCTGCATCTCACCTCACACCAAATTTAGAAATGTTCAGATCTCTCTTGTCACTTCTAGGTCTCTTGGCATTACATCATTGTGAGAGGCCATTTTATCAAACAAGAAAATAACATAATCAGTGTAACTGCTTGTTCCAGTTACAGACCAAAGTAGGTTTCACAGCTCTTTCAGCTCATACTAGAAAATATCAGCAGACACTGTGCAGCTGGCTCCAGTGCACCCACACAGAGAGGCAGCAGCATGCTTTTATGGTTCAAAGTTTTGGCTTTCACAGGGTTGAGATTACACAGACCATGTCATAGCCATTTCAGATAAAAGTATTCGCTTCTGGGCCAAGGCGGCCTCAAAGCACTTATTCTTCCACCCTCATTGTTAAATCTGACAGAACACCTAAGATGGCTGTGCTAATGTTTTCAGTGTTAATTTCCTCTCTCTCCCCCATCTCACTTGGGAGGAAAGGTAAGAGGTGTGTGTGTGTGTGTGTGTGTGTGTGTATTAGGCCTGTTTGATCCATGGTTCTAAATGCTTTAAAAGTACTTACCAAACAAAAGTTCTGGTGGTGAACATTTCAAAACTCTATCAAAATTTCATTATTATTTCATTATTGGCGATGTTTAAGACAGAACCAATTAGGAACTGCCATTTATAATGAAATTTTGAAAGTTTTGTTAGAGTTCTGAAATGTTCACCACCAGAACTATTGTTTTGTAAGTACTTTTCAAGCATTTAGAACCATGGATCAACCAGACCTTATCTATCTATCTATCTATCTATCTATCTATCTATCTCACAACATTATCATTAGCAGAGTATTGCTAATGTAGCTGTGTGTGTGTGTGTGTGTGTGTAGTCCTGCGGCATTACTTGAGATGTATAAGGCAAGCACAAGTAGAAAAATATTATTCAATATTATGGTTGACTAAACAGATTCTGAAGAACTCTTGGATACATCTATGCTATAGATTTAGTGCAGTTTGACTCTGCTTCAAACTTCTCTGCCAAAGTGCTAGTGCCTCAGCAAACTACAAATTGCATGACTCCACAGCACTGAGCCACGGCAGTTAAAGTGATCTCAAATTGCATTAATTCTACAAAGTAGATGGACACTCTGTCAGTTTAACAACACAGTGGATTTTGGAGGCTATATTGGGGGGGGGGGGGAATAAGTGCAATTTCTGTTATGGAATCCCACTCATGTCACTTTGAATGGTACCCTAAATATTCTCACTATAATGGCTCACAATGGAATACTGAAAAGTGCCAAATACATGTTAGGAAGTTGAAAAATATAGTCATATAAACAAAAATCGAAGGATGCAAAGAAACTATATTAAATTCATGATGACAGCAAAGCTTCTCTTCCTGGATTATAAAGAGAAAAAGCCATAAAGTGACCATAAGGCCTACAAGGGATAGCACTTTATGGTGAAGGGGTTAATGAGCTTAATAGTGAAAAATGCTGAAATGTTAACTTAAAATAAAAAGTGCCCCTCTTGGCAAAAGGGGAGCGGAAGATGAAAGGCCAAGGAGAGATCATGTATCTTGAAGACACAGGGTGACCTGACAATTCGCCCTGAGTCCCCCTGTGGGAGAAGGGCAGGGTAGAAATATAGTAAATAAATAAATAAATACAATTCAATGCTTATCTATGTACAAATAATATATGTTTATCTATGCTGGTGCCGCATATGTAGAGCTTATTAGTTAAAAGTGTCAAGATGGCGAAATAATGAGAAAAGCATGTTTTTAAGAACCTGATTATATAAGAGGTATGGGAAGAGAGGTTACACCATGGCCTAGTAAAAATTGTATAAAAGATAACAGAAAGATTGTAACAGGACAGGCAGCTCTTTCGTTGAAGATACACTGGTTTTCAGCTGCTCCATCTCTGTGTGGCCACGCTGAAAAATAAAAGATTCTTGCTTCACGCAGTTTGCTTGGGCAATGAAAATGTTGTAAGCTCCTAGCAATTTAAGTTGTGAGCCGTGTACAAAATATTCTGAGCTGTGTTCCAAAACATCTTGACATATCCTGCTGATATGATAACAGCCAGAACACTAGAATAAGATACAAAGAACACGTGTAATGTACATACATTGGGAATAGTGCTTTTGTCCCACCTTGAATATTCCACAGATATATAAACCCCACTTGCCTAGTTTCACAACCTCACAACCTCTGAGGATGTGGATGAAACAACAGGAGAGAATGCTTCTGGAACATGGCCATACAACCCAGAAAACTCACAGCAACCCAGTGGTTCCAGCCATGAAAGCCTTTGACAACACAATAGTGCTTTTGTTGTTCAGTTTATGCCACTGCATGCTTTTGTATGAATTTGCATGTTGGTTTAAAAAAAATTGATGCCGACCTCTGGACTACCAAACCAGAGTCTATGCAGCACTAATTTTCAGACTTCTAACTACTATCAGACTCTATTATATAACTTAAAAGGCTACAACTAACAAAGATCAGGTGTCAAACCGGGGCAGACACTTGATTAGACAACTTGTCTATTGCGAGAAGAAAGCTGAATGAGGTTGGATAATCAACATGCTATCCTCTTCCATTGTTTTGTGAAATGTAAATCTATAGCATACTCTTTAGAAATATACGAAGAATCTATCAATTAGCTATGTTGCCAGTTTTCTACAAGAACTGTGGCATTTAGAAACAAGGAAGCAAAACTTGGGTTCTGTAAAGGGAAAACAAAGTCATCAAATGGCCTTGACAATAGAAGCTCACAAGTCTCTTGAGTGAACATTGAATCCACACACAAAACAACCCAATGCCAAGGGAGAAAAGTAAACGTGTGAAAAAGTGGGATGTCAACAAAGAGCAAAAATGAAGTGTGTGTGTGTGTGTTGGGGGGGATGACAAGAGATAGCTCTTCAACCCAATAACCAACTTTATTATTACAGGACTATGGAACTAGGGATCCCTTGGTAGCACAATGGGTTAAACCGCTAATCTGCTGAACTTGCTGACCGAAAGGCTGTCAGTTTGAATCCAGGGAGCGGGCTGAGCTCCCACTGTTAGCCCCAGCTTCTGCCAACCTAGCAGTTCAAAAACATGCAAATGTAAGTAGATCAATACCGTGTTTCCCCGAAAGTAAGACAGCGTCTTACTTTCTTTCCCACCCCCAAAAGTCCCCCTACGGCTTACTTTCGGGGTACGTCTTATATAACCCAAGACGTACCCCGTCGCCACGCCCACGCCCATGCCGCCACGCCGCCGCCACCGGAGGTGTGGCGCGGCACACCTGCGGCACACCTCCACGGCACACCTCTTCGCCAGGGCTCCAGGCAAGGGAGGGGGAAAGGAGCCAGGGGCGGGAGGAGCGGCGACGCGTCACTGTGATGCTGCGATCCTCACCATGCCCCTGGCTCCTTTCCCCTCCCTTGCTTGAGGAAAGAGGGAGAGGGAAAGGAGCCAGGGGCGTGGTGAGGATCGCAGCGTCACAGTGACGCGTCGCCACTTCGTCCCGCCCCGGGCTCTCTTCCCCCACCCTTGGAAGGGAGGAGGAAGAGAGCCAGGGGCAGGGAGAAGGGACGACGCGTCACTGTGACGCGTCATCGCTTCTCTCCGCCCCTGGCTCTCTTCCTCCTCCCTTCCAAGGGTGGGGGAAGAGAGCCAGGGCGGAGAGAAGGGCGACGCGTCACTGTGACGCTGCGATCCTCACCACGCCCCTGGCTCCTTTCCCTCTCCCTCTTTCCTCAAGCAAGGGAGGGGGAAAGGAGCCAGGGGCGTGGTGAGGATCGCAGCGTCACAGTGACGCATCGCCGCTTCCTCCCGCCCCTGGCTCCTTTCCTCCTCCCTTGCCTGGAGCCCTGGCGAAGAGGTGTGCCGCGGAGGTGTGCCGCAGGTGTGCCGCGGCACACCTCCGGTTGCGGCGGCGGCGGGGCGGCGGCGGGGCGAGGTACGGCTTATATACGGGGTATGGCTTATATAAGCCGACCCCCAGACACCCCCGATACGTCTTACAATCGGGGGTGTCTTACTTTCGGGGAAACACGGTAGGTACTGCGTCTACAGGAAGGTAACGGAGCACCATGCAATCATGCTGGTCACATGACCTTGGAGGCGTCTATGGACAACGCCAGCTCTTTGGCTTAGAAATGAAGATGAGTACCATCACCCCGGAGTCAGACTCGACTAGACTTAATGTCAGGGGAAACCTTTCTCTTTACTATGGGACTAAGGCAGTATTGAAAACCAAGTGGAAATAAAAGCTTCACTGTTTGAAGACATAGGTTGGCACTCCCAAACATGAAAAAGAAAACAATTGGCTGGGAGGAAAAGACTACAATGACTCTCATCCATCCAAGATCCTCATCCATCCTTGAAAATGTATTTTTGACCATTTTTGAATATATACTTTTCCATTGTCTTGCAGTGTCTTTGGCAAATACATGAAGGAATTGGACAGAACTGCAGTACGTTTGAAATGGGAGATGCTCTACCACCCCAAATGAATGGTGGTATCAGGATTCAAAACTATGCTCAGTATTTCAAGCATCCCTTCCCTCCAACCCCTGGGGTGTGCAATGAACTCATACCCTTCTTGCATGCTTTTTTGATGTGGAAAGGAAATTAATATTGCAATTACTGCAGCAATTTCAGAAAACCTTCAAGGGAAACAAGCAGGCCTTGATCCTAAACCTATATTGTCCTACATATAGCTAGCTACTTGGAACAAAGACCTATTGATCTGAGAGGGATTTATACTTCTGTTTGGCTTTAAATCCCAGGCTACATGAGTTTATAAGAAGGGTCCTTCTGGATCAGACCATAGGCCTACCTAAGGTGCATCTACACTACAGGATTAATGCAGTTTGACACCACTTTGGCAACTATGCCATAGTGCTATGGAATCATGACTTGTGTTTTACAAAATCTTAAATTTTCTCTGCAAAAGACAATGGTGACACACCAAATTACAAATCCCAGAATTCTGCAGCATTGAGTCTTGGCAGTTAAAGCAGTGCCTGTCAAACTGCATTAATTCTACAGTGTAGATGCACCTGTAGTCCAGTATTCTCTTCCCACAGTGGTAAACCATAGGAAGGAAATGCCTCCAACATTACCTTCCCGCTTTCTTGTTACTCAAGACATGCAATCTTCATACAATCGACAAGTTCTGTCTGATCCCAGAGCTGATACATGTATTTATCGCATGCTCTCGTAAGGAGACCCCAGTTGGTGCCCATTGCTACTTTAATTTGTACAGTTTGACTATGCCTTAGTGCTTGTAATTCTGTTGCCTGGATTAAGTGAGTCGATAATTCAGGTATTTGGTGGTTTTTGGAGCAAGGTACTACATTTGGGATTTTACTGTGGCTCAAATACAGTGAGCGGCTTTGTAAAGTTCCATTAACTATCACCTTGCAATGCAGAGTACATAAGAGAAGATAAACTTGACTTTGATTTCAGATAAAGTTTTTCTCAAATGTCTTTAAAATTGACTGCATTTAATAGGGATAATCACTGGGAAGCAATAAACATGGGACCACATGATGCCATCTTTATAGAGCAACTCTTCAGACAGAATGGCACTTTAATGAGTTGCTAAATTTCCAGAAGAGACAAATGCATAATTAAACAGATATATTTAGAAAGAACTTTGTGTTTTGCCCATTAACTGGAAACTAAAACAAAAGACTAAAAAAACAGGGACTAAAAGCTGCAAGAAACAAAACAGTCCTTGATTCTTACTGCCATTTGGGGTTTTGGGTTTGTTTTTAAAAAAATAACTGAATAAGCTCTTGATTGCTCTCTTGCCATGGCCTTTTTGCAGGTATGTTTACTCTCAAACAGTGTGAAGTGCACAAGATGAATCTTCCAGTGTCTATGCATTCTTTTTAAAAGCCATGGCGAGTCATTAAGCTATGTATTTAAGTTATGTTCCACATTTCTGGTTGTTGTTTTTTGTTTGTTTGGGGTTTTTTTTTTAAAGATATGCAAAGCAGGTAACAAAAATTAACTTGTGGCTGAATTTTGTTAAAATGTTCTTTCAGGCACTTTTTAGCGTGTTTTTAAAGAATATTTTTTACTATTTATTTTCTGTATTGATTTAGATATTTTTCATGGGGGATGATACTGTATATACTCTGCGCCTGTTCCTTGGGAAGTCTGACTTGGCCATGGTGGTCCACACTCTGGTTACATCCCGAATTGACTACTGCAACGCTCTCTACGTGAGGCTGCCTTTGAAAACCTCTCGGAAGCTTCAATTAGTCCAACGGTCGGTGGCCAGATAGTTAACTGGAGCAGCGTACAGGGAGCGCACTACTCCTCTGTTGCACCAGCTCCACTAGCTGCTGATCAGCTTCCAGCCACAAGTCAAAGTGCTGGTTTTAACCTTTAAAGCCCTGAATAGTTCTGGCCCAGGTTACCTGTACAAACGTATCTCCTGCTATGAACCATCACGAAGCTTAAGATCATCAGGAGAGGCCCTGCTCTCAATCCCACCACTCTCGCAAACACGGTTGGTGGGGACGAGAGACAGGGCCTTCTCGGCATTGGACCCCCATCTGTGGAACTCTCTCCCCAAGGACATCAGGATGACCACCTCCCTCCTGTCCTTCAGAAGACAACTGAAGACCTGGGGCTGGGATCAGGCGTTTGATTAGAGGCCAGCAGCAACTTGAAAAGGGAATTTGGATTTGCGACATGGATTCTCACGGCTTGGTTTGGTTTTACTGGCATGTTAATTTATTGTTAAATTTACTGATGCTGTACAATGTTTTAAATGTTTTTATTGTGATTTGAAATTTTTATGGTATTTATGTTGCTAGCATCTTCTGATGCCTATGTGAGGCCGCTCTGAGTCCCCCTTGTGGGGAGAAGGGCGGGATAGAAATATATGTAACAAATAAATAAATATCCACTGGGGTTTGGACCCTTCCTTAGCTACCAAAATCCACGTCTGCTAAAGTCCCATTATGTACAATGACATAGTAAAATGATGTGCCTAAGATAAAAGGAAATATATAACTCTATCTATGTACAGTTGCCTGTCTTGTCAGTGTATAACTGCCTTGAACGTTTGCCGTATATGTGTTCTGTAATCCGCTCTGAATCCCCTTCGGAGTGAGAAGGGTGGCATATAAATACGGTAAATGAATAAATAATAAATAAAATTGCAAACAATATAATATATATATATATACTGTAAATAAATAATAAATAAATAATTTATAAAATGGCAAACAACTCCAATGAATGCTGGAGAGAGCCTGAGGATCTGTAAAGTGACAGGAAGCTACAACATGGTATGCTTACACATCAGCACAGTGCTCAACACAGGAAAAAAAGCAAAGTTTTCTTTTAGAGATGTTTTTAGAAGTATTTTTCAGCAGCAGTTGGTTGAATCTGTGGACAAAGAACGCATGGATATGGAAGGCCAAATAAATACTTGAAAGAAAAGAAAGAAGAAGAAACAAAAGAAAATCTGTTCCTAGTTTGAATGTGTTTAATTGTGCAGTACTTCCTTTGAAAGTAGTTGTTATACTCCAGAAATATCATTTTTGTGGCTGCCACAAACTGAAGACTGCCCAGAAGCTCCAGCTAGTCCTACGATCGGCAGCCAGGTTGCTCACCGGAGCGGGGTACAGGGAGCATACAACCCCTGTGTTACACCAGCTCCACTAGCTGTCTATTTGCTTCCGACACAATTAAAAGTGCTGGCTTTAGCCTATAAAACCCTTAATGGTTCCGGCCCAGTTTACATTTCTCCCTCCAGGAGCTATCAAGGACATTAAGATCATCTAAGGAGACCCTGCTCTCAGTCCCACTCCCTTTGTAGTTGTGACTGGTGGGAACAAGAGACAGGGCCTTCTCCGTGGTGGCCCCTCGACTGTGGAACTTTCTCTCCAATGACATTAGATCTGCAGTCTCCCTCCTGACCTTCCACAAAAAATTGAAATCCTAGCTGTGGGATCAAGCATTTGAACAATAGATGGATCGACAAGGAAGAGAATGTTTTTAGTGGACTGCAATTGTATGAATCTGGATTATGATTTTGAACTGGTAAACTGTTTTAATTGTTTATAATTGTTTTAATAACTGTATTTATTATTTTAATTGTATGGTGTAGGCATCTGATGGTTGCCTGTTGTAAGCCATCCTGAGTCCCTCTTCGGAGGTTGAAAAGGATGGGATATAATTGTGCGATATAAATAAATAAATATTAGTTATTATTATATTTATTTCAAAATTTATATGGTTGGTATTCTTATTAAGGCAGTTCATCAAGTATCCCAGGAATCTGAAGATTACTATGGTTTGTTATACCTTTCAGAAGGATAACAAAACAATTATTCAAAGACTCCTTTTTCATCACCCTGATGCTTGCTACCCTTGGCTTTATTCATTTTATAAACTGCATCTTATTTAAAGAGCCTTCATTTGGACAGGGTACTTCAGCATCTCTGAGGTGAAGTTGCTAAAAATATTCATGAGCAAATCACAAGTGTGATCTATAATACTTTGGACTTATTACAATATTCTTTCTACTTTGGCTATATTTAACTGGGTATGCTCACAGTTCAGATATTTACAAGGGAGTTGGTGAAGGAGAAAAGAAGCATCAAGAAGCACTTGTAGGTGAACTAACCATGTCTTTCTCAACAAGCTGCATTTGTATTATAACTGTCGTTTTGATTTAAATACTCTTTAGCTCTGTTTAGCAGTCACTAGACAGATCCAGAGGGTATTCAAAAGCATTGGCTTTCTGTCCCATGCACTTGCGGTTAAATAAAAATGATCTCATGTACCAACATCTTAACAATGTCAATACTGCTGAATTTTCCACCCGGAGTCCCCTTAGGGAGAGAGGGTAGAATATAAATAAAGTTTTTATTATTATTATTATTATTATTTTCTTGAACGCAATAGATAACAGATAGATAGATACAGAGGGACCCTTGGGTCTCCAGGGTGTTTTGTACAATATGACATTGCATGCACTGTATCATAGTTGTGCCTTTGGATTCCAATGCAATACAATGAAGGAGATAATAGGTGCTTACATAGACTGATGGTGCACCTACACTGTAGAATAAATGCAGTGTGACACTACTTTAACTACCATGGCTCAATGATATGGTATCATAGGAGTTGGTAATTTGGTGAAGTGCCATTCCACTTCGGCAGAGAAGATTAAAGATCTTAGAAAAGTACAATTCCCATGAGCCCATAGCACTAAGGTGTAACAGTTGAAGTGGTGTCAAACTGCATTAACTCTCAAGTGAAGATGCACCCTGGGTGATAGATATAGAACATTTGCTAGAGAAGTATTATTTATTTATTTATTTATTTAGCGCATTTTTATCCCGTCCTTCTCAACCTCCACAGGGGGACTCAAGGTGGCTTACATTGAGCCCCATTAAGAGGCTATTTCAACAATACAATAAAATTGGAGCTTAGACAAATAATAAAAACATGAATATGAATATGAGTTGAGGGAGTGACTGGTTGAGGGGAAGGAGATAACTGTTGGAATGATATGAAGTTATTAAGGGTGAAAGCAAAAACTAGGATTTGAAGAAAACAGGTGTAGGAACAAGGACTGTGTTCTGTGGAACATAGATGGCATTTGTGGAAGGAGACTGAAGATGGGTGAGGGAAGATTGTCTTTAACACTTAGATTGGTAATGTTATACAATGATAAAGGATGATAGACTCACTGAGTAGGAAGGAACCACAATGGCCAATTAATCCTTGCTGGAATTTATTATTTATTATTTTATTTTATTTATTCGCTCTTATATACCGCTCCTTCCGGCAGGCTCGGCGCGGTTCGCATAAAACATATAGCATAAACATTTACAAGTACAGCAGGTCCAGGAAATGGTGATCAAAACTCTTAGAAATAACTCCAAAGAAGGAAAATTTACCACTCTGCTGAAAGGTGATAAGGAGTAAATAATATAAAGCCTTCTCAATTTTTATTTGTTATTAACCATATCCACACTTACTAAAAGTGTAGTCCTGGTATAATGGCAAGAGCAGAAATGGATCTTGTAAAGTTTCTAGTAAGAGTAATTATCATAAATGAATGTGAGAAGGCATTGATATTTGCCACTTTCTGGGACAAGGAGATATCCTAGTGGGATCATCCCATTCAAAATGGGATCACCGCATCTTCAATAAGCCTTGGTCAATATATGAATACTCCAAAACATTGGAAGGGCCAAAAGTTCTCCATCTTGATGAACCTTGAAACATATATGCACTTGCACACACATACACAAACAAGTAGAAAATATGGGCACAATATTACATGAGTTAAATGTCTGCTGCTTGTCTCTATCACTCACCACTATACAAGTAAAGACTTAGAAAGAATTAAATTTCTGCTCACATCCAGTATGATCCTGATATCCACAGGACTGACACTCCCAGTTTCATTTATATACATCTGAAAAAATATATCCTTTCTAGACATTTTCCAGAGTGACTATATAGCACTCGTGGGTTGGAAGTCCATCTATGTAGGGTTCAAAATTACACAACCCAACAAAATAATATATTGATATCTTGGTTTTTAGGCCTGTTTCTGGGGGGTTATGTGGCGTTGATTCAGAAGATTGCATTGGATAGACCACATCAGCTCTTGTTTCTTGGATAAGGTTATTATGATTTTCTAGAAGCGAGCAAATGACGACTGGCACATGGCATTTGTTCTGCATCACAAAAAACTAGAGCTGGTGGGGGAAAAGTGCTGTCGTTTTTGTAATCAGCAGGTCAAATATACCCAATAGGAGCCCTCAGTGGTGAAATGAGTTAAACCCTTGTGCCAGCAGGACTGAAGACCGACAGGTCTCAGGTTCTAATCCAGGGAGAGCACTGATGAGCTCTCTCTTTCAGCTCTGGATCCCCATGTGGGGACATGAGAGAAGCCTCCTACAATTAAGGTAAAACATCAAAACACCCGGGCATCCCCTGGACAATGTCCTTGCAGACGGCCAATTATCTCACACCAGAAGTGACTTGCAGTTTCTCACGTCGCTCCTGACTGAAAAAATATATATACCCAGAAACAGGGCTAACATTTGAGACACCAAAATGTGTGCTGGCCAGTGTTAAGAAGGTAGCCCCCACAGACCATACAATTAGGAGGCCAAACAATAAGTAGCAATAGCAAGGGTGTGCTCACTTCACACGTGATAGAAGGAAAAGAGAAGAAACACATAGGCTCAGGTATCAGTAGCTCTGAGTCAGAAGAGTATACCTGAAGCAGTCCCCACTTCTGCCATCAGACAAGAAATTTCTAGGACCATGGCAAAGCTGTATCTTCTGCCTCCAAGCAAAACAGCTAGACAGGGGCGGATTTTGATGGTATGCTAAGTAAGCAGCCACTTACGGGCGCTATGTGGCCAGGGGCGCATCCAGCCACGGCCTCCAGGTTCCGCACATGCCGCGCCATTGCTGCGGGCTGGCGTGTGGGTGTGACTCCAGGTGGATGGTGACGCAAAATGCACTCCACGAGGCCAAAAAGGAGGACGTTTTGCAGCTGTGGCAGAGCCTCCCCCCTCCGGCTGCAAAACGTCCTCCTTTTCAGCCTCGTGGTGTGCGTTTAGCGTCACCATCCACTTGGTGTCACGCCACAGCAATGGCGCATGCACTGAACTAGCTGGCCCTGCACATGCGCACACCGGCACGCATGCACAGAACTAGCTGGCCCAGCACATAAGCACGCATGTGCACCCGGCACGAGGCCAGAGAGTGAGGGGGCGCCAAAAGAATGTTAGCGTACCATTTGAAATTACCTTTGTCTGCTCCTGCAGCTAGCTAAGAAAGAGAGAGACCAGCTTGGTCTTATCCAACATCCAGAGGAGCTGTCCGCCAGAAGGAATACTTTGTTCCTCTATTTGGTAATGGGGTTGGGACTGCAGAAGCCAGAAGAGAAGAGCCTGCTAGCCCATCTATCATCCAAAGGCACAAGACTCAGTAATTATTATGGAAAAAAGAACAAGGATGACAAGCCTGCCTTGAACAGCATCAAAATGCTCACTTTATTTGGATCTTGAGGAAATGATCCACCTTCTTTCTTTCATAGGTCTTGTCTTATCAATTTGGAAACCTGATGAGAAGGCATATGTCTCTTTATTTTTACTGATAAACCAATACTTTAAAAAGAATACTGTATCTGATGAAATGAACTGTAGTCCAGAAAAGCTTACATAAAAATAAAACATGTCAGTCTTTAAAATGGCACATGGTTTTGATGCAACAGACTCGTGACCCACACCACTTTGGAAATCTTGCATCAATGTGAGCAGCTGCAGAAGCCTGGAATAATCATCCATATAAAATACAATGGCTAAGGAAATCGATACGAGAGACCGTATTTCATTCCTTGATGTTGTACACAAACAGCTCATATGAAGCAGAACTGTCTAGCCAGAACTGTTAGTATCAATGCACTGTGACCATGGGGTAAAGGCAGCAGTGAAGAAGCCTCACACAATACTTCACTAAAATATGTTGCAAGAGACATGTGGTATCTTGCTATAATATACTGCTGTGAGTAAACAAGTGGCAAATGGTTTTGCTGCTTGAAAGGACAAATTCACGCTGCAGACTTTAAATGGTTTCCGTCTCTACAAAGAACACTGGAAGTGCAGTTCTCTGAATCAGGTAAGGGATCTTTTTCTAAATGCAAAGTAAACCTCAACAAAGTTGCTTTGAGTCCCCTTTGGGGGAGATAAAGCAAGGTATTATTATTAATAATAATGATTCCTAGAATTCCAAGGAGTGCAGATACAAAGGTTTTAATCAATTTAATACACTGGTTCCCAACCTGTGGTCCATGGACTACCAGTGGTTCACAAGAACCGAAATATGGTATGCAGCCTCACAGTTTATTTATTTATATATTATTCTGACTTGTATACCAGCACACCCCAGGCTCAGTGGTTTACAACATCCAAAACAGTATACATACAATAAGTTAAAATAACAGGAACCCAAGTAGCAGTCTCTCACTACATCGTTGGCAAAAGAGCAACTTGGTCTCGCAAAACCCTCCTATAGTGCTGAGGCTTATTAAATATGGTTTTCTGTGGGTGAGCAGATGGTGACTACTAGATGGCATATGTTCTGTATCAAACACTAGAGCTGATGTGGTCTATCCAATGCAATTTTCTGAATCAGCACACCAAATAACCAGACCGGATCTAAAGTTGACCAAAAAACAATTTGTAACCTTCTTGGCACTAATGCTGGAGAGTGTTCCTTGGTCAAAGTGGTCCCTGGTCAGAGTGGTCCCTGGTCAAAATAGTCCCTGCTCAAGTGGCCCCTGGTCAAAGTGGTCCCTGGTCAAGTGTTTCTGGTCAAAGTGGTCCTTGGTTAGAGAGGCCCCTGGCCAAAGTGGTCCCTGGTTAAAAGAATGATGGGAACCACTGTTCTAATATTACATTAATATATTTAGCTGTGCAAGTTTAATTGATCTAATTCAGTCTTTCAGGGTTTTTCCCCTACATTGCTCCTCCTTATCAACAGATTTTGGTCAATTGCTGATGTTGCATTAGTGTCTTCAATTTAATAACAACAATATAAAACAGAGCATAAAAATACATCCAACCACCCCATTTCTCCCACACTGCCATATTACCACACATATTATCAGCCAGAAAGTAAGAAGAGGCTGTTGAACTGCAAGGCCATTTAATACGCAGCAAGGTAAACAAAGGGGCATGCAAAAATACATCCAACCACCCCATTTCTCCCACACTGCCATATTACCACACGTATTATCAGCCAGAAAGTAAGAAGAGAGGCTGTTGAACTGCAAGGCCATTTAATACGCAGCAAGGTAAACAAAGGGGCATGCAAAATACATCCAACCACCCCATTTCTCCCACATTTCCATATTCCCCAACATATATTTCTCAAGGAACAAAGCAAGCAGAAAGGCTTTGGACCTAAAAGGCAATTTTTAAACATTAAAAATAAACAAAGAGACATGCCACAGTACAATCAAGCACCCACCCCAAAGTAAAAAGACCGACCTTTGAGATGCGGTAAGGAAATGACCCCAAAGCATCCCTCTTCTTCTCCTCTCTGTCGTTGCTCCTATTTCCACGCCGCCAGCATGCGTGCCTCAAGAGCTCACAAGAAGTCCGAGAGGCAGAATGGGCGCTTCTGCGCATGTGCACGGCGCCAGCCATGCATCACGTCTTCCAGGCCCGCCCCCTTTGGTCTCCTACGACTCTGAGTGGCTGGAGAAGGACAGAGGGAGGAGAAGGAATCCAAAAGAGGGGGCCCATTCTGCCTCTTGGACTCTGGAGCTTTTGGAGGCGGCGCACGAGCAGGGAAAAGCAATGACGGAGGACTTCTTTGCAGCGTGCAGGGGCGCGTGAAGAGGACCAACAGCAAAAAACCTGGTCAGGGGTCTGAAGATCACCAGGATGAGGCCCAAAGATCACCCTGGTGATCGAGATCACCATTCTGAGCACCCCTGCTCTATTTGGTAATGGGGTTGGGACTGCAGAAGCCAGAAGAGAAGAGCCTGCTAGCCCATCTATCATCCAAAGGCACAAGACTCAGTAATTATTATGGAAAGAAGAACAAGGATGACAAGCCTGCCTTGAACAGCATCAAAATGCTCACTTTATTTGGATCTTGAGGAAATGATCCACCTTCTTTCTTTCATAGGTCTTGTCTTATCAATTTGGAAACCTGATGAGAAGGCATATGTCTCTTTATTTTTACTGATAAACCAATACTTTAAAAAGAATACTGTATCTGATGAAATGAACTGTAGTCCAGAAAAGCTTACATAAAAATAAAACATGTCAGTCTTTAAAATGGCACATGGTTTTGATGCAACAGACTTGTGACCCACACCACTTTGGAAATCTTGCATCAATGTGAGCAGCTGCAGAAGCCTGGAATAATCATCCATATAAAATACAATGGCTAAGGAAATCGATATGAGAGACCGTATTTCATTCCTTGATGTTGTACACAAACAGCTCATATGAAGCAGAACTGTCTAGCTAGCCAGAACTGTTAGTATCAATGCACTGTGACCAAGGGGTAAAGGCAGCAGTGAAGAAGCCTCACACAATACTTCACTAAAACATGTTGCAAGAGACATGTGGTATCTTGCTAAAATATACTGCTGTGAGTAAACAAGTGGCAAATGGTTTTACTGCTTAAAAGGACAAATTCACGCTGCAGACTTTAAATGGTTTCCGTCTCTACAAAGAACACTGGAAGTGCAGTTCTCTGAATCAGGTAAGGGATCTTTTTCTAAATGCAAAGTAAACCTCAACAAAGTTGCTTTGAGTCCCCTTTGGGGGAGATAAAGTAAGGTATTATTATTAATAATAATGATTCCTAGAATTCCAAGGAGTGCAGATACAAAGGTTTTAATCACTTTAATACACTGGTTCCCAACCTGTGGTCCATGGACTACCAGTGGTTCACAAGAACCGAAATATGGTATGCAGCCTCACAGTTTGTTTATTTATTTATTATTCTGACTTGTATACCGCCACACCCCGAAGGCTCGGGGTGGTTTACAACATCCAAAACAGTATACATACAATAAATTAAAATAACAGGAACCCAAGTAGCAGTCTCTCACTACATCGTTGCCAAAAGAGCAACTTGGTCTCGCAAAACCCTCCTATAGTGCTGAGGCTTATTAAATATGGTTTTCTGTGGGTGAGCAGATGGTGACTACTAGATGGCATATGTTCTGTATCAAACACTAGAGCTGATGTGGTCTATCCAATGCAATTTTCTGAATCAGCACACCAAATAACCAGACCGGATCTAAAGTTGACCAAAAAACAATTTGTAACCTTCTTGGCACTAATGCTGGAGAGTGTTCCTTGGTCAAAGTGGTCCCTGGTCAGAGTGGTCCCTGGTCAAAATAGTCCCTGCTCAAGTGGCCCCTGGTCAAAGTGGTCCCTGGTCAAAGTGGTCCTTGGTTAGAGAGGTCCCTGGCCAAAGTGGTCCCTGGTTAAAAGAATGATGGGAACCACTGTTCTAATATTACATTAATATATTTAGCTGTGCAAGTTTAATTGATCTAATTCAGTCTTTCAGGGTTTTTCCCCTACATTGCTCCTCCTTATCAACAGATTTTGGTCAATTGCTGATGTTGCATTAGTGTCCAAAGGAGACTTGAATGTTTCTGCAACACAGCTTATTTCATGAAGCCGTATATTAATGAAACACTATGTTTTCAACAACAGATTACATTGAGTTTTTTTCTTGACAACTTTCTTTACAATGGATACTTCACTACTTTCTAAAAAGGAAGATGATCCACCAGTCCTAAACATTATGAAGCACATTAGTTGGAAGGGGAGAAAGGCTTTTCAAATCCTATCTTAAAAGTGCGGAAGCACTTTGCAATGTATATCAATAAATATCCCATATTTGTCAGGTCTACACATACTTCTAAGTCTATCCATGCAATCTATTTTCTACATCACACTCCTGATTATTATTTTTAAAATAAAAATTGATTTATGTTGCAATATAACTTTCCCCACAATATATGCATTTTATATACTTTCCCCCATCATATATGCATTTTATATACACATCTGCATGCAGATATAACTTTTCTTGTATACATATTTTAATGCACTTTTTTGAGCTTGGAACTATTACAACATTTCAGGAACGCAGAATTGAAAGATAATGGTGTCCAGATTAATATGAGAGAGGTCTGTTCGTTTCAAAATGCAAACCAAATGAAACTCTTCCCCATTCCTGGAAGCCAGGTTTTATCCTCAAATAACACAAAATTACCAGAAGAAAGCTAAAAAAGCTGGGAAGATGTTAGGTTAACAGGTGTTGCTTTATTGGCCAATGAATTACTTTCTATCATAATAAAATCTGATGCCATTTCCCACAAGAGCTGGAAAAGAAAATTACACCAAGCTGTTAAAAAGCAAAGCAACAGCTCCTTCCACCTTTAACTGGATGGCATTTGAATCCTAACTACTTCACTTGGAAGCAGATGCCAGCAAATTTCAATGGAGCTGAACTTCACGCAAGGGTGTTACATTAGCCCTGCTTTGATCCCTACATTTCCCCAGTATAGGTTATTCAGGACAGGCAGGTGTACTTTACTATAGAAATCAGAAAGACTGCTCATGCATAATGTGGCGATGTATTTTAAAGTACAGCCTCTCTCACAAAGCAAATAGGTTCTAGATTTTTGTCAGTATTCTGCCAAACATTAACAGCTTTTGAGTGGCATTGACAGGATTAATTTGCATTTAGTAGTCCCTGATATATAGTTTCATTTCAACTTCACAGATGCAAGCTGAAAATGGAAAGCTTGGAACGGTGGAGTAAACCTTCCTGCTCCCAACCTGTACATAATGTCTCCCAGCTATTAGGCTGTATCACACTTTGATTTCCTTTGTTCCTTTCTGAACTACAGGTGTACCCCACCTTCAGATGGTTCACTTCTCGATAATAGTAAGCAGAATTACTATTCCCCCCCCCCCTTTCATCCATCCTGCTTCTCTCAAAATTTACCCACTCAGAAAAGGCCATCTTTTTATATCTACTAAGTGGAGTGTCATATCATGAGAGGACAACTCCCATGCTGTGGCAGCTCCACTGGCTGCTGATCTGATTCCAGGCTAAATACAAAGTGCTGGTCATTACCTATGAAGCCCTAAACAGTTCAGGTCCAGACTATTTGCAGAACCGCATCTCCATTTACAAGCCAGCTTGAGCACTGCAATCTGTGGAGTGGGCCCTACTCTCAGTCCCACCCCCGTCTCAAGCACGGCTGGTGAGAACGAAAGAGGGGGCCTTTTTCCATGATTGCTCCCCACCTCTGGAACTCCCTCTGAAAAGAACTAAAAACTGCCCCCTTTTCTCCTCACCTTTAAAAGTTAAAGCTAAAAACACATCTTTGCACTTTGGTGTACAGGGAAGAGGAAGACTAATACGTCTCAACATATAACATTATTTAAATATATTAAATCTTATCTAGATACTGGACCTGATCTCAGCCTGTTAGTTGTTGGGACCCATTTTACCTCCTAATAAGGTTTAAATTGTTTCAATTTTTATTGTTTAAATTCATATTGTGTGTTTATGTCTGTTAGGGTTGTCAAGTTTAAATTTTTGGTCAATCTCTATTTGGTATTAAGTTTATAATAATAGCTTTTCCATATTCTTTGATGTGTGTTGTATTGATGTAATTTGTTAATATGTCTTTGGCTGGCATTGAATGTTTGCCATATGTGCTGGAAACTGCCCTGAGTTCCTTTGGGGAGATAGGGTAGTCTATAAATAAATAAATAAATTGTTATTATTATTAATATTATTATGAAGTAGACATTTTCCAAAAGAGGATAGAGAGGAGAGAAGGATCAAAGTCTTTCAGGAGGGCTGAGGGACTGCCCCTGCTTCCTGTGTCACTTTTCTTATATAGTCTTCTGAAATGGCTACCAATGGTGACAAGTTGAGGGAGAGTCTGATGAAGCCTTGTGACTCATTGCTCTTTTTAAAAATAGTGTTTACAGCTTCCAGGCCATTGAAAGTGACTTTCAAACAAAGTAGAAGTCTGACAGCTCCCAGGCTGGAAATGAAATCAGCAAAGTCTGTTATGTACTAAGGGCTCTATCACTACACTCTACACTCAACTATAATTCCACTTTATGTTAACATCGTATGGAATTCTGGATTTGCAGTTTAGGAAAGACATTTTAAATTTTCCTGGCAAAGACTTTTTAAGTCCTGGCTAAACATTACATTACACTATTACATTTCTACCTTGCTTTTTCTCCAAGAAGTTCCAAAATTGTATGTATGGTCCTTTTCACTGTATCCTAATAATAACTATGTAAGATGAGAACAGCGAAAAAGATGAATGAGTGATGGAGTAGTGCTCAGGACATGTGATATGGATGGAGAAAACCATACATCAGTGGAAGAGTTTGTACACAGAGTCAATTCCATGACCAATCTCTATTTATTTATTTATTTATTTTACTGCATTGACATAGAATTTAAACATATTAGTAAAAACATTAAAATCTTATAATCCAGAATGTTAATCTGAAGCCATTCCAATTGTCAATTGCACATATTCCTATTCATTTCTTGGACTGCTCACTAACCAAAGGCTTGGTTCCAGAGTCATGTCTTCACTTTCTTTCTGAGGGCAAAGAGGGAGGGAGCTGATCGGATTTCACTGGGGAGGGAGTTCCATAGCCGAGGGGCCACTGGTGAGAAGGCCCTGTCTCTCGTTCCCACCAACCACACCTGTAAAGGAGGTGGGGCCGAGAGCAGGGCCTTCCCAGAAGATCTTAATCTCCAGATGGTTCACAGAGGGCAGTGCATTCCCACGGGTAAACTGGGCCAGAACCGTTTAGGGCTTTATAGGCTAAAGCCAGCACTTTGAATTGTGCTCAGTAGCAGACTGTCAGCCAGTGGAGCTGACGTAATAGGGGAGCAAGTGAAATGACATTTCTTTGGTGTGAGACCCTGGGGAAAAGCTGCCAAGCACAATAGACAATATTGGGCTAGAAGATATTATTATTATTATTCCCTGCTTTTTCTCCCCAAAGGGGGTTCAAAGCAGCTTGACATAAAAGCATTAGCGCAGAATTTAAAATATACAAATATGCAAAAAAATAAAACATTAAAATTAAAAATTAAAACACAGACGGCAGTGCATTCCTACGGGTAAACTGGGCCAGAACCGTTTAGGGCTTTATAGGCTAAAGCCAGCACTTTGAATTGTGCTCAGTAGCAGACTGTCAGCCAGTAGAGCTGACGTAATAGGCCCATTGAAGGCTGGTGTCCTTTTATTTAAACAGCAGAAGAAAATGTTACAATGTCTAGGACTATACAGGAAGAGGTTTTTGACACTGTTTGCCACCCACCACCACTCGTGCCCCCTGCCTTTATTAAGGATCAATTCATGTCAGCTGCCTCTACCAAGTTCTTATCACACATTCAAGGCTTTTATCATAAAGAGAGGCTTTGGGTTGGAGAGGGGGATTTACTGTAGATACCAAAGTTGACTGTGTGAACAGACTTCTGCTCAGAAGTGTGGACTCTATTCATTCTGGTTTGTGATTTAAAAATAAATAAAATATTGTATTGTTTATTTTATTTATTTATTTATTGCTTGGACTTATATGCCGCCAAACTCCCTGAGGCTCGCAGCGGCTTACAAAGCCAAGAGGCAACAAAATACATAATCAATAGACAGACAAAGAACAATACAACACAGTAAAAAAGGGGAAGAAGAGGAAGGGACAATGGGACAAGGTCCAGGGGGAGAGTGCCCAGCGGGTCAAGCGGGCCCTACTCTCCCATCAAAGGAGGGGAGTAAAGGTGGTCTCCAAGCAATCCCACAGGAGTGGTCCGAACCACTAAAATGATTCATGCTCGTCAGCCCCCCATTTGTCAAGAGTCTGGTGGGGGGTGTCCGGTCAACAGGACAGGTGGCCCTCTTCGAGAGTGGGCCCAAGAAAGAGGGCTTCCGTTTCCTAAAGCCCGGACCCCAAAAGGTTCTGGCCCGCAGCGGGGTCCAGGGCTTGGGCTCGGGCGAAGCAGGTCTCCCCTCTCTCAGACGAGCAGTGGCAAGTGTCCCAAGGCCAGGGGGCCTGTTGTTCTTCGGTCTCCAGCGGCGCCTTTTCCGGCGGCCACCTGGCCTCAATACCGGACGCCCCCCGGAGCTTGTCAATTCCCTGGCCATCAGGGGAGGCGGGGGGATTCTGGCCTAGTCACTAGTAAGGGGGGGACCGGCAGCTGGCAAGCTCGGCGCCGAGGTCGCGCCTCTGGGGCTCTCGCTAAGAGTCCGGAGGTATCCAGCGCCTCTGGAAGGGGCACCAAGGGCAACTGCCGCTCCGGCCTGTCGGTCGGGGAGGGTGGAGGTTGACCGTGGGGCGGAGCCAAGGACGCCGAGGAGCTCGAAGACGACAACGCCATCTTGTTACCCCCTGGCCGCCGCCTGCCGGTGGGCCCAGGGGTTGCCCGCGCCAAGGGCCCTCCAGGGCTCCACCAGGGCATCTCCGCCGCGGCAGCCATCTCCCCGGATCTCCCCTCGGGGTGGGGGGGCCCTCCACCGCAGACCTGGGGCTCGCTCCCCACCCCTCCAGTGTTTGTCACCTCCGGGAGCCCGTCCGGGGGGCCAGGGGCAGCCACTCCACTCAGTCCTCGCTCCTCCAGGCCTGGGTACAAGGGGGCCAGGCGGGGTGGGCTCCGCGTTCCATCAGTCCCGCCTCCTGGGCGGCGGGGGTCGTCCGTGCCGCCCAGGGACACCAGCAGCGGCCTCAGCCCGCGCAGCTCTCCCAGGCAGGCGGCCAACTGCTCGACCAGCTGGCCGAGACGGTGGACGAGGCTGGACAAATCTGGCGGCGCGTCCTCACCGGCTCTGGGTTGCCCGCCGGAGTCCCCCTGTAAGAAGTCGGGGGAGGCAGAAGGCCCGGCCTCTTCCAGGCCTGGCCAGGGGACGGGAGACCAGGCCAGGCACCTCCGGGGGGTCGCCGCCGTCGCCGCAGTCCCCGTTAGGCCAAGAGGCCTCCCAGGGGCAGCAGCGTCCTTCAGGTCCGCAAGGGCCCTGAGGACTGAAGCCGGCGCCCGAGCGGCCTCCAATGCGAGCTCGGGCGTCGGCCTGCAGGGCCTCCAACAGGGAGGGAGCGCCTCGGAGCTCCAAGCAGCAGCCGAGGTCCCCCCTGAGTCAGGTATGTCCAATAAGTTGCTCCACAGGCATAGAGCACCCCCCCCCTCAACCGTGGGGGTGCTGTGCGGGAAGAGCTGGAGGAAAAAGTGCCAGAGGCCCAGCAGAGCTCGGCGTTCGCACGCCCGCTCGACGCGGCCATCTTGTTAAACTGGAATCCATGCCAAAACATGGTCTAAAACTATGTGCATGAGCAGGAAGCCAAACTATGATTTGTGCTAGCTTTGATTCTGAGCAACCTCTGAGTTGATAATTTTTATTACAGCCACTGCTCTGGTTTCAACGGATACCGCAGAACAGAACAAATGTACACATTTCCAAAAGTTAATGCCAAGAAAAAAGCAAATACGGGCAAACAAACAACTTTATAAACTGTGGCTCATAAACTCAAACTTAGTATAGGTTCTAAATTATGGTTAGCTCATATCAAGATTTACTGTGCTGTCTTAACCAAGTCCTTATAACTATTTCCATGTCCCAGCACATAAGAAATATACTGATGCTCCATCAGAGCTTAAAGATGAATTAAGAATACATCTTGATAATTTCATTTTTAATACAAACAAAAACTAGCTTAGAATATGGTGAGAAGAGCTTCTTAACAGCTTGGCATAAATCTAATTCAACAGCAGCAGCTAAATGTGTTCAAATAAAATGGGTGGCTTGCAGAACTATCCAATCATTAGCAAAACATTATCCCCTTTTCTCCATGCTATTTTCAAACAGAAATACAAACAGTACCTAGAATCCTGGAGCATGAATACATATTGTGACTCCGAAACAGTCCGCCTACTTTCACAGTGGGAATGGTTTGAATAGCACACACTTTGTAATCCTTTACTAAAGGAATCTGGTGGGCAGCCAAGTTCTGTTTGTTACACAGAAGACTATTGCTTTCATCAAATAAGAGTTATATTTAGGCAGGAATGACTTGAGAAAGGGCTTAGGGTTTGGTGTTGTAGTTTTTGGTCTGATCAGTTTTGCTGAAGGCCTGGCAGAAGATAGCCAAAGATTAAATACAAACTTAATTATTTGCTCCAATTGTATTTTCACAGTAAGCCCAAGGAACCTTCTTGTAGGGAAGTGGGGCTTAGTCAAAGTTATGTCTTTCTATGTTTTCATGTTGTAGCCACAGCAGATAAGATTTAACAAATGTTTTATTACTGCGTACTTTTAAAAGAGGCAATTAAAAAGAAGGATTAAGTACTATTAGTCCATACAGGCTTTCACATTTGTTTCCACCAACAGGTTCCTTCCCCCTTCCCATACAAGTCTTCAAGAGCGTATGTTGAGTCTGGGGGAGAGGTAATGATGTCTCGTATTATGTAGGCAGAGGCGGCCCCAGCGATTCCGCGATGTAAGCGGCCGCGTAGAGCGCCACCGGCTGGGCGGGGCGTCACCAGCTGGGAGGGCACCGCGGCACCACCTCGCTTCCGCGCCCCCACCTACAGTCCGTGCTTCGGAGGTGTGTGCGAAGCGGCGGCGGTGGAAGCGGCGGTGGCGGCGGCATGATGCGGCGGCCGGGGGGGCGCCAAAATTTACTTCGCATACTCCCCCGGAAAAGGTCAGGCCGGCCCTGTATGTAGGGTAGACAGAATCAACAGAAGGGACATAAGTGCAAGGAACAAAACATATTAGTTTAAGAAACAAGCAGATCACTTGTATTGCTAACTAGAAAAAAGAAGAAGAAAAGACTATTCTCAAACTGTCACACAACTTAAGAAAACTTGCCCTTCTGTCTTCCTCTAGATCTCTACAGGGATCAAAAAAGTCAAAGTAGGAATCATACTTGTGCCAATACTTAGTGAATGTTTTTTTAAAAAATCGACAGGGAAAACTTCTGCGGCATTCCCCCTTTCTGAAATGACAAAGTAAATAACCTTTCCATGGAACTACTTTCATTCTTGCATGTTTTGTTTCAACTGGTCTTGGGCTACTGTGCCACACAGTAGTATGGCATGTTCCTGGGTGGCACCATAACTACATGTAAGAGGTGGTGGGTGCATTTTTCACTGAATGGCCTGCTGAAAGCACACATGCTCACTTCTACTGCTGTTGAATGTGCTCAGATTAAAGTGTTAATATCTTGGAAGGAGTCTTCAGGAAAGTCTAGAAGAACAAGATGGTTAAAAAGAAAAATAAACTTCATTTGGCTTGAAAGCACATGACTGATCTTGTCTTGAGGTTTCTGAATTGATGTCAAGGGGACTACGCTGTTGTTGCCCATACAATGGGTTATTTATTTTGTGTCAAAAGTATTGCATATATAAAACAAGTTTAAAACTGATAAAATAGAGGAAGCACAAGCAGCTAAATAATTTTAGACAAAAACAGGCAATAGCGACCACACTGGCTGTAGCGTTAAACAATTCTTCCTCAGGAGAGAACGCTTCTAGAACATGGCCATAGAGCCCGGAAAAACTACAACAACCCAATTCTTCCTCTGTGTATGAGGCAGGACAATGTGGTCAAGTATACAGATGTGGAGTTGTCTATTCTGCTCCACTGTCACGTAAGGTGGAGGATTCCTCTAGGTAGTGCCATTTTGCCAGGTTATCTTTTGATCTGCTCACTCCACTTCTGAGTCTGTTCAGGGACTTCCAAGTTGCCCATTCTTGGTTTGCCCCTGGAGGAAGACCCTCGTGGGGGGCCATCCAATTGGGATTTCCTGGTTTAGCTGCCCAGAGGGATACTCTTGCTGTTGCTGGGGAAACATGAAGAGAAGTGGTGGTTCTCATGAAACTTTTCCTTGATTTGAGTCTACTGGGAGGAGGCTGATAGCCATGCAGTGGGTGGCTTTCACAGTGTTCAATCTAATTCCTCTCATGACTGGTGCAACTTCCCATCACACATTGGGGGTGGGTGGGTGTAGGTTTGGGACATCCTGTGATTATTCTACATGCTTTGTTCAGTGCTATATTCACCTGTTTCATATGGGCAGACTTGTGCCAAACAAGGCTGGCATCCTCAGAGGCCAGGGCGTATGTTCTTTTTAATTTTGGGTCTGTACTTCATGTGCTGCTGGTAAGTTTCCACAGGATTATTGCGTGCAGCTACTTTGTGCTTGGTGTTCATACAGTGTTTCCTAAATGCAATGGATAATACAGAGCAAAAGAGAAAATCACATCTCCCTGGATACCTATCAAGCACTTGACTCATCCACGATTTCAATCATGTAGATATGTTAGACAGCACCACATATTACAGAAATCAGTTAGCCATTTCTTCTTCTGCTTCCATCTGCATTTATTCGTGATGTCATTTCCCAAAAAGAAGCCACCCAAAGCGGCTCATAACACATAAATGAGTGGCAGTGAATGGAACAATGACAAAATAAACACCAACAAAATTGGAACACCTGTAAATAACCATATTGTTGAGAGGAAACATTAAACAAAATGTATAATTCTGAATAAATTAACACCACCATAATAAAAGAGAAGAGAGACTAAAACCATACAGCTGAGAGGTGTTGGGGGACAAAGAATGGGCTCCTACTAGACGCCAGATTACAATAACAGGGGGGGAAATCCCTTTCATATTTCTCTTTCCCAGATTTTCTTTTTGAGAAAAAAATGTTTACACACTTCACACCTCATTGAGACTAGTGATGGTTTGTTGAAAGAGGGGGAGAAATGGAGCACAGAAGCTGGTTCAGCAGTGCCAGTCAGCAGGAATTGAAAAAGACTTGATAACTGTGATAGGAAAAAGGCAGCCAATTGAAACCACTGTAAGAAGCAAACACACAACAACTCCTGTATAAACTTCAGTCAAGCTTCCTCCAAGCCCTGCCAGTTCCTTGTCTTGAAAACAAATAGCAAAAAACATGCTGAGAATGTAACAAGGACAAAGAGTCTTAGCTAGGAAAGCTAATTTTAAAAGACTGCTTCATGGTGATTGAGTTTGGCATTGCAGAACTATAAACCTTATTCTTTCAAAGATTCCTTTCCCCCGGCTCTACAGAAATGTATGACACAATACATTTTGTGTCTACCTGTGATGAGAAGAGGAAGGTTCATCTTGAGATTGTATCAAGATTCGAGGAATAACTGATCCTTGAATTCTGAAGAGCGTTACATTCAGATTTCACCTTGATTGCCGGGTTTTAAAAAATGCATGTAAAGAAAATGTAGTCTACTTTGATATTTCACAGTTTGCTGAACTTCAGGCACAGTGAAATGTAACACAAAATCAAGTGTCTGCTGTATTCTTGATAGAAAATATTAGCAACTAATTAGCATAAAGTAATGGAAAAAGAGTCTAAATTCAGCCATAAATGCTCTTTAAGCAGACCGAAAAGGGGTTGCTGCCTCCTGCAGAGATGAAAGAGATGCACCAGTCTGCATACCTAAACGCAAATTGTATTCACATGATTCAAAGAACCACTAGCAGCGTGGTTCTTTTGTGTAGGGCTGCAGTAACCCTTGTGCTGGTGAGCTGCTGACCTGAAGGTTCACAGTTTGAATCCGTGGGACGGGGTGAGCTCCCGCTGTTAGCCCTAGCTCCTGCCAACCTAGCAGTTCGAAAACATGCAAATGTGAGTAGATCAATAGGTACCACTTCGGTGGGAAAAGGCAAAAAGAGGCTCCAAGCAATCATGCTGGCCACATGACCATGAGGTGTCTACAAACAACACAGGCTTTAGGCTTGGAACTGGAGAAGAGCACCTCCCCCAGAGACAGAGATGAGCACTGCCTCCAAAGCTGGAAATGAAAGGAGAAGCCTTTGCCTTTGCCTGTAAATTTGTATCTCATTGTATTTCATTGCATCAAGGCACTTAATGTTTGCCTGTGTCTGTTTATATGCTATAATCCATTCAGAGTCCCCTCGAGCAGAATATAAAGTTGTTGTTGTTATTATTATTATTATTATTATTGCCTTTTCATGAGACAAGACACCAGTCCTTTTTACTACATCGTATTACTTCCTACTATATTAAGACATTTCTGAAGACTAGGTAGAGGCCTCCAGTGTGGTGTATAAACAAAGGAATCCACACACACGTCATTTCTGTTCTTCATGGGATACACTGGCCAACAGATGCCAAAGAATAAATGGCATCAATATTTGTGATGGTAAAAAATCACAAAGGGAGATATTGTTGATATTCCAGGACACAGTACTACTGCAAGTCTCTTCTGGTGTGAAAGAATTGGCTGTCTGCAGAGACGTTGCCCAGAGGGCGCCCTGATGTTTTACCATCCTGTTGGAGGCTTCTCTCATGTCCCAAAATACAATTTTAATCAGTGGATTAAAATACAAGTTAAAATCCACTGATGAAATGCAGATTAAAATCCACAATTTAAAATTGACTGGATAGGCCTCTCGGGAGGGATATGTCTTCAACTGTGTCTTAAATTCCAACACTCAATCTAGCTAATCAGGCTTAAAAAAGAACTAACCAAGAAGTCTAGTATGTTCTTTTTAAGGGCCCCGGAGATGCAGTGGTTGAAACCGCTGAGCTGCTGAACTCACTGACCAAAAGGTCAGCGGTTCAAATCTGGAGAGTGGGATGAGCTCCCACTGTTAGCCCCAGCTTCTGTCAACCTAGAAGTTCAAAAACATGCAAATATGAGATCAATATGTACCACTCCAACAGGAAGGTAACTATCTACGGATAACACTGGTACTTTGTCTTAGAAATGGAGATGAGCACCACCCCCCAGAATTGGACACAACTAGAATTAATGGAAAACCTTTACCTTTTTTAATGGTTTCCTGTACCACTATATTGGTATTAATTAACCTTGCGAAGGTTACAGATCGGTAAAAGGTTTCAGGAGATGCAAGGTTGTTTTATTTTGAATGTCCATGTGACTTTCTTCCCATCCCAAAATATTTCCTGGGATCTTACCAATGTTTTTATTTCAAATTTCCACTCCATTCTTCTTGTTGCTCTTGCTGTTGTGTAACCTGAAGTTGTTTCCCGTTTACAGCAACCCCAAAATGAGCCTTTCACAGCCCTTTCTTGGAAAGATTTGTTCAGAAGACGTTTTCCACTGCTTTTCTCCTAAACTGAAAATGTGACTAGCCCAGGGTCTGTTTAAATGAGCCCAACATTTTCCATAATAAAATGTATTGCTCCTGGTGTGTTTCTCTGGTTTCAAAGCATGTAAATATAGCTGCTAGTAAAACACAATTATTTATTCTAGGACACAGGTTGAGCAGAGATCAAGTAAAAGAAAGAAGAATGTTAGCACTAAAAATAGATCCTAATGCTTAACTAATGTAATAGTGGTAAAGCACTTTAGAACTTTGACTATAGTAATAATAATCGTAAAACAACCCAGTGGAAACTGGTGAAAATCAATTTCTGAAATGTTGCATGAGACAGGATGTGACATATGATCAGTGGACAGAAGAAGAGACAGGTATAAGTTGGGAAACCCAAAATATTTCCAAAGAGGACAGGATGCAAATTCAAGAATATGCTAGTGCAATCAAAAAGATTCTTAGTACATTGAGACACTCTGGTTAAGGCTTCAAATTAGGACATTTGTGAATGGTAACGGTTCTCATCATGAACTGGCCGTTTTGTGTTTCATGGCATTTTGCCCCAATTTTATAGTCCTCCCCATCCATATTAATGCATGAGAGCTCACACAGACAAACCACAGGAGATGGAACTTCATGTTTTATTTGCATTACATACCGCCTTTCTACTGATATGGGACCCAAGATAGTTTACAACAAGGTTAAAGCAAGATAAAGCTGAGAAGCTGGTGATATAAAATTAAACCACATTAAAACAAGTCACCATATCAGAACTACTTAGAGGAACAATTTAGAAGCATATCATTTAGAAGCATAACAACAAAGATTTAAAAAATGCTGCACTCCATACCTCTTATGTATCAGACAGACTCTACGCTATAGAAGTTTGTGCAGTAACAAATCTGTGAGTCTTTAGGAAGCCACAAGGCACTGTACTTTATGCTCCACACATAGCTCTTCTCCTTTAATGCATCCTTCCTGGGAACATCTTTCCAATGACCTCATGTTGTTATTTATTGCAAATTGGACATGGATGTCTGGAGGAGCAAAAGGAGGCCATAGAGATATCTCATGTTCATGCTTTGTTGTGCCTTCAAGCCGACTCTGACTCATGGCAACCCCTTCATAGGGTTTTCTTAGTGAGATTTATGAAGTGGAATTTGCCTGTGCCTTCATTATATGCTAGAAGAGTCTGACTCATCCAAGGTCACCTACTGGGTTTCCATGGCTAAGTAGAAACTTGAGCCCTAGTCTCCCACTTCCTAGTCCAACACTCCGCCATTGTACCACGCTGGATCTCCCACATTCATGCTACATATGGCTTTATAGTTTTATTCAATAATTATGCCCAATAAGTTATAAATGAAGCTATATCACACTAGAACCAGGGTGTAACATAGTGCTGGCTATCTTCTCTAGAAAACACTTACAAGATCCATCAAATTAAACCTGTTGTAGAGGTGCAGAAAGTTTTTTTTTTGAAATATATTTATTAGGGTTTTTCCATAAACAGTAAAAGTGGGAGAACAATTTCAGGTAAAGGACAGTAGGAACGATAGAGAGAGGAGAGGCTGAGTGATGGGGTTAGGATAGAGGGGGGGCGTGGGGGGTGGGAAGGGGGGATGGGGGAGGGGGAGGGGTGCCTGGGTGGGGATGTGATGGGGGAGGGGGTAGGTGGGTTGGCTTCCGGTATCACTATACAGTCCCATTTGTTCAGTTCTTGTAGAAGGGAGGGAGGGGGGGAGTAAAGGTGTGAGTGTCATTGAGAAGGAGGGGTGCTATTTACTCTTGGGGGTTCAGTTTAGCTAATCTTTGGTAGTCTCATTCCTTTGTCAGGTATCTTGAGTGTGTTGGTTTAGCTCCCCAGTCTTTAGGTAGTTCACAAAGGGTGACCAATCAGTTCTCTTCAAACTTGTCCCCTCCAATTCACTCATGTAGTATGACAACTTATCCATGCTCATGATGTCTTGAGCTTTGTTTGCCCATTCTTCAAGTCGGGGTACCTCCGTAGATTTCCACTTTCTCGCGTACACCATCCTCGCTGCCGTGGAGAGGAACAGGAATAGCCGCTCAGCATTCTCGTCTGGAAATTCTCTTTCATCCACTATTCCTAGTAGGTAGGCCTCTGGTGTCAATGCCAGCGTGGTCTGTAGGATCTTTTGCATTTGGATGTGAACCACTTTCCAGAATTTTGAGACTTCCTGGCAGGACCACCACATGTGGTAGAAGGTGCAGAAAGTTTTTGACAAAGGGCGGACAGCTTGTTATTCTCCAAAAAACCTGATGGACCATGATCCCAGTGTTTTTACTCAATGGCTAGGAATACTGGGAGCACGTGGTTAGGACTGGGTCTTGTGGTTAGGGCTGATGAGAGCCACAGCCCAACAACATCTAAGTTGCTCATCTTGTTGTAGGTTATGGAATTGACAAAGCATCTGTCCAGGAGTAGAGGAACGATCCCAAACACATGGTTATGTAGAAATGTTTTCTAGCTCTGACCTAGTGAACAATGGTAATTGAAGGATATGTAATCCCTATAAAATATGATGGGGCTAAAACCACTATGAGAGTCCAGCCATGTGCTGTAGCCACAAAGTGTATTGCTTAAATATATTTGAAGAGTACAGAGGTGCAAAGCTCTGTATGTATATAAAAACATACAGCAACAGATGGCTTCCCCCTGCTTCTACACACAGTGGCCTAGTCCCTCTATAGAGGTGAGAAGGTCGGGGTACAATTTTTTAAAATAAATAAATAAATAGTCCCTCTGTGGAGGTAGAGAAGATCGGAATATAAAAGTTTTAAATAAATAAATAGTAAGCACAACTATTAATTCCAATAATTCTATAATTCAACAAGTATATTGAGAGGTTGGAATGTGTCCAGATGAGAGTGACCAAAATGATCAAAGGTCTGAAAATTATGCCCTATGACGGATGGTTCAGGGAGCTTGGTACATTTAGCCTGGAGAAGAGATGGTTGAGAGGGGACATGACAGCCATGCATAAGTATTTGAAAGGCTGTCATACTGAAAATGAAACAGGCTTGCTCTCTCTTGTGCCAGAAGCTAAATGTACATAGAGCAATGGTTTCAAACTACAATAAAAGAGACCCTACCTAAACAGTAGGAAGGACTTCTTGATGTAAATTAATATATATCACTAAGTAATAAAGGAAAATTGACACCTTCAGATTATATTGTAAAACAATTATTTCTTGCACAGAAAACCCTGAGAATTTTTAAATTTTAACAAATAAAAAGGCACAGAGAAGCAAGTCATTGAAATTAAAATCTGTGACGTGAAACTAGGAAATATTTGCAACCACACATCTTTCAAGCGTTGACAACTTGGTTTAGAGTGTATTGAGTAGATAAGATGAGTCAAGAACATATGCAGTGCGGATATGATTGCTTTATGCAGGACTATAAATCTGTGCATAAAGGTTTCTACACAGCAAGCATAAGAGTCTTCCAACATTATTTTATTTATATTTGCACCCCGTAGCTTCTCACTTCCGCAGGGGACTCAGCACAGCTTACATTTGCAGCACTACAAGCCGCACCACCACAATACAATTTAAAAATACACCATATAATCAACATCATTTAAAAGCATTAAAAACATTTTAAAACATTACATTAAAAACCACTACATACAACAATAATTAATTAAAGCCATCAAGCGGAACACATTGTCAGTCCAGTCAAGTCCAAAGTGTCATTCCAGTCAAATCCAAAGGTACAATTTACATCTGCTGCCCAAAGGCCTGGTCCCAGAACCACGACTTTAGCTTTTTCCTAAAAGCGAGGAGAGATGGAGTCGATCTTATTTCGTTTGGGAGTGCAATATGCAACTCAGTGGAACTTCCCTGTGAATAGAATCATACTGTGCATACCCCTATTACTTTAAGGAGTACTACTGTCCAATAGGATTGTACATACTGCACATCCTCTGGAGAGGATTCTAAATGGCAAAGATGTCACAGAATAGAAAGTATTCTCAATGCAGTGGACAACCAGTTGTTGGACTCCAGCCACTTCAACTTTAGTTGGGCCAGCTAGCTATTGAAATGGCTGGGGCTGTTCACCAACAGTCAGAGAATCCCTATCTTGGTCCTGGAACACTCTGTCAGACAAGATCTAGTTAGTCATGGAGAACATAAAAACCTGATGAGTAAGGAACTTGGCTAAGGGAAGATGGTTAATCAGAGGAATAAAGTAGGTGCACCAATTGCACCAAAAATGACTCAGCTGTGGGCAGACAGTAAGTAGTGTGAAAAAGGCACTCTCTTCTCAAACAAATACAGAGTTTTAACTGTAGTACTAGATGAGAAGATCAGTTTGGGGAAAATGTGAATGCAGCAATCCGTAACATAAAGTAAACATCACACAACTCACAGAAGTCAGTTTTGCTAAATATAAAGCAGCCTGAAAATTGATGGACCCCAAGGTGCTGCAGTATTTCTATATCTTTGTGCTAGGAACTTTTTCCTAGTCTGATAAATGAGTTTATATCTGAAATCATCTTCAGAGGAACAGAATTCACTCGCTGTGTATAAAATCCATACTTATTAGGGGAAGCAAAACTATAAAATGGATGTAGTCATTGGTGAGTTATGACAGACCCATTGCCACAGAAATATTCGATCACAACATCAGTGTAGCCAGTGATCTCCAGACCCTGCAAAAAAATAACCAAGTGACTGTGAAGCGGGGTGGAAGAAAAACACCCCACCTCAGGCAGCAGCCTCAACTCAGAATTTCACATTATTTATTCATTATTCAAATAGCCTTCTCTTAAACAGCAGCCTCTGTTTGTGGATTAAAATCAATGCTGATCATGAACTCATGAGTCTGTTTGACCTTAAGTGCAAAATGTCTGGGTCTATGCAGGACACTTTAAACAACCCTCCATGTTCTCTGGAAATGTAGTATCAGTGAAAAAACATCTAGCAGCTTAGTATCTTACAACCAAAATGTGTTTTCTGGAGATAGGGGAAGAAAACATCAACAGAATCATAGATTACTTTACTCCTTCTGTGTTACATTTATCACTACATTGCTTCTTATGAAGTCACATTCACCGCTAAGTGCCCTTGCTTTCAGCAAGAGCTGTTCTTCCATCCACATGGTTTCCAGGCCTATCTTTATTTACAGATTATGACAGGGCAACAGAAGATAATTGTGTTTATGCAGAACTTACAAAATGGCAAACATGAAGTGAGACAGAAGGAAGGATAAAAAGATGACTTGTATGCAGCAAGCACCATGGAAGAGGGAAGGGTTAAGTATGTCCAGATATTTATGGATTATAATCCACATCAACCCAGCCCATGAACCATGATGACTGGTGCAGAAGGGAGCATCTATTTTAGAATGCGAAAATTTTAGGTGGACCACAAACTGGTTTTCACGATATAGTAACAAACTCAATTGTCTATCATTTCATTTGTCCTATCATTATATAGCCCTAAATCAAATTAGTTATTGATAGAGATGATTTGTCCTGAAATTGATAGATCTGGCACGATGCTTTAAAAAATGAGTGTACTGAACGCAGAACTCTATCCACTGCATCACATTGGCTATCATAACTAGACAACAGGAATCAGTAAGGTCCATAGGTAGCTTTCCCCTTATTTTCCTAAATTCCTTAAGGATGATTTTCTCGTGGGTCCCCCCCCCCAGATTTCAGTGCTGTCTTCTGATGGAACACAAAACCAAGGTTTGTTTAGCTTAACTATGAGTGATCCAAACAGTTTAACCATATTTTTAAAATATTCATAAATCATAGTGTAAAGTTTGAGAAATGTTGCTGACAGTAACCCAACAAACTTGTTATACCTCTGGCTGAGAAAATCAGGATTTGAAGCCATGGTTTGAAGCGCTTTCATTAATCATAGTTTATACTAACTATGGTTTCCCTTTATGTACAAACCATACTTAATGGTTCATTCCATCATTCCAAGATTGCTGTCTGACTGGCTGCAAACAGGAAGACAAATCAGCTGAGAATCCAAACATCTCCAGTGCTGAAGAGCTTTTCCTTATCATTTCCACATATTTCCTTTTTCACCATCAGGCTCATTCTTGGTGAGAAAGGATGGAGCGGGGAGGACATCCAATTGAGATTTCCTAGTTTAGCTGCCCAGAGGGATACTCTTACTGTTGGTGGGGGGACGTTAAGAGGAGTTGTGGTTCTCATGAAGCTTTTCCTTGACTTGAGTCTACTGGGAGGAGGCTGATAGCCATGGCTTTCACAATGTTTAACCTTATTTCTCTCACGGTTAGCAGCAACTTGACATCGCACATCGGGGGCAATGTCAGCTAGCTTGTAGAGTTTATCAACAGGTGTATATTTAAGACATCCTGTGATTAAGACCTGGCAAATGGCACTACCTAAAAGAATCACACACGTTGTGTGACTGTGGAGCAGGACAGACAACTCCACATCTGTATGCTTGCCCACAATGCCCTGCCTCATGTACAGAGGAAGAATTGATGGAGGCTACAGACAATGCCATTGCTGTTACCCGTTTTTGGTCAAAAGATATTTAGCTTCTTGTGCTCCTTCTATTTTTATCAGTTTTCTACCAATTTATGCAATGCTTTTTGATATGAAATGAATAGATAAATAAATAACCATCAGGCTGCCTGGCAACACATTCATTTCATCACCCACCTCCTCACTTTTAAATCCTTTTGTACCCAGGGCCGTAGCCAGGATTTTGATTCGGGGGGGGGGGGCTGAGTTTGGTTCGGGGGGGCTGAGACTGGGTGGAACAGGGTCTACCCTAGCAAACCTTTTGTATTGTTATCCCAATAACCCCATTAATGTGGGATATAATGAGCATGGTGATCAGATCATGTTATGAATAAACATAACAGTTTAAATAATGTACCAGTAAGGCCTTTTCGCGGACCACCCTGAGAATTTCGGGGGGGCCGGAAGCCCCCTTAGCCCCCCCGGCTACATGCCTGTTTGTACCCAAGTTGCTTATACTTGCCTAGCTGGACTGTAAGGAAAAGAAAAGGAACTGAAAAGTGGAGAAATTGGTCCTTTTGTGTCATTACTGTGAGAAAATAGAAGTCAGGACTAACATGGTGGAACATTCAATAGTGAAATAAAAAGCATCCCAGTGGCTGCTGATCATTGGGGTGATGTGGAGACTAAGACAACCCAATATCGGCTTGTCAGTTATATAAAATTCCCTTGCAGACAGGATAGAAGTAGATCACCAGCAGAAAATGTAATTCTTCAAAGGAAAGAATTAATTTATTTTAAAACATCCATGTGGGATTCTTAGTTATGGTAAGGGTTAGAGTTAGTTGAGGGCTCTTGTACTTGTGGGGAGCACCATTTTTATTCTTGGGGTAAACACCTCTTAATTTACAAGGGAAAACTCAACTCTGGAAGTTACTAGATGTGGACCTTCATTGTACTGCTTCTCTTGACTGATTCACCCCCCTCCTGCATATAAAATATTTTGTTGTGATTGAGGGGATGGGCACATTTAGAAGCCAAATGCCATTCTAGGTAATCCTTTCAACCAATTCTGCATGATTCTTTCATTCAAATCTGTTTTCGAAAAAAAAAGTCCAGGGGCTTCTGAGTGACGTGAAAGACCGCAAAAATGTTTTTGGATCTGTATGATATCCAAGTTACTCTTTCCCCATCTCTGAATTTTAAAAAGAGGGGGAAATAATATATCCACACTTAAATTATGAACTTGGAAAGCTTACTGTTTTCAGATTATTGCTTTCAGAAATACCTCGCCATACTAGAACCACATCCTTTTTTTAAAAAAGTTACTTTTCAAGCTGTTTCAACTTTAAACTCTCCATAGGCCCAGTGTGCTTGAGCCAGGCTATCTAAAGATTTTGTTGGACAACAATTCCAACCAGAACTATGGGTTAGTGGAAACAAGCAAACAGAAAATCATAATTTTGGAATCAGGTTCCTTCTAGTGAAAGCAGTTGAAATTAGCTAAAGTTTAGGGTCAATTACATGCTAAAATGAAATTGAAGCAAAGGCTTTTGATCTCTTGGTAGTTGTACTGGAGAATGTTGGCATTATTTGAGCTCAAAGAAGGCTGAGATCATTTCTGTAAAACTAAATTGTGTTTTAGCTATGCTCAACTGTATCAGTATGCAGAATTGCGGAATATTCTGGTTTACCATTCAATAATAGGTACAGGCTGAAAGTCTTTTACCTATGTTTTTAGCCAACATTTGTTTTAAGCAATTTTAATATGTTGTTAATTTTACCCATCTTTGCGCCCAGACAAACTGATTGTTCTTAATCTCATTGCCTGCATACTTTGAGGCTGAAACATGCCGGCACTTCTTGTAGTTTTTTACCCTTGTTTTTAGCCAACATGTTTTTAAGCAGCTTTTAACTGTTTGCAAATTTTATCCACTGGATGTTCTTAATTCTCATTACCTGTGTATAGCTTGTATGCTACAATGTAATAAGGACCATAACAAAATTTATCATATCCTTTCAATTCAATAAAAAGTGTACTGGTGCATAGGGCACAGTTTGGATTTTCCTGTCAACGGAGCAGCTAAACCAACCAGCAACTGATGAACAAGCAAATTCAAATCCAGAGTATGTGTTTATTATTTCCCTAACAAGCCAGAGTCTAAAACCTAGTGAGTTTACAGTTCCTAGTCTGCTAGGGAAGGGCAAATTGGAATCCAGGTCCCAATGTAATAGTGTTGGTGTAAAGTAAGGATTACAAATGCAGCCAGTCTGTTCTAATTAGCCTGATTAACTCCATTTTGACAACACCTGACATCCCACCTCTGGCCTGTATTGTTTTTTGTGAACTCTGCCATATGTGTTATGCGAGAAATGCTGTAACTGAAACATCATGTGCTCAGGGCCATCTCATCTGATGTTACAATGACATCCTTGCAATCAATCTCTGTCTCCATTCTGTGCAGGTCATGTAGATCTTAGATAAGAATTACCATGTATGCATTAGATATTGCTCATGTACACTTTGACATTTACTTATTAGCTCTGAAGTCCTATAAAATACATTGAATCTTGATAGATCCGTTGGCCACAGTTATTGTTTGCTGCCTGTTGGCTTTCCTGCTCAGTTTCAAGTCTCATGCTAGCTTCATGTCTAAGATGTATTCCATATTGCACTATTCCCCAAACACCTGGTGCCATAGCCAGGACTTCAACTTTTTCCTGAATATGAGGAGAGAGGAGCCAGTCTAATGTCACTGGGAAGGGAATTCCATAGCTGAGGGGCCACCACTGAGAAGGCCCTGGCCCTCATCCCCTCCAATTGCACCTGCAAGGAGGTGGGATTGAGAGCAGGACCTCTCTGGCAGATCTACAGTCTAACCCCATGATGGCGAACCTATGACACACATGTCAGCACGTGTAGGCATTTTCGATGACACACAGCCACATGTGGCCGCATACAGAGAAGTATGGGGCCGCATGCCGAGAAGGACATTTCACCCTCGGCTCCTGCATGCCCAGATGCAGTAGTTGAGGATGAAATATTTGCTGTAGTGTAGTGTAGACACTCTGTGCCAGAGGTCTGTAGACCAAAACAACAGAACTCTGGCACAGATAATCTAGTTCTGGGACTTCCGGTTAGGCTATTAGGGGATCTTTGACCTCACTTCCAGTCGGCGGAGCAGGGAGCAACTGAATGCCATGGGGGATGCATCTCCAGGGGCCTTGTGATCGCCAGTACCACCAACCACAGCAATCATCATTCAATCTACTGTTCTGGGATGTCGTGGATTTCTAATTAACCATCATTACTGAGATAAGTGAGGGGGAGGCTGGAAGAGGCGAGGGCCTGTGCTATGGGTACTGTTTCCCACCATTTGAAATAGCAGCAGCCATATCAATTTACATAAGGAACACTATATTGCAGCATAGTACAGACTCCATTTCACCACTATTACTGTTGTGCATCCTCATTAACCCATATTTCTGCTTATTAACCCTGCCCTTTCTTAAAAGACAGTTACATGTGCCATATTGTGGTCAGTATTGTGCAGGACTAACAGGCTATCTATAATTCTATCTTTTGTCACTGCCCTTCTGATGGAGAACCCAAAAAATAAAAAAAAACCAAGGTTAAGTAAAGGAAGTGGTGGTAGCAGTAGCGGACCCTTTCAAGAGACATGAACGAGATGTATGGCATTATAGAAAAAAATGGCAGATCATTTTGTGTTCTAAGTACTGAAACGGTAGTAAGCAGAACACAGAATATAAATAGACATTTTGAAACTGATCATTCCCATCTCTTGGAAGAAAGTGAGGATGAAAGGAAGAAATACATTTCCAGGCAGCTACACCTTTAAGTTAAATAATTAGTTTTTGGTTTATTACATTTATATATTACATTTCTGTCATTTAAACTATAAATATTGCAGAATTATGTTTTTTTCTTGAAATGACACCTCACCTGAATTATGCTTTGTTTTTTGGAGAATTTTGACACACCAAGCTCAAAAGGTTGCCCATCACTGGTCTAACCAGTTTATATGGGGATATATGTTTGAACATAAGTTGGGCCAGAAACATTTGCATGTTCTTCATGTACAGGAGAATGTGTGCTTGTTCTCCCATAAACTTGGAAGGGAGATGTAGAGTAATAATGTGTGAGAGAGACTGACTTTAGCTGTTCTGGAACCCTTCATAAGGCCATCTGCAGGGGGAGTCCATACACACCCTTTCCTCCAACCTTTCCCTGAGAACCAGCCATTCTTGGAGAGACAGGAGTTGAGAAGTACAAAATGGTCCCAATCCCTTGAAAGAAAGAGTAACCACCCTTGAGATTTCTCTGAACACAATAAGCTTTTGCCTTCTTGCTAATTTCTAGTCAGTATAGTCATTTCACTGGCAAAAAGAGCCAAGTATAGCAAGCAGCATGCTCCATCATCCTATTTGTGAATGATAAGCAAATCATTTAGGAGTTCATCATTATGCCCAATTGTGGCCATTTTCTTAATGGTCTTATGTTGCCAAGTGGCAGCAGTTCCAGCTCTCAAATCTGGAATAGCTGAGTAGGAAACTTGTATGTCTCAGTAGGGAGTCCAGTCCTATGCATATTTGCACAAAAATACACCATTACTGCATTTTGTGAAACTTATTCTCAAGTAAATGTGTGAGAGGGACATCTAAATTATAGTGTGATCATAACACAGGTTAAGAAAATTATATTTTGCACTAAAGCTCCCCAAATCCCCACGTCAGAATGACACGAGGACAATGATGAGAGTTGTACCACAAAAGAGTAAATTCTCCAACCTCTGGATCATACGCATATTTTTTTCAAGTATTTTCACTACATTCCTGATGGCAGAATGCTGTGATTTGTAGTTAAGTGTGTTCAGGAGTGCAACCATCACTTGTTTGGAATGCACTCTACAAAAACTCACCCAAAATATTTTAATGGCTTTTAGTTTTATTTGGCTTTTATACCACTTTTATACAACTGTAAACTTTTTCCAGAGGCCTATCAGACAGTAGCCGTATTTTCATATGAATTGGCCTATCCAAAAAGTAATTCTACACCGATCTAGCACTCTTGTCCAAGGATATACTGCATATGTACTTCTAGACTTGTATCTAATATCAGAAATCAGAAGGTAGCACTAGTAGTAATGAGAGTTTAGTAGAAACAAATCCAGAAACCCATCCTGGATCATGTCACATATAAAAGATGGGAAAGAAAAAAATATTTGTAGCAAAATGACAGCAGGCCTTTAGCTAGAGTGGCCTGAGGACAAAGATCTTTCTCATTATGTAGAGGGGATGAGGCTTTTAAGTGCCAGTGTTTACATACACAGCTACTTCTGGTGTAGTGTTTTGCATTTAGAAAGAAACTTTTGAAAGAGAACAGATGAGTTTCTTCATGCACAAAAGGACATTACATTTTCAACAATTCCTGATTAAGGTATTGGCCTGTTGTGTTCTGCAATGTAGTCCATTCAGGTTGAAAGGTAAAGTTGTGTCCAACTCTGGGGTGTAGTGCTCATCTCCATTTCTAAACCAAAGAGCCAGCATTGTCCATAGACACCTTCAAAGTCATGTGGCCAGCATGACTGCATGGAGCGCCGTTACCTTCCCACCAAGGCAGTACCTATAGATGTACTCACATTTGCATGTCATATATCAAGAGACGGACAATGCCTCTGGAGGAGGGGTAAACAATGTTTATGGGTGGCTTGCAGAGCTGACTTAGTCTTCTCTCACCTCCCCATTCATAGGTTTTTGCTTCATTTCATAGCAAGTGACCAAATAAACCATAGTCTGCTTACCTACGAAGTCCCTCTTCATTCTTTCTGTCTAATCTTGTTTCAGGGTTGGTATCTGGGGAACAAGCCATAGTTGCAAGTGTAGGCATCAAACCAAGCCATGGTTCAAACAAGCCACATTTTGTAAGCTACCAACTAACAACTGTTTCAGATTGTCGTATGTGGCAAGGTAACAAGCCATGCTTTCTGAGAAGAAACAGGCACACACCTCATTATATTCCACATTTGGTTTGTGATATGTGAACGTATAGTATTCTCTTTAGAGCAGTGGTTCCCAACCTTTGGGCCTCCTGGTGTTTTGGAGTTCAGCTCCCACAGTTCCTAACAGCTGGTAAACTGTCTGGGATTTCTGGGAGTTGAAGTCCAAAACACCTGGAGTCCCAAAGGTTGGGAACCACTGCTTTAGGGGAAAGAAGTTATTAGCTTCAATAAAATAGCCAATTGAATTGTAGGCTCAAGTTGTTGTATCTTGAATTGGTAAAAAAATTATACCAACAAGAAGAGAATGGGACAATTCTAAAATAAATATTTAAAAATACAGCAACCAAATTAAGTTTTACTTGCTGAAAATAATAGAAATAATAATATTTCCGTTCTAACCGGGTGTAGCCTAATCCTAAAATTGAAACCCATATTCAGAAAACTAGAAACAGCTAAGAATTTGTACCATCCTATTGCTAGTGTAGGATCCACACCATTCGTGACCCTAAACTTATTTCAAGCTAAATGTTAGAGATGCAAGACCATAATGGTCACAAAGTTTTTTTTCTGCTTTCTCCTTCTCATGCATCCAGTGGTATTGCATTGGCAAGCAAGAAGTACGGGCACAGTTTGAGGCCAGGAAGAACTGAGATTTATCAAGAGAGTCATAGATGTCTGTGGCATGAAAGTCTCTTTTCCCACAAGTCAGTTGTCTCTTACATGTATATAACATCCAAAAGTCCTGCCACACTAAGAGAAGGATGCCAGTGTCTGCACCATACACCCGTACCCACGCTGAGAGGAAAGAGAAAGTAGTGGTGCCCTAAAAGGCAGTGTCTTTCTGCCAGCCTAAAGGCCTGGGTTTGAGAGCATGAGATAAAACACGTACATGAGCTGACAAGAACTCATCTGGCACCTTGTGAGAAGAAGTGAAGAAAGTCATTTGACAAATGTAAATGCAGTTTTAAAATTAACACTTCTGGGAGCAAAGAAAGGAAAGGAAAAGGAAAGGAGAGGAAAAGAAAAAAAGAGAATCTGGGGCACAAATGTGCTAGTGCTTGAGGATGAACTGTGTGCCACACTTTGGAATATTGTTATTGTGAGCCTTCAAGTAGTTTCTGATTCATGCCAACCCTATAATACAGTGTTTCTCAACCTTCCTAATGCTGCGACCCCTTAATACAGTTTCTCATGTTGTGGTGACCCCTAACCATTATTTTCATTGCTACTTCATAACTGTATTTTTGAGGGGGGGGGGGATGTTGATTTTGTCATTTGGAAGTTGTAGCTTGCTGGGATTTATAGTTCACCCACAATCAAAGAGCATTCTGAACTCACCAACAATGGAATTGAACCAAACTTGGTACAAAAAACTCCCATGACCAACAGCAAATAGTGGAAGTGTTTAGTGGGTGTTGACCTTGAGTTTGGGAGTTGTAGTTCACCTACATGCAGAGAGCACTATAGACTCTCAACAATGATGGATCTTGGCCACACTTGACACTAATCCTCAATATACCCAAATGTGAACACTGGTGGAGTTTGGGGGAAAATAGATCTTGACATTGGGGAGTTGTAGTTGCTGGGATTTATAATTCACCTACAATCAAAGAGCCCCCTGCACCCCACCAATTATAGAATTGGGTCAAACTTCCCACACAGAACCCTCGTGCCTTGAAGGGACTAGCTGGCGTGAGCCTCCATTCCACCTCACACACTCTCCCTCACCCCACACATGCGCATCATGTTGCCATGTGCCAAGCACGCCTGCTCTCCCCTCCCCACTTGAAGTCTCAGAAACAGCCCTCCCCTTGGCTGGGAGGCCTGCCAATCACAGCAGAGTAGAGCTTTAGGTAGGAGAATTCACAGTCTGCTTCCAAAAAGAAAGAGAAGGACAAGCGGAGAGATCTTCAATCTTCTCTGCCAAAGGGCTTCCCAAGACCATCATAAATATTTGTTTTCTGATGGTCTTTGGCGACCCCTTTGAAACTCTCTCACGACCCCCCTGGGGGTCCCGACCCCCAGGTTGAGAAACACTGCTATAATAGGGTTTTCTTGGCAAGATTTGTTCAGAAGGGGGTTGTGCTTGCCTTCCTTTGAGCTGAGAGAGTGTGACTAACCAAAGGTTGCCCATTAAGTTTCCATGACACGGATTTGGGTCACAGTTCAACACACAAACCACTCCATCATCTCTGGAATGTACGAACTTGAAAAATAAACATTTTACAGAACAAATGCAAAAATATTTGTGCCTGCAAAGACAAACAAAACTATTTCATTGTTCATGGTCTTCATAGGGAAAGAACAGGGCTGACCCTTCTAATGTTAGGTAAAGGTAAAAGTTTTCCCCTGACATCAAGTCCAGTCATATCCAACTCTGGGGATTGGTGCTCATCTCCATTTCTATGCTGAAAAGCTGGCATTGTCCATAGACACCTCCAGGGTAATGTGGCCGGCATGACTGCATGAAGCGCTCTTACCTTCCTGCCAGAGCAGTACCTATTGATCTACAAAGATTTGCATGTTTTCAAACTGATAGGTTGGCAGAAGCTGGGGCTAACAGCGGGAGCTCACGCCGCTCCACAGATTCAAACCTGTGACCTTTCGATCAGCAAGTTCAGCAGCTCAGTGCTTTAACCCACTGCACCACCGGGGCTCCTCCTCCTAATGTTACTGGACTGCAATTCTCATCATCCCTAATCACTGGCTGGATAGGCATATGTAGTCCAATAAGATCCCTGACCTATGGGGATTCTGTGTATCTGTTCCATAAGGTGGTCTGCAACACTCTATATGATGATCATGCAAATCTACTAGCAATTGTCTTTATCTAACTTTGCCAGCAACAATTTCTAGGAAAGATATATCTGATAAATAAATCTGCAATGCACTCTACGTGGGGCTGCCTTTGAAGACAGTTCGGAAATTACAACTAGTGCAACGGGCGGCAGCCAGATTACTAGCTGGAGCGACATACAGGGAGCATACCACCCCCCTGTTGTGTCAGCTCCACTGGCTGCCTATCCACTTCCGAGCTCAATTCAAAGTGCTGGTCTTGACCTTTAAAGCTCTATACGGTTCTGGCCCAGCTTACTTGTCCAAACACATCTGCCGCTACGTCCCACCTCGTAATTTAAGATCATCCGGGGAGGCCCTGCTCTCGCTCCCGCCGACTTCTCAAATGTGGCTGGTGGGGACGAGGGAGACGGCCTTCTCGGTGGTGGCTCCCCATCTGTGGAATGTGCTTCCTAGTGACATACGATAAATTCCATCCCTCCTGACATTCAGGAAAAAAGTAAAAGCCTGGCTATGGGACCAGGCGTTTGCACACTAGCACAAGGCACCATTTTAGACTGGATTTTAATGGAAAGTTTGATGAATAGGGCTCAATACTTTTATGGACGGAACACTGTGGTTTTTGTTTGTTTGTTTGTTTTTTGTTTGCTTGTTTGTTTTTAAACTTAAATGAATGTGTATGATATGTTGATGTAATTGTATTTTAATGTGTAATGTTTTGGGGGGTTTTATACTGTGTTTTATGTGTTTTACTGTGTTGGCATTGAATTGTGCCTTTTTGGAAGCTGCTCTGAGTCCCCCCTCGGGGGTTGAGAAGAGCAGGGTAAAATGCCGGAAATAAAATAAATAAATAAATAAATAAAATATCCAATTTGATGGTCTTTTGCTATCATTTTCACTCCATTTCACTGTCAGAAAAAAAGGGATCACAAAGATTCCAGTGGATTATTGTTTCTGGGTCTGCTCAAGAATGCAGGTTGGGAGACAAAATGATAAAAATGATATATGGGAGTAGGATCTCTCCCTTTCTCATCTTAATTATACACAAGGAGTGAAATTACCGCAGTGGTAACACTGAGTACACAAGAATAGACTGCACAATAACAAAGTTAGCAAAAATATCAAATATAATGAGAACAAAACACAAGGTACACACTGTGAAGGGGCAGTGATAATAATGCCCCCAGGCGCTTGTAGTAACAACAATGATGGCTTGAAATACCAGCCAGTGAAGCGCGGTGTGGTTCCAGGGCGGAGTGCCAGGAGCAGAGGTGACGTGGCTCAATGGGGAAACAAGGAACACTGGGGATGAGGATCGTGGCAGTTTGATGAACGAGTGCCAACTTGCAATTTGTGTTTGTATTCACCCTCGGGTCCATGGAATTGCCTATGATGGGGCCATGATATCGCACGATGTAAAACTTTCCATGAAACGCCTGTTATTATAGCACCTGGCCGCTTGATAAAGCCGTTAATCGGCGAAACGGACGGGCCCACTGCATCTGAAGCCGTTGTGGCGTGCCCGGGGTTTCTTTAGCACTTTGTGCCACTGTTTTGGTGTTGGGCTCCTCCTGCGGAATGCCTCCCAGGACGACGTGTGTGGCTCGGGCCTCAAGACGCGGCACTCTGTGCGCTTTGCTCCGGGCAATCGGCCCTTTGGGAGCGGGATTACAAACCAGGCATTTGCCTCAGCCTCTTATCTCTGACGGCTTGGATCGCGCCGGGAATTGCCCACCCGTTCATCAAACTGCCACGATCCTCATCCCCAGTGTTCCTTGTTTCCCCATTGAGCCACGTCACCTCTGCTCCTGGCACTCCACCCTGGAACCACACCGCGCTTCACTGACTAGTATTTCAAGCCATCATTGTTGTTACTGCAAGCGCCTGGGGGCATTATTGTCACTGCCCCTTCACAGTGTGTACCTTGTGTTCTGTTCTCATTATATTTGATATTTTTGCTAACTTTGTTATTGTGCAGTCTATTCTTGTGTACTCAGTGTTACCCTTTCTCATCTTAACCATACAATGTTGAAAAGAGTTTATCATCAAGTCATTTCATTTGATGAATAGAGGCACTGCTATATTTACATACAATGAAATGCTAACATGATTGGAACAGCATACAGGGAAGGAAATTAAAGAAGAAATTTGTGGGTCAAGGTGGAAAGCCGTGGACCAAGAGCAGGCAACTGTTAGATCAGGATTGCACTACCTGTGGCCCTTCAGGTGTTTTGGACTTCAGTTCCCAAAATTCCTGACTATTGGGGAAGCTGGCTAAGTCTTCTGAAAGTTGGAGACCCAAACACCTGTAGGACCACAGGTTGTGCAGGACTGTCTTAGATATTAGGGGGCTACAATGGGGAACCCCCCCCCCACAAAACCCATTGGGAAAACAATTGAGGTTTTGTGCCCCCAAAAGCCTGCCTATGCCCCCTAATAGATATTTGGGGCAATTTTGCCATGTGTACAATCCTATTTGGGCCATTTTGGGACCAGTTAACTTCTGAGTAATTTCCTGTTGAAAAAAAGCTATTCCTGGACTTAAAAGGGATAATGGGACCTTCTCCCCAAAACATGTCAAAATGTCCGGCCATATGTCCTATAGGGCTTTTGAGTGAGCTTTGAGGGGATGGAGGGGAGTACATATATCCCATAGACTAAACTTCCTTCGCCCCTTCTATAGCCAAAGAAAGAATTAAGAGTTACAAACACCCTCCTCTGCTTCCCACAATAATTCACACCAAGAACATGCTATGTATTGTAGTCCACTCCATCTTCCCAAACTGGGGAAGACTTAACCCAACAGACACCAGCTTACCAATATAATGAACAATCAAATACTAACAAGTACACAAACAAGAAAGTCTCATCCTTGCTCACACAAGCACCCTTATCCAACAGACGCAACAGCTTCAATCCAACAAACTCTCCCAAAAGATTCTCCAGGACTGTGGATTTTTCAGCCAACAGACACAAGTTCATCTTATATTTTCCTCTACATCCCTATAAAACATTGATGCTGATCTAGACTGTTAGCTAAACAGGTTTCATTGGCTGGAATCCTGATGGTTCATTGGAGAAGAGTAGACCCACTGAATCAAATGCTGAGTGGTGACTCGGCACATAAGTAAATACCACTTATGCAATAGGTCTACTCCAGTTAACAATAACAATACGATTGAGGCCACTATGTTCACTCTAAACTTCAGCTGAACAAGCAGGAGTCGACAAAAATGTGCATCACTCTTTGAATGATGCTAGTTTATTTGCTGACACTGTTCAAACAGCTGTGCCAAGTGAAGAACTTTAGCAAGCAAAATTTAAACAGGTATGGACTATTCCACAAGTGCAGTGTGAGTAAATGGTCTGTAGCTGCGAAACTGCCTTCACAATCACCATATGAGTTTGCATATAATCTAACATCACATTATATATTCCTGCTTCTCACTGAAGGCAGTTCATACATTTAACCGGAAATCATCATGTATTATAGTAGCATGCGAGAAACAACTCCTACTTTTAAATCAAAATGGCATTTTTTAAAGATTTCTCATTTAGGAATACGAACCGATAGGTTAAGGTAAATGTGAGAAACTGTAAATAGGAAACATGGGATATATCAACCCTCCAGATCCACTTTGAGAATGCACAAGAGAGATGTAGATTACTAGAGGCTATTGCTGTTGATCTAAACTAACATACCAGCCACAAACTATGAATCATAGCACAAAACATATAGCATGGGTACATGGAGTTTTTCTATTAAGATACTAAGAATTTTAAATATTTTATATCTCTACTCATATCTTGAGGAGGTAGCCTTGTCAAATTTATCAATTTTATGGATGAAGTACTGTAGCTGCATGTAACCTAAGCAAATGTAAGTAAAAGATTAAATAGTGAGACTCCCAAGACAGTTAACTAAAATGGACTCATATATATATATACCGTATTTTTCGCACCATAAGACGCAGGTTTTTTCCTCCCACAGTGGGATGAAAAATCAGCCGCGTCTTATGGAGCGAAGATGCAGGCAGGGGGGGGGGGAGGTCCTGGAGCAGAGGGGGGGTGGCAATATACTCACCCTGTCGCCGCCTCTCCTCTGGTCCGTTGCGGCGGCGGAGGGACGCTGGTTCGCTCCCCCCTCTTGCTCCTTTTCCTTCCCTCCGCCCTTCTTCCCTCGAGGAAAGGGGGGGGAAGAAGCAGCAAGAGGAGGAATGAAGGAGCATCGCTTCACTCCTCCTCTTGCTGCTTTTCCTTCCCCCGCCCTTTCTTCCCTCGAGGAAAGGGGGGGGAAGAAGCAGCAAGAGGAGGAATGAAGGAGCATCGCTTCACTCCTCCTCTTGCTGCTTTTCCTTCCCCCACCCTTTCTTCCCTCGAGGAAAGGGGGAGAAGCAGCAAGAGGAGGAATGAAGGAGCATCGCTTCACTCCTCCTCTTGCTGCTTTCCTTCCCCGCCCTTTCTTCCCTCGAGGAAAGGGGAGAAGCAGCAAGAGGAGGAATGAAGGAGCATCGCTTCACTCCTCCTCTTGCTGCTTTTCCTCCCCGCCCTTTCTTCCCTCGAGGGGGTGGGGGAAGAAGCAGCAGAGGAGGGAGTGAGGAGCATCGCGCCAGAGCCCTCTGGGGTGATGCTCCTTCATTCCTCCTCTTGCTCCTTCTCCCCCCCCCTTTCCTCGAGGGAAGAAAGGGCTCTGATAAGACACACCTGCTGATAAGACTTACCTAGATTTTAGAGGGGGAGCGAAAATATTTTTTTTCTATTTTCCTCCTCTAAAATCTAGGTGCGTCTTATCAGCAGGAGCGTCTTATGGTGCGAAAAATATGGGGTGAGTGTATATATATATATATATACACACACCCCGTATATATTATATATATATATATATATCAAGCTGAAAAAATAAATGAGCTCTGACAAAAATTAATTTCTCTTCCAATATCAAGGGCTGCATCATATGACTCATTCCAACTAAAGCAGACCCATTCAAGGTGGACCATCAACTAGATTTAGGCCCAGGTACTTATGTGCTCCTACCAAAAGAAATTAATGGAATATATCTTCCCTAAGAAGTCAACAAACCACCAGAGGTCTCTATGTTAAATGGCTTATTTAAAAAGCACATGAAGCTTCTCAACACAATGGTTCTAAACCTGTGGGTCCCCAGATGTTTAGGCTTTCAGCTCCCAGAAATCCTAATAGCTGGTAAACTGGCTGGGATTTCTGGGAGTTGTAGGCCAAAACACCTGGGGATCCACAGGTTGAGAACCACTGACTTAAGATAACTATGATCTATTTCAATTACCTCTATGTAATAGTTAAACTGGGGTTCAGCTGCAAAACATGTGCAAGATGAGGTCTGGGAATACACACAGATGATTATTTCAGTTACAAAGCCAGAATGGTGTAGTGGATTGAGCACTGGACGAATATGGAATACCAGGTTTGAATCACCAGTCAGCCATGGAAATCCACTGGGTGAACTTGGGCAAGTCACACTCTCATAGTCTCAGAGGAAGATAGGAGCAAACCCCTTCTGACTAAATCTTGCCAAGAAAACCCTGTGATAGAGTTGTCAGAGTTGCCATAAGTCAGAAAAAACTAATTTTTTTCCATGTCAGGAGCAACTTGAGAAACTCCAAGTCACTCCTGGTGTGAGAGAATTGGCCATCTGCAAGGATGTTGCCTAGGGGACACCCAAATGTTTTGATGTTTTACCATCCTTGAGGGAGGTTTCTTTCATGTCTCCGCATGGGGAGCTGAAGCTGACAGAAGGAGCTCATTCAAACCTCTGACCTGTCAGTGTTCAGTCCTGCCGGCACAAGGGTTTAACCCATTGTGCCACTGAAACAACTTGACAAACAACTTGAAAGCATTCAACACTATCAACAACAAATATTTCTGTTTCTTAAAAAGTCCCCATAAATCAGTAGAATAAGATGGGCCTTGAACTGCGCTGGATAGGCCTGGGGTTTATAAGTCCTAGTGCAGTAAAACACCCCAGGACTAAGCCTTGATTCATTCTGATGCAGTCATTTTACAATGTGCTTGTCGCATCAACAGCTCAGGATCTTTTGCTTCAGAAGTGCCTGTTACAGACAAGAGAGCAAGTGCAGTATTCCCCCTCAAGCTTTTCATATGTTCACCTCCAACAGAGCGTTTGGGTTGAGCCGCTGGGATTCCTATCAACTAGAATTGTTCACAACCTCTTTATTAATGCAGGCATAGCCAGAGTGAGACATTATGAATAGTTTGTACTTTTGCAAGTACGGGCTTCCCCACAACTGCTTTCATGCCCAAGTTCCCCTCCACCACACCCTGCAGAGCACCCCCTCACCAACAAGAAGTCTCGGTTTTCACTGAACTGAAAGCTGGATGGCATTCATTCATACAGTTCTACCTATAAAAGCCTCTTCCTAGGCGCTTCACTCCATGCGACTGAGGAAATAGATTTAGTCTACAAAAGCTTATGCTATCAACTTTGTTCTCTCGGTTGGTCTCCAAGATCCCTTTGCATACTGAAAGCTGTGTGTTCACTTAATCCAACCTTACACATTCTTCTGCAGTATGATTAATCATTTCAGTCATGAGTTTTCTCCCACCTCCGCCCTGAAGTGAATGGGGGACACTTAATTTCAGATGCGAACATTCAAGGTTTGCCCTTCCTCAGGTGCTTTAAAAATGGAAAGGAGAGAACAGATTTCACTAGCTTCAACAGGGTTACCCCAATACATTTAGATGCCTGGGGCGATGGAAAAAACTCCCATCTGCCACGTCAACCTTATTGAAGGACAATAGCCCCCGCTGCACCCAAAGGCAGCCAGATACTGGAGGTGGTACAAGACAGGCCACATGGCAAACACTGGCATCTTTGGTTTTTTTTGCCTGTAGCTGATGGAAGTTGACCATACAGTCTAATATTAGAGGCAACCCTGAGGGTCAGTCCCGTTACTCTACTTAAACATTTAACTGAACAGAATTTGGTCTCTCTGAAATACGCAATAACCTTACCTTGCTAGCACCAGGATATGGATGGGAAAGGTATGCTTGCTGAGCAAAGAATGACTACCATACTATTCTAAACACGTCTGTTATAATACAATGTTAGAGGCGAACATTGGTTAATTTTGGGATTCATTATCAGGATCTTCAGGCAGGGCTAGTAAAGAATCAGACCTGAAACCTTGAAAAGCCACTGATATCAGACAGATTTGACAAGGGTGGCTCTAGGAACCCACAGCCCAACTCAGTGCAGACAAACCTCAGTTAACAAAACCTCTCACAAAGAAGCTCTTCTTCCTCATGATCTGTCTGCATCCACATTAAAGTAGTGGTGAAGGAAGGCTGGAGGAACACAGAATTTCAGTACTGAGTTGCTACATTGTGTCTGCTGAAAATAATGCAATAAAGTAGTGCTTTAAAGCCTGAGCTAGGAAAGCCTGGGATTCCACTGGAGCTACATCTACTGTACCCATGTGGCCTGCCTACAATAGGCAAGGAAAAAGCAGCTGTTTCCCAAATTGAGCATACACAGAAAAAGTGGGAGAGAAGATAAGCCTGCCTCACATACTCCTTTAAGTTTGTTAAGAAAGCATACACCTATAATTTTGGCTACCGAAACAGAAATTGTAGGATAGCTAAAGGCTTTTGTGTGTGTGTGTCAGAAGCTACTTGAGAAACTGCAAGTCGATTCTGGTGTGAGAGAAATGGCTGTCTGCAAGGAAGTTGCTCAGGGGATCCCTGGATGTTTTACCATCCTGTGGGAGGCTTCCTGCATGAGAAGCTGGAGCTGACAGACAGGAGCTTACCCGCTCCCTGGATTTTGAACCGCCGACCTTCCGGTCAACAGTCCTGCCAGCACAAGGGTTTAACCTATTGCACCACTGGGGCACCAGCAGAAAAATAGCTTCCCAGATGTATGAAAAGTCTTCAGATGGTACCTTGAAGATCATTCCCTCCGTGAGATGCTGATTAATGGAATTGTTATTTTTTTAATTGAAGTGTTTCTTAACTTATTCCCATTCTTCCCATGGTTTATTTATTTATTTTGCCTCCAAGACCAAATTTTCTGCTAAAGAAGAAGATTTGCTCACTTGTGCAAGGCCTCCGTGATTGATGCTGATTAATTGGTTTTACATGCACATATTGTTATTTTTTTAATTGAAGTGTTTCTCAGTAACTTATTCCCATTCTTCCCATGGTTTATTTATTTATTTTGCCTCCAAGACCAAATTTTCTGCTAAAGAAGTTATACCAAGATCACATCTACTTCATTAACTGCACTATAGCTGTGTATGGCAACTTCCACTGCCAATATTGAACATTCTGTTTGGACACTTGCTTTTTATTTTTAAATCATGTTGTAAGAGTGCTTAATTCACACATGATTTTAGAAAGATGTGTACTCTAGAAATGATGAAGCAACACATATAATCTTTTCCCTTTCCCATCTTTACCGCATTTTTAAACACCTGCCTCCTAAGAGTTCCTATCAAAAAGTGTGTGGGCTTGCATAGTCCTTGTGTAGGTGAAGGCCATGCAATCCATAAGGAAATAAATACAATATAATCCCATATCCACAGGACTCATACCTGTGTTTTAACTTGACAAAATATGCCTTTTGCAGACATTTTCTAGGTCCTCTGGGTAATTCGATGGTTTACTTCTGCCGGAAATTGACCATAATATCATGTTGGTGGACTTAGCAATGTCCTCCAGGACAACTCTATGGTTTGCTTCCAATTGTTGCTCATTCAATAGGCATCATTGTTATCCACAATTTTGAATATCCACATGAAGTTCTGGAACGTATCACCTAAAATATAGAGTTCTTACTAACACATTCATTCAGTAGTGCAGTCCTGAGGAAGGAATAGGGATTGTGCTACATCACAACATCCAATGGTTGTCCATGACACTGGTGTGACCCACTTCACTTAATAGTTGCAGAAGACATAAAATGCTATCTTCTGGGATAATATTCTTGAGGCTATTCCCAGGAGAAAGACGGGATATTCCATTAGTAGAAACTGAGATATGAAGTAATGAGCCCAGTTTACCAACAGGCAGTTCTTCTGTACTGCACTTAAACTCAAAACTACACATTGTGCCATTGCTTAATGCGTTTTGTGTTTCAAGTGTTTTACAACTGCTCTCGATTGATACACCCAGCAGACATGATTGATGGGCCATTTCCTCTTCTGTACTTGGTTTGAGGAAATGAGTTTGAAAGAGGAGAAATAGATTTTATAGTATCCAGAGAGGCAGTATATTGAGCAGTACATGGATCCCATGTTTCCAGGAACTTTGTCCACTGAGCTGCACTATGATGCAGGCTGGACTATTTTCACTTACGGATTCAGCATATTCAACACTTAATATGCAGGTGGATATATATTGAAACCTTTGTAGCCACCTGCTACAGAAGTATAATGCCAACTAAGTCAACCCTGAAGACTCAAGGAAATTTTGACCATGATTGTAAAGCTTAGGTTGCATGAAGACAGATACCTGGAATGACATCACAGTTCATAAATACACACTGTAAAGGAATACCTGCAAAATATCTCACCGGGGGCGGGAGGGTACAAGAGTACAAAACTAATCTGAAGAGTCATTAAAAGCTATTTGACATCGATCTTCCATCATCCCATCTTTCCTCCCCTCAGAACAGGAATGATATTTCCTTTTAAGTCCACTTATCAATTCAATTTCTTTCCCCTGCAAATTATACTAAACGTAAAGCTATATTATTAGTAATTGAGTCAACCTACAGATATGCTACTCCTTACAGTTAAAGCCCAAGGAAAGTCTCTGTGGCAAGCAGGAACAGACTAATCCGGAGGGGTGTATATATACACAACACTACACTACACACAAACACATATACAGTCCTATGCATTCTCATGTAGATGTCACATCACTGGCTATATACGTCTGCATTGACGCATGCACTATTTTATGTTACAATCTGTGTATTTTATGCTTTGGCTACAAAACCTTATGTAACACATTCCAGTTTGATATAGAACAGTATGTACATTGTTATGTCAATCTAAGCAGTTCCCAGTTCCCTTGATGTTTTTTCTTAAAACCCACAGAAGGGAACAGAATGAAATAAGAATGTGCCTATGGTGTATGTAACAGGAGTCACACAGTTTTTAAATCTCTGAAGATGATCCTCACCACCACCCAGTCCATATTCAAATATGCTTTCGACCAGCAGAGGCAGAGGGTTCCTAAGGATCAATTCTGGCAAAATATAAATGGCTTCTGTTAGCAGTGTGGCTCTCCCGACTTGCAGGTCTACTAAGGATAACATCTCCTACATATTTATAAAGACAGCATTAGCCACCATTATATACTACCCTCCTTAAGCAGCATGTTAAAAGCATATACAGTGGCAACACTGTGATGCTGTAGGATGGTATTACAACAACCACTTGTACTGTTTCTTTGTTTAAGGAAATCAAATGCATCTGCACTGATCATTTACTCAAGCAACAGCTCATGTGTGTGTGTATGCACACACACACAGACAGAGCCTGAAAACTTCCACTGTTACCAACAAAACACCTCACCAAGTCCAATAATATGAACTTCTCTCTCTTCCCTTGCTCCTCTTCCCTTCAGATAATGAACACAATAATGTTCAACAGCCCACATCTCCAAAAGCATCTATGCCCCCTGCCATGCAGTTGGAAAATGACAACACAACCCCCTCCCACCCCAAGATTTTCTTGGAAACCCCAGGACTCTCCTTTGGCTTTTCTCTTTCTGAAATCACCACTGGAGAAGGAATGATATAATGCAGGTGCCCCCCACTCCTCCTCCTCCTTCACTTTCCATCCATCACAGCCCACAAAACAAAACACATAGAGACACTGTTCCTCTTGGCGTTTCTCTCCTCCGCAGACTTCACTGTTCCCAAAAAGGAGGAACGAAAAACAGCAAAAAGATGGGACTGTTAAATGACACCCCCATTCCCAATCCCAGCACATACAGCCGACACTTACCGCCTCAGAGTCTTCAAATCCATGCAGGTACAAATTGTCATACATGGAGGTCTGATAATCCAAGGCACCCCTTCCTCAAGGCAAAAAGTGAAATTCCTACAAAAGCCACAGCTGGTTTTTGTTTTTTAAAAAATACCAAATGCAGGCAAAGGCCTAGGTGGGCGCCCCTCCGCTTCCTGGGACGGTGTCTGTATCGAATGCCTCCCCCTGTGGACTTTCCCCCTGCCAAGATGCTCCTCATTCACATCCTAAGAGGGGAAGGTTATCCCGAGAGGCAACCCAGACCTGGCATTTTATCTGCCTTGCAAATGCTGAGCCTGAAAGCAAAACCCGTTTCCCCCCAACCAAGGGCTGATGACAGAGCCAGGAAAGAGCCCGGCGATTGGCTGGACGGCTGTGCCTCAGTCAGCTCGCAGAGCAGCCTCTTTGATAGTGGATGACGAACGGGAGGGCTTCTGGGCTTCTCACAAGAGTGTCCCTGAAGAATGCTCCCCTTCCACCAATAACAATAGCAAGAACAACAGCTGCAGTACCATCAGCACCATGAGCAGCAGCAACAGCCGAAAGAAGGAAGACAGAAAGAAAGAAATGCTGAGTTGGGGGTGGACAGATTCAACTACCAAGTACAGAGAAGGAAGAGGGGGGAGTGCCAGAGCATTTTTAACAACAAGCATCTGCACCTTAAGGTAAAACTACAACTGAAGAAGAGATCAACCAATGCCTTTTAGACAGGGTAACATAAGGAAGAGGACTGAGTGGAAACAAGAGGGGAGAAGCATTGCTGATTAATAATACCCTTGCTTTGTTGTAGGTTTTTTGGGCTGTATGGCCATGTTCTAGAAGCATTTTCTCCTGACGTTTCGCCTGCATCTATGGCAGGCATCCATAGATGCAGGCGAAACGTCAGGAGAAAATGCTTCTAGAACATGGCCATACAACCTGAAAAACCTACAACAACGCTTTCTGGCCATGAAAGCCTTCGACAATACAATGATACCCTTCTTAGAATCAGACCCTTTCCTCTGAATTATGCTGCTTAAGAAATGTGGTTGGATGGGGAGTGTGAATAAAGACACTAGTGTGAAGAAAAAGATGGCTGTGTTTACAAGTGGCCCAGATTTTCCTCCCTTTGCAGCAGGCATTGGATCAGGCAGTGACTCCAAATAGTTGCAGGCAAATCACTTGCTGCCCAGGAGCAGAGTAGCAGGCTTTGCTGCACAGCCACAAAGGGAGGTTGAGTATGACTTGAAAAATATGGACCAATATGCTGCCTAGATGTAGCAATCCTGTGTATAAGTATTGGTTGGTATTGGCTTTTCAAGAACAGGACTCCCCTATCCCTTCCTTTATCTTGTTTCCCTGGAGACTTTGATTTTTCTAAGCAGCATTTTCATTCACAAGACCCTTCCAGGTGAGGCAATTATATTTTAACCCGTGTCACTTCAGAGAGAAATATTGGACAACTGTATATTAATCTGTCAACAAGTGTAAGTTTATTAATCTTTTAGAAAAGATCCAGTTTTTTATCATGTCATAAGTAAATTGAGAATATGCTGCAAGTTGCTTCTAATGTGAGAGAATTGGCTGCCTGCAAGGACGTTGCCCAGGGAATACCTGGATGTGTTACCATTCTGTGGGAGGCTTCTCTCATGTCCCTGCATGGGAAGCTGGGACTGACAGACGGGAGCTCACCCTGTCTCACAGATTTGAACCACCGACCTTCAGGTCAGCAGTTCAGCCAGCACAAGGGTTTAACCTATTGCGCCACCGCAATAAATTCAACTTAAGAACAAACTTACAGTACCTAGTGTGTTTGTAGCTTGGGGAATGTCTGTACTTTATTCCCATGCAAGTTAAAACTAAATAAGTGGGGGAAATAAAATTAAAGTCATTATTGAAACAGAAATATTTGATTATGCATTTAGTTGTCTTCTAGATACAAATATTGAACCAATATATTGTTAGTAATCAGGATGCTTACAAGCGCCTTTAATAGAAACAATAAAAATTTGTTAGCAAGAAATACAGCATAGATGGGAAATTCAGCCTTAAAATGAATCTCTGTCTTTGTCTCTCTTTCCAGAAAAAAAGAAATTATTGTGATCTGGAAGATCACAGACATATTCACATAACATTTTCAGAAGGCGTATCAGAAGAAATGCAACAGTGATGTGAGCACAAGATTATTATCCCTCGGATGCAATTCTGTTGCTCAAACCAATAAAACCTTCATGTCATTTCTGAAAATGATGATTGCTATAGATAATTTTAACTGATTAGTCACTGTTGCTCAGAGAGACAAAGAAATGGCATATAAAATATAAATAGGATAAAATATAACATTTCTCTTTGCCATTGTTGTTGTTGTTTCATTTATATGCCTGATTTTCCCAGAGTGAGATCCAAGGCAGCTTCCAAAAACAATAAATAAAAAAACTGTTTGCAATCAAATTAAATAATAATTCAATACAAATCTCTCAGGAGAAATGAAAAAAGAATCCCTTTTTATGGGTGCTGCCTTTTAGAAACATTTAAATCCATGTCTTAATCATAACTTTGCTCTGTGCAAGTCATGCCCATAAAATGAATCGACTGAGTTTCATACTCATATGAAACCAACTTTTTTTCTTAAGGTAACTGATAGCATTTTGAATGGAGTTTTTAAAATTACAGTGAAAAATTTAAAGTAATGTGAGGTATTTAGACTTAATGGCAAATACTATCTGAAGTATGACTAACAAGCATTAATGACTAATATAAAATCGGGCAAGGAGGCAATGGAAGTTTACAAGCATGGAAGAAACAGCCATGCTATTCTGGCATACAATTTCTGGGGTTTTTTGCTTCTGGTGGAGAAATCTTCAAAGGAAAAGTTCAGCCCCAACTTACAATATTGACTGGATCTACACTGTATCTGATCCCTGAATATCTGCTTTGAACCAGATTATATGGGTCTACACTGCCATATAATCCGGTTTAAAGCAGATAATCTGGAATCAGAAACTGGATTACATGGCAGTGTGGAAGGCGCCCTAGTCTATGGCTGCAATCTCACACTAAAGGAAGGCTATAGAAGCAATGCAAACATTGTTCTTCAGCAAAGTCTCCAGATAGAATGACAATTGGGCATCCCATGCAGGGCCGTAGCCAGGATTTTGATTCGGGGGGGGGCTGAGTTTGGTTCGGGGGGGCTGAGACTGGGTGGAAGAGGGTCTACCCTAGCAAACCTTTTGTATTGTTATCCCAATAACCCCATTAATGTCGGATATAATGAGCATGGTGATCAGATCATGATTTAAATGCACGTAACAGTTTAAATAATGTACCAGTAAGGCCTTTTCGCGGACCACCCTGAGAATTTCGGGGGGGGGGGACTGAAGCCCCCTTAGCCCTCCCCCTGGCTACATGCCTGATCCCATGGAAATCTCCACTGTGAACAAACATCTAAACGTTATTTTGAAGGAGCACAGGAGCAGCTGTGGATCTGTAGGATCAAAAGCTTCTTCAATTTTCCTAGCAGGCCACAAAAATGGTATAAAATTTGGATTGACCTGGACTAGAGCTAAATTTTTTTCATGTTGGGCTAAAGGAAAATATAAAATCCAGATTACTCTCTGCAAAAATTTGTTAGAGTTACTAATGTTGGAATCAGTCATCTGCCACAGAATCTTTTCCTATCCTAATTGCTAAGGTGTTGGAAAGCTCTGCTCTAAACTATGAGGTTTTTTAAAGCTTTCTTTGGAAATTGCACGTAACTGTAAAAAACCTGTCTAGGTAAAGGTAAAGGTTTTTCCCCTGACATTAAGTCCAGTCGTGTGTCCAACTCTGGGGTATGGTGCTCATCTCGATTTCTAAGCCAAAGAGCCAGTGTTGTCCATAGACACCTCTAAGGTCATGTGGCCGGCATGACTGCATGGAGCGCTGTTAGAGATTTCTAAATTAGGTTAAATGGTTGTCCTAGCTGCTCTGTTTTTCCTCAGTCATAATGTTGCCATCTTGAGTATAAAGGATGTTACAAAATGATGGACCCAATGTCAAAGTAGCATATTTCAAGATGGCAACATCTTACAATTACACAAAAAGTTACAAACGGTTCAATGAGTTATCAAGTTTTGCCAACCATTTTGAGCCAGAAATAAATCTAAAACATCACTCTGCAAATTGAGAATATCTCATTAGGCTTTATGTTGTGGGGATGCCAACTTGTGGTTGGCTCAGGCTAGGGTGTGTTTGTGTGCTATGAAAGGCATTTAACAGTAACCCTTTGAAACCCTATGCACCACCTTTTCAAGGGACAAGTGTTTCATTTGTGGGCGGATTAATAACTGGGGCAAGTTGCAGGGAGTGGTCATCCCCCCTGTTTAAAGAGCTTCACTGGCTGCCGTTTATTTTCCGGTCTCAATTCAAGGTACAGGTGATCACCTATAAAGTCCTAAACGGTTCGGAACCTGCCTACCTTAATGACTGGATTTCCCTCCATGAACCAGCTCGAACCCTCCACTCTTCGGGGGAGGCCCTCCTGTCGCCCCTGCCGTCTCACAGACTCGCCTGGTGGGCACAAGGGAGAGGGCCTTCTCCTTTGTGGCCTCCCGACTCTGGAATTCCTTGCCTGGAGAGATTAGGAAAGCCCCCACTCTGGAGACCTTTAAAAACAACTGAAAACCTGGCTTTTCCACTGTGCCTTCAGAGAGTATTTATTTAATTTCTACCATTGCTCTCCTCAATGCCCCATTCTTGGAGTCAATCCTCCCTCCCCCATGAAGGAGGCTATTCCACTTATCTCACCCTGAGTTTTTAATACTTTATATGTGTGCCTGATGCCCGCCCTATCTTTGTGATTTTAGATATCTCTTTGTATATTGTTTTTATTTATATGTATGTATTTTCTTTTTTAAAAAATTGTGTTTATTGCTAATGTTTGATTTTATTTTATTGTAATTTGCTGTTTGGGCTTGGTCTCGTGTGAGCTGCCCCGAGTCCCCATTGGAGAGATGGGGCAGGGTACAAATAAAGTTTATTATTATTATTATTATTATTATTTGTGGTTCCAGAGCTATAGCGATTTCAAACTGAGTCCATCTTTTTGGAAACACCCTGTATTATGGTGTTGCTTAGCTACATATATTCTGGTTTTCATCTGTGAACTGTTGGACGAAATTGATTTTTGAATTATCCTTGGCAAAGTAGACATTCTGGACATTAACTTTTAACCTTATATTGTCCCACAAACATGTTTTCTTTTTCTTAACCCCAGAAAGCTGCCATTACCTATTAACACTGTGAATTTTAATACACATATTCACAGGAGAGGTTGAGTGGGTAGCCGAGGAGACAAAATGAAAACAACCACAAACATGTCTGTTACATACATGACAAGCAAAAGGCATAATCTTTCTCATGGATATTAAGAAGGGTATTGCATTATTAAGAAGCACAGTATGTTGTGTGTCTTCAAGTCATTTCTGGCTTATGTTGACGTTAAGGCAAGCCTATCATGGGGTCGTCTTGTTAGGATTTGTTCAGAGGAGGTTTGCCTTCACCTTCCCCTGAGGGTGAGAGAGTATGAATTGTCACCCAGTGGCTTTCCATGGCTGAATGGGGATGGAAAGCCAGGTCTCCAAAGTCATAGTGCAACACTCAAATCATTACTGGCTATTACATGCTGGCTATTTTGTGAATCATGGGTTGAAAACAGTTGCCTTAATCAGAAGCAATATGAGGTTGGCTTTCATTTAAGGCTTGGTGGGAGGCTTCCAAGAATCCTGGCCATCATTAGTTATGCTCTAAGCTACGGCTTCCTTGACCGAGTTATTCTAGCAGTCATGTAGTATTTCATTTTTCTTTTGTAATGGATTTCAGAACATTTTCAGACTGTGGACCTTTCATATTAGCAATGGATTCAAGCCATTTTCCTACCAAATGTGACACAAGTGACCATCCAAACTGACACTGATTGGAATTTTGATGACACTTGCAATAAAAAAGGTCAAATATTGAGTGGTTCTAGAGAGGATACCATTCTGTCATTGTTCCCTAAATCCAATATCTCCATCTAGGTCAGAGTGAAGGCATATTAGTGTTGGAATTGGGGGGGGGGGGGGATTCTCGAAAAAGTTGAACCAATTTTAAGAAATGGGTGGATAATGTGTGCTTTTCAGATGTTGTTGAATTCAATTTCCCAGCAAGCCTAGTCAGCATACCTAATGGTTAGGGGTGAAGGAAGCTGCAGGTCAACAACATCCGGGAACCTCCCTATGTTTAGAATGCATTTAGATGTCATATCAAAATAGAAAAACGATAACAGATACTCAGTGGCTCACAAGCTAGTACATTAAAGAGGCTACAAAAACAACAAAAACAACTTGAAACACAAAATTCTGTTCATTCCTGACACACATTCAATACACAATAAATACACTGATCTATCCAACTACAAGATTCAAAAGTCACCACTGAGTTATGTGAAAAAGAGATACTGGACTATTTTTAAGGTAACAATAATAACTAAACATTGTGGATTTATGGATTTGTGTAGGTAGACAAGGAGAGGGGAGAGGTCCTAGCTCAGTGGGAATACATGGTTGCTTGCAGAGGATTTAAGGTCCAACTCATAGCATCTCTAAGCAGGGATGGAAAAGACCCCTATCTTAAACCCTGGAAAATACCTTAAACCAGTCAATGTCAACAATAATGGTCTATACGGTCCAATAGTATGAATCAAAACAACAGTTTTCTGTCTTCCTTGGGCCCCATCTACACTGCAGTTAAACAGTGGAATTCAGCAGTGGAACTCTCTGTCCCGGAGTGTGGTGGAGGCTCCTTCTTTGGAGGCTTTTAAGTAGAGGCTGCATGGTCATTTGTCAGGGGTGTTTTGAATGTGATTTTCCTGCTTCTTGGCAGGGGGTTGGACTTGATAGCCCACGAGCTCTCTTCCAACTCTATGATTCTATACTGCATTATATGAGTACACAGACAATATAGATGAGACCTAAGATCGCAGCACATCCATCTTCCATGGGTCGAGCTCTTTTTATCATAAGTCAAATCTATGGCTTATTCTGCCTCTCACGGCAATCAATCTGGTCATTTCAGGAATGCCACAGATTGGGGAGGACAGCAGTAGCCCATTCCCATCTTTTAGTCCTATTCTCTAACAATTCATTCTTTGATTCTATTGCAATTTTTATATATTGTAGATTTAAAATTGCAATTTGTACTGTTTTCGTGTTGTGAGTCTTGTCTGAGAAAAATGCCAAATATATAAATAATCACTAATACTGATTATGTCCACTATATTTCTGGTCACTGATTGTTGGAGTTTACTTTTTATACATTTTAATTATGTTTTTACACCCTGCTGTTTTTAATTGTTTACTCAGATTATGATATGTTATTATGTTTTAAATAATGTTTTAGTTGGTAAACTTTGTCGTCGTCTCTGGGCTTGGTCCTGCATGCCCCGAGTCCATTCAGGGAGATGGTGGCGGGGTATAAAAATGAAGTTGTTGTTGTTGTTGTTATATAACAACGCTATGAAATCAGGCAAAAGGAAAGTGAATTGTAAAACATGGAGCATTCACTGCTGAAAATAATCAGAAGGCAAAAGATCATTGTTACTTTTGCCTCCTGGTTAGTTTCTGGTTACTTTAGCTGCTCTTGCTGGTAGGAGGAACCAACCAGGGGTTTGAAGAGATGTGTGCCAGCATGCTGTTTCTGCTGTATATGAATGACAATCTAGGATTGTCCTGGGTTTCAGTTTACTGTTGTGTGCAAACATGACAGGGTCAATATCATTAGTTCCCATCTACCAAACATTGTAAAAATCAGGAGCATGATTTTTTTTTAAAAAATGACTACTCTTCTTGACTTTGAGTTGAGAACTTTGCCCTGTGGAACCAAGATCTACATTATTTTATTAAACTGGTGAGTGGCTGATGTTGAGCCAATTTATATCTGAAGAAATAGCCAAGGCTTTACAGGAGCTCAAGGCAACACCTGACATTACATTCCACCAGGAGAAAAAAATTCAGCCGCCTGTCTCCTGCTAATGGCTACCCAAGCACAAATATTATTTATTTATTATTTATTTATTTATGATATTTTTACGCTGCCTTTCTCATCTCAGAGAGGACTCAAGTAGAACAAGCATCCCTAGAGCAAGCAAAAGATGAAGTCATAATGAGCTGGGCAATAACTTGTGGAACAGATCATGCAATGCCTTGTGAAAGCACAATAGGGTGGTTAAACAGAATTTTGGGCAAACGATAAAACTCTCATGCCCACAGAATATCAACCCTATACAAAAGTGATTGCACTTCAACTTGGAGATGTCACAAGTAACAAAATGAATTTCAAAAGGCAAAGTGGAGCAACGGGTTAAACAGCTAAGCTGCAGAACTTGTTGACCGGAAGGTTGGCGTTTCGAATCCTCGGGTGGGGTGAGCTCCCATTGTTAGCCGCAGCTTCTGCCAAACTAGCAGCTTGAAAACATGCAAATGTGAGCAGATCAATAGGTACCGCCTTGGTAGGAAGCTAATGGCACTCCAGACAGTCATACCAGCCACATGACCTAGGAGGCATCTACGGGCGTTAGCTCTTCGGCTTAGCAAGAGAGAGGCGCACTATCCCCAAAGTCAGACTCGACTAGACTTAATGTCAAGGGGAAACCTTTGTCTTTACCTTTACTGCATTTGCAGAGAGAAAAATGAACTGCACAAATACAGGATGGCTTGATAACAGTATACATGAAAAGTCTCTAAGGATTTTAGTAGTTTAAAAGCTAAATATCAGGCAATAGTGTGAGGAAAGTACAGTGTGCAGATTTAGGGAAATAGTAGTACTGCTCCCTTCTGCTTTTGTAAGACCTCACCAAGAATAATGTGTCCAGTTGTTGGCACAGAGTTTAAGAAGACTAATGACAAGCTGGAACATGACCAGAAGAGGGTGAGTAAGCTGCTCAAGTATTTGGAATCATAGTTTTACAATGAATGCCATAGGGGGACTGGATATGTATAGCTTTGAGAAGATTGAGATACAACGTGATAGTTGTCTTTGAACATCTGAAAAAATCTCATGTGGAAGGTGAAACAGGATTGTTTTCTGCTGTTCCAGAAACTAGGACATGAATCAAGGGATTTAAATTGAAATAGAAGAGATCCTTCCTAAACATGAGGAGGAACTTCCTGATGATAAGAGCTGATGAACTGTAAAATGGACTAGGACTGGGATTTATTCTTTTTCACTGAAGAGGAGTTATATGGCCCTTGCTTGGAAGTATGCTAGCTGTTGATCCTGCTCTTCCGGTTTCTTCCAAATCAGTGTTATGATTCTATTATAACTTTCTAGTTTGATAGAACAAACACAACAAATATTGCTTCTTTGTGGATCTGACACAGCCAGATAATTTCACCAGCAACAAAAGTTACGTGAAAAGTATTTCGAATATACATTGCTTTTTTTATTCCAGAATTCTAGAAATAGTTTGATCATTACACCACATAGCAGACATTCATTCCATTTTTACTGTCTATCTTGAGACAGCTATCTAAATGCCAATCTTATGTCTACAATATATGGTCTAACTTAGTCATAATAAGGTTTGTTGCCAACATGTGGATTTTTAAATCCAATGTGGAACCCAGATGATTTTAATTACTCTGCTGGATTGGCTGCTTGACAAGTTATGCAGCAAAATTAAGTTGAATTCTAAATAAAGTTGACAGATCATGATAGCCATTCTGGCTTTCTGACATATGTTGGATTTTGCATTTGTATGTATAGACTTGATTCTTCTTCAGGCTTTAAATGATCCTCATAAGCCACCTGGTTTAGGCAAAATGGCAACCAAATCCAAACAATCAGACAGAAGCTGAAAACAAAAATTAGAATACTCTGTTACATATAGACAAGGATACCTGCTGCCCGATGGACATCAATGCAGAACTTCATTCTACCAGGACCTTAAGGATTACTTAACATTATTTGCTGGTACCAACTAATTCTACTAAGTGAAAAGCTCACCACACATTAAATCCAACATCATGTAATGTCCCTCCTCTGGTGTTCATATTTCTTAGAAGACAACAAAGACTTACAACAGTTGAGTCCTCCTCCAGTTCAGAAAGAAGAAGTGCTAGGGAGAGACCTCAAAGACCTTGTGAACAAAGGCAGAATCAGCATGTGGCAAACTCTCAAACACAGTGAAAGGCATCATGCTCACAGCTATGAGATGTGCCCTCTAAATATTTTCAGCACATGAGCATGGTTGAGTTGAGCTGAGGCTTGTCAAATGCAAGCCAGCTCATCTCTAGCTAGTAACTGAAAATAAATTCACTTCATTTTTTATTACCAGACCCTGCTGTTGAACGTGTTGGATATATGACCGTCAAATTGTTTACTGACTTCTCTACTTTGGGTCTGTTCTGATTTATAGCTTCTTGACATCAAACCTTTATGATTGCATATTTCGAACTCTGCTTCTGAATTCTTGGAAGAGAAGGACAGGTTGGAGAAGGGAGGGCTGCAGGCTGCACACACTCACCGGTGCTTTTTGGAAGGTTCTTCAAGACCCAACTTTCTCCCAACCCCACCAGTGGAAATGACAAGGGTTGTATATAGGAACTGTTGCTAAGGGATCAATAATGTCATCTTACGTGATTACGAAGCATGTCTGAGGCACAACATCTCAAACGTGATTTGGAGGAAGCTATAAACAAAATAGGATCAGAACTAGTTGCTTTTTACAGTAATAATATTAATACAACATGATATTAATCTATCTGTAAATATTTGTATCCCATCAGCGCTGCCTCCAAAAAATCCTGCAAATCTCTTGGGAGGCCAGACAGACAAATGTCAATGTGTTGGAAGAAACAAAGACCACCAGCACTGAAGCGATGCTCCTCCGCCATCAATTCCGCTGGACTGACCACATTGTCCGAATGCCTGATCACCGTCTCCCAAAGCAGTTACTATAATCCCAACTCAAGAATGGAAAATGGAATGTTGATGGACAGGAAAAGAGATAAAAGATAAAAGGAAAAGAGAGGTGGGCTTAAAGCCAATCTCAAAAACTGTGGCATAGACACCGAGAACTGGGAAGCCCTGGCCCTTGAGTGCTCTAACTGGAGGTCAGCTGTGACCAGCAGTGATGTGGAATTTGAAGAGGCACAAAAGGAGAAACGTGCCAAGAGGAAGGCACGTCAAGCCAACCCTGACCGGGACTGCCTTCCATCTGGAAACCGATGTCCTCAGTGCAGGAGAACATGCGGAATAGGGCTCCACAGTCTCCTTTGGACCCACCGCCAAGACACCACATCTGGAAGACAATTATCTTCGAGCTATGAGGGATCGCCTAAATAAGTATATTATAAGGATAAAATTTATCTGAGGTTAATGATTGATAGCTGTTCATTCAGAACTGAAACTGCTCAGAGAAGAGTAGAATGACAAATTGAGATTATTTTTTCTTGTTTTTCTTGTTCTCTTAAGAGCATTTTTATTCTGGATAAGAGACTTCCAATAGCATAAGAAGTAATTAACCTGAGGAACTGTCATATCATCCAAATAATGGTCAGAGTATGTATCCGGATCTACTGGGATCTACTCTGACAGCCATACAATACATCCACAAGGATTTCTTGTTTTCTGTTGTTTAGCAGCCAATTGGCAATATATTTTTCTGGTAAAAGAATAATAGGAGATAATCAAGAGTAATCCCTCCCTCAGTGGAATAACCGTTAGTATAACTGAATTTCAATACCCATATAAATAACCAAAAATAAAAAAAAATCCTTCAACACAGAATTATTTAAGTACACATCTTTTGAACTTTACTCTTGTAAAAGCAAACAAAAGTAGACCTTCAAGTCTGATGTCTGCCCACCCTAAACTACAAAGCACAGTAAATTTATATTCAATCTTTTTTAAAAGCATGTGCTCAGAGGTGTATTAACATTTGACTCCTGATTTACAAGGTTGTATTGTTTTTTGTTTGTTTGTTTTATTCTGTCAATAAATGTTTTTCCCAGTTAGTCTGACTTGGCTTGTTCTACCACTTCTTCCATATCCCTGCTCCATGCCTTTTATCAGGTATAATGACAGATAGACCTTGCATCTCCCAGTGAGCTGGACCTTTAATGGATTTGCTACAACAGAGCAGCAGGGGGAGATCACACCCTAATGATTGAAATGATATCATTAGAGTGGGCAGGAAAGGAGGTTTTTGGAGAAAACTTGGAGAGGACATTATGAATTAATATTCTGCACCCAGATTTTATAACTTCAAGATTCTTTCCCAAAGATAAATATATCTTTTATCTTTGAGTTAATATGTGTCTCTGAATCTTACATCACAGTCTATGCAGCTTATGTGGTACCCTGCTAATGAGGAGATATAAATTTGTATTTGCTTTTGAAATACAGCTAGTTCTCCAAATTTGCTGGGTTTAGAAGCACATGATATTGCAACAGTGAGGAAAAATAATATATCTTGTCTTAAGAGAACACCTCTGGCAAAAGTTGATCAGAAGCATGTGCTGAGGGACCGAGAAATTCCTAGAGATAATTTATTCATCCATTTCATGAATAATCAAATCTGCAAAAGTGAAATCTGCAACTGAAAGTCTGTTCTCTATACCAACAGATTCTGCATTCATGGTTTCTATCATTTGTGGCTTGAAAATTAAACCAAAAGAAGTTCTAAAAACAAAACCTTGGTGTTTCCATTTGATATCAGGGACAGCATTTTATTTTGCCATTGTATATAATGGGACCAGTATCCACAGATTTTGGTATCCAGCAATCAAATCCCGGAAGATACAAGGGCTCATTATATATCATCTGCCAGTTGCTTAGAAAGCAAGATAAACAATTTTCCGACTACATCTGCCCCTCAAAACATTTCACAAAAGTCACTAAAAAGGTTTTATTTATTTTGTGTCAAAAGCATTGCATAAACAAACAAGTATAAAACTGATAAAATAGAGGAAGCACGATAATAATATAGTTTTAGATTAAAAAGGTAATAAGGCCAAAGTTGAGAATGCTTGCTTATTAGTGCAGAGCTCTCAGAATCCTCCAACCAATACGGCTATATTTAGGTGATCCCAGGTATATAGGTATTTTAAACAGGTATCAAATCAAACATTTACTGCTATCAAATCAGCATTTGTGAGGCTTGCTAAACAAGCTGATTTTCTCTTTTTATGAAGTATAGCTAAATCATTTTCTGCAGAGCCCATTATAAACATTGTATGTTGTTGCTAACGAATTCGTGTAATGTCAAAAACAACCACTCAGTGATGTTCAGAAACATTTTACTGTTGTCAATTTTTTCTCCTGATCCAACATTAAGCGACATGGACTTCATTTCGGGTTGGGACCCACATTTAAAGAAGCAGCGGTCTAGAGGATTATGCCAATTTAAAGCCTTCACGGGTAACTTTTCCAAGATCTTGATAAAATAAAACTGGCTTCATGGGGATAGAAAAAAAGAAAACATTGTTGGGACATTGTGTTACCGGGGAAATGTGACTAAATAGCAAACATAATTATGTAACAGAAAAGTAATGCATCCAGCTTTGGTATAGCCCAGATTAATTGGGTAGTTTTGATATATCTCAGATTAAATGAAGTTATGCACAAGCCATATTGTATTGCATTTGTCCAACACACACATATTTCTTGTATCGTTAACTTTTGTTGATTTTGTCAATCAAATAGTACTAGCACCGCCAGCCTTTTCCAGACCTCACTCTTCAATATATCAACAAGAAGAAAAAGTGCAAATGTATTCAGAACTAAGGAAATTTCCTTCTATAGAAGCCAGTGCTGACTTATATATTCAATGCCAATTGGACTGGATCTTCAAACTCGGTGACTGCCTGTATCACACAAAGCATGTGGCTCTCTAGTTACAGCTACTGGAAATGCTGGAAATTGCAGTGCAGCAACATCAGAAGGGCCACATCATTCCCATTTTTTAAAACATTTTGTACATCAGCTTCAGTGGTTCTGTGTCACAAAACAAGCTGCAATGGCACCAGAAAAATAGTATTTTTGAGGATGAGACAGAAAGCTAGAAATACACTCTAAAGTGGAGCAAATATGTACAAAAATCATATAATCATAATGCTGGAATGGGCCTCATAAGCCCCGGAGTCCAACGCTTTCTCAATACATAAAATACAGCTATAACATCCCTAGAATGTAGCTGGCCACCCTTTAAAAAAGTCCAGCAAATGAGAGCCACCATCACTCAAGATAGTTGGTCCCATTATCAAACTACTCTTACAGTCAAAGGGTTCCTTCTATCAAAATCTTCCCTGCTGTAACTTAAAACCATTAGACTGGTCCTAGACCTCTGGAGAACAGCCATGCCCCATCCTCTTAGCGCTGTTCTCTCATCAGGCTAAACATGTCCAACTTTTCCTCATATCTTTTCTTTTCCTTACCTCCTTATCATCCCTGTTGCCGTTCTTTGAATGTGCTCCAATTTACATATATCCTTCCTACAATGAGGTGTGCCTAACTGAGTGCAATACTCCAGGTGATATTTCTCCTGCATTGGAAACTGTGGTTCTGTTAATGCAGGATAAAATATTATTTGCCATTTTTGCTGTAACTTAACACTGCTAGTCATGTTCATTTTGCAATCAACAATAATCCCAAGATCCTTTCCATATGTATTGATGCTAATGCTTTCTTTAATGCAGTGGTTTATGACTTTTTTTTTACTGGGGACCACTCGACCAGTGACCACTTTGACCAGGGACCACTCTCCAACATTAGTACCAAAAAAGTTACGAATCAGTTTTTTGGTCAACTTTAGATTCAGTTTGGGTTGCCAATTCAGAAAATTGCATTGGATAGACCATGTCAGCTCTAGTTTCTGATACAGAACATATACCATGATCAGCGACAGAGAAGGAGTAGCAGGCGGTGCGAACAGAGCAGAAATAAATGAAAAAAATTAAAAAGAGGAAAGAGGCTCGCAGACTAGATTTTCATCCTCGTGGCCCACTTGTGGCCCACGGCCCACAGGTTAAGAACCACTGCTTTAATGGAAAAGATGTTTGTGTGGGGAAGTGTTCTTCCCCTTGTCCCACCTTTTACAAGTCTTGTAAATAAAGCTTACAGCCAACTGAGTGATTTGACAAAAGAGCTCCTCATCCAATCGAATCTTAGCTATGTTTCTATCACAGGTTTGTTAAATACTCACTCAACACTGATTCCCAAAGCAAAAAATATGAATTTTGCAAGTTGGGGTGGGTGACAAGACGAAAGGAAGCTGCATGGTAATATTCAGCCATACATAGCTACACATTTCAGCAGATCTCAGTTCCACAAGCCTATACTTATATTTATTTTAAAAAATCTCTATTATATTTCATGGATGCTAGAATGGTACACTCAGAAGAGTTGATGCCTTTTATTATTACAGGAGGTCGTTCCACCCCCATTCTCTCTACATACACCTCCTGCTACAGTCTGTGCTCCATGATGATTCAGATTTTGTCAGCCTTGTGAGAGTTTACCTGAAAAATCCAGTGGGCTGGGGGTGGCAAATGTGTGGGTGGGGAAAGAGTGGGAGAAGGCTGGAGACAAGCTTCTGAGCCTTGAAAAATGAACTCAACTGAACCTATTTCCATTCTTATTATAATCTTGTTTCAGTCAGCTCACGACGTGCAGGGGAACTCTGGTTCGTTTTCTGCACAAATCATGAAAAATGAGTTGTTGTAAGGATTGTCAATTCACGGTTTACTTGAATCAATCCCTCCTTTTTGATGGTGATGGTAATGGTTTTTCATCATGCTTTCCAGCTGGCATAACATTCAACTCAATAGCTTAAATCCTACTCGTATCCTCAAGTATAGTAAACAGTTTAATAACAATAATAATAATAATAATTTGTTTATAATCCACCCTATCTCCCCAAGGGGACTTGGGGAGGTTTCCAATTAAAAAATGGCAAACATTTCAATGTCATGATATGACAACAAACTAACAAACCAAATCAAAGCAATGAATAAAATAACATACGTATTTACATACGTAATAATAAACGTATGACTAACCCAAAAATATGTATCTAAATAAACCAACACATTTACAACATAATAAAATGTATACAACTAAAATACCTTTAAAATGTGGCTTTAAGTAGTTTACAACTGCCAACAGAGACAGGGTAGTTCCAATATCCAGATGAGATTGTATGTTTGGATGTTCTAGTCCTCCTCCTCTCCATGGGTCAAAGTGCATACGTGGAGTTTTAAAAGTTTTTTTTTTGAAGGAGAGGAGAGAGGGGATCATTTTTATTTCTTTAGGGATGGAGTTCCAGAGGCAGGGAGCCATCATGGAGAAGGCCCCCTCTCTCATTCCACCAGCCTCACTTGAGACAAGGGTGGGACCGAGAGCAGGGCCTCACCCAACGGCTGCAACACTCTGGTTGGTTTATATATGGAGATGCAGTTTCTCAAATAGTCCAAACCCTTGAAGACTGATTCAAAATTTATTCAAGGCTAAAACCACAGCACCCCTGCTTGATCTTTAAAGACATCTCTTCCTGCTCAACCACCATGCCCATCCTCATCCTCATGACGGAAGTCCTACATAACAACACCCTTTTCAGACCACTTCCAAGGACAAGGTAGCAGGGAGACATGCCTAATAGACATTTGTTAGAAGTGGGATTAGTTTAGGAAATACAGCAAACCTTTGGTATCCACTAGTACAGAAATTCTGAAAATGATTTATATTGTAAACAGTGGATGCTTTTTTATGCAGACCAACATCATGATGCAGAAATATGAAGCTACCCTCCGAAAGGTACAATGGCTAAACTAGGGTGAAAAGATTTATAATCAAATCAAAGAAAATGAAACTGAAATTCTCATTTTGTAATTTGTGTTTTGTGAAGCCACATGCATCTTCATTGTGGCTGTAACAACTGGCAAACTTAATCTCAAATTTTGATAATGCCATTTTTGTCATGGTGCATTACAATCTTATGTATCTCCACCAAACATGCACACTGTGAACAACATATATGTATCTTTAGAAATGTACACACAACATAGGGTTAACACATTCATGTAAGCCATGAATTGTAATGTAAATATCTGATATGCAGGATGCATTTATATTGTTACAAATTGAACATACTTAAAGCATAGTGCTTCATCACAAAAACAATATGCTTGGAGGAGTATGGACAATGGATGATGGGATTTGCAATACCTTCAACTGATTCAGTTCTGACTTCCACATACCATTGAGACCCCCAACCCCCCCCCCACTTATATTTATTTGTTTATTTGTTTGTTTAGACTTGTCTGTCGCCACTCCCATACGGCTCGGGGCGGATCACAACATTAATAACACAATTAAAATAATGTATGTCAAATACAGCATATACGCATAAAACACAGTTAAAATAGCATATAAAAACACAATATATACACATAGTAATACTTATTACATTTGCAGCCTCTACACAGACCTGGACCAAACTTGAAACAGAGAACTCCCATGACCAACAGAAAATACAGGAGGGATTTGGGAGGAATTGACAGTGATTTAGGGGAGATGTAGTTCACCTACATCCGGAGAGCACTGTGAATCTGGACCAAACTTGGCAGGAATACTCAAAACCCCCAAATTTGAACACGTGTGGAGTTTGGGGAAAATAGACACTGACATTTGGGAGTTGCGGTTGCTTGGAGTTATAGTTCACCTACCATCAAAGAGCATTCAGAACACCAACAACATTGAAATTGAACCAAACTTGGTATACAGAACTCCCATGACCAACAGAAAATACTGGAGAGGTTTGGGAAAAGTGGTGAAAATAGGATTGGAGTTATAGTTCACCTGCCATCAAAGAGCATCCTGAAAATTTCTCCTGAACTCCTCCTCCCAATTTGGAGGCTCCGCTGGAAGAGGATACAGAGGTGGAGGAAGAAGAGTCCAGAGGAGAAGGAGGATGGCAGGCAGGGAGAGATCTTCCTCCTCCTCCTCTCCATTTGGAGAGCTCAAACGAAGAGAAGGAGGAAGAAGAGCCCAGAGGAGAGGGACGAAGGCAGGCCTCGGTGCCGCTGCCCCATGCACTTCTCGCTGCTCGAGACTTCCGCCAGAAGTGGAGGCCTCAAAGGGCAGTGAGAGGAGTGCGGGGCAGGGCAGCATCACTGAGGCCTGATTTCCTTCTTCCCTTTCAGGGTCTTCCTCCTCTTACTTTCTGTTTGGAGAGCCCAAACGGAGAGGAGGAGGAAGAAGAGCCCAGAGGAGAGGAACGAAGGCAGGCTCAGTGGCACTGCCCTGCACACCTCTTGCTGCTCTTCAAGGCATCCACCATAAGTGGCCGTTTCTCCTCTCCATTCTCTTCCAGTGGTGTCTCCAAATGGAGCTACAGACCTTGCTGTGGGGGCGTGGCTTCCTCCTCTTCTTTCTCCACCTCCTTGCCACCAGATTCGCCTCCTGGCGAGCCTGGGCACTCCTGTGTTGCCCCCAGGGACCCGGCAGCCATTGCAGGGAGGCGGAGGGGGCAGGGCCAAAGGAGGTGGCATTGCAACCCATCGGAAATGGCCAATCGACCTCTCTGGGGGTCGCGACCCCCAGAGTGAGAACCACTGATGTTTTAGTCTCCTTTGCTGACTGATTTAAGTGTGTTCAAATCTACAAAGTCGGTGGGTTTCTGTTCTTGTCTGAATGTCAGTGTACTGGAAGAAGCAAATACCACCAGCACTGAAGTGATTCTCATGTCATCAACTCCACTGGACTGGCCATGTTGTCCAAATGCCCAATCACCATCTCCCAAAGCAGTTACTATACTATAATGGATGATGGAATGTTGGTGGACAGAAAAAGAGATTTAATGAGATTTAAATATGGACTTAAAGCTCACCTTAAAAAACTGTGGCATAGACACTGAGCCCTGGCCCTCAAGCACTGGAGGTCAGCTGTGGCCAACAGTGTTGTGGAATTCAAAGAGGCTCAAATGGAGGGCAAAAAGGAGAAATGTGCTAAGAGGAAGGCGCATCAAGCCAACCCTGAATGGAACTGCCTTCCACCTGGAAACTGATGCCCTCACTGTGGAGGAACATGCGGGTCAAGAGTAGGGCTCCACAGTCACCTACGTATCCATCGACAGGACACTGCACTTGGAAGGCCATCATACTTGAACAACGAGGGATCACCTAAGTAAGTAAGAAAGATCTGGTCAGGACGCTAAGGTCAAGGAAGACATTTGTACACACCAATGACTTCCTTTGGGTTCTCCAGTTTCGTGGCTCATGTTAGCATTATCTTTCAATTAGGGCTTTTAAAACAAATGCGCTCATGTGTTCAGGGGAAGGGGAAAGGCTATCGGAAGTAGACCATGATCTCTGTCATGTGCTCACTAGTGATGCATTCAATGAATGTGAGAAGGGACTCCATTTTGCACTGGTACATATATGGAGCTCATGAAGTGTGAAATAAGTGTGCAAAATGGAAGAGGCAGGGCCTTAAGGTTATTCTAAGCATATTGGTTCTACAGCTAGGCAAATATTTCTCTTTCACCAGCAATCCAACCAGAAATCAGGAAATAAAAGTCTCTATGCTCTTACATGTAGTGAGGAATTGCACATAGAACAAAGAGGTAATGTGGAACAGATCAGAGGGGGCAGGAATGAAACTTAAAACAAAAGAGACAAGCACTTTTACAAACTCTAATCCACTCCATGTGGTAAGTAAACCATATGCATTTTGGGAGAATGTGGAAGCACGAGTTTAAATCTTAATTTTTGAAGGGCTGGCTTCCAATTTTTCATTCTAAGGTTTATATGAATCAATATCCTTTAAATCATTACAATGTTCTAATTACACTAATACGTGTGTTTCAAACATTTCGTGCTTCAATCTGATTTAACATACTGTGCCAGACACATTTTTTGTCATTCTGTCTGATTTTCAATGACTATTTTAGTTAAAAAAAAACAAAACCCTCTAATAAACCATCAAAATTTATATTTCTGCACTTTAAATGGAAGATTGAGTATATAAACTATAAGGTCGTCTAATAAATGGACAAACATTTGTAATATTATAAAATAATATATGGCACACAAAGAAAAACAGATATTTAGAAAATGTGGCTGCTTACCAAACACCTGGGAAAGAAACAATAAATGTTGTCTTATTAATGAGAGACTTCCAACTCATTATTGCCAACAGCCCTGCTCAGGTCTTGTAAGCACAGGGCTGTGGCCTTCTCAATTGAGGCTGGATCCACAGATTAACTGATTTGAACTGGGTTATGAGTCCACACAGCAGGGTAACAGCCAGCTGCAGTAAATCTTGCCAATCAAAAGGTTGACAGTTCGAAGCCCTGGTCGGGGTGAGCTCCTGGCCTTTAGCCCAGCTTCTACCTACCTAGCAGTTTGAAAGCAAAATATGAGAAGATAATTAGGTAATGACTTAAAAGTGAGGAGGTATTTAAGGCACCCATAAGGAAGTGCCAGAGAAAAAATTGCTGGTGATTCAATCAAGAAGAAAGTTTACAAACAAAGCTCTTTGGCAGGGAAGATGGAGTGACAGCACCCTCTCCGAGTCTAGAACCAAGCACAAGACTCCAAGATGCTGAAGATGGGAAAGCCTATAGATACATCTATCTATGTACAGTTGTCTCTCTTGTCGGTGTATAATGACATTGAATGTTTGCCATATATTTATTTATTTATTTATTCATATTTGTCTGCCGCCCTTCCCAATGGCTCGGGGTGACTCACAACATGTTATAAAAACAGCCAATACAGCAAAAGTTAAAACCACAATAAAACCACAGATAAAAAGGCACACTAGGTCGCACATTAAGCACTACGACAACAGAAGATAATACAAGATGGCGGTATACAGAGGGAGACTGCATTTCATCCAACCCCAAGAGCCTGCTGAAACAACAGAGTCTTGTAGGCTTTCCTAAATGGGAGGATGTTCTGAATAGCACGAACGTCGGTGGGCAATGTGTTCCAAAGTGTTGGAGCCACGATCGAAAAAGCCCGCCGACGGGTCGCAGTCAGGCGAAAAGTCTTTGGACTAGGAACAACCAGGAGATTATGTTCTTCAGAACGCAGAGATCTGGTGGGATAATACAGGATGTCTTCTGTGATCTGCTCTGAGTCCTCTTTGGGTTGAGAAGGGTGGAATCTAGATACCATAAATAAATAAATAACTAAATAAATTCACTCCTGAAAGAGTTATCATGGGAAAAAGGGGTCTCCATTGAATCCTTGTTTTCACAACAAGCTGGGTTTTTTTTTCCAAAAGCCAATCATCACAGAAGAGAAAGTGAGGTGACATCTTCTGAACAGGGGCACAGAGAGCAAAACAAACACCACAGGGGTGTCCACTCTTCCCTATATGAGCCAAAGCTTTTTCTAAGTTACATATTTTGGCTGGAGTTACACTTTAAAATATATCTGTTCCAACGAACATAAAAATTCAACTTAAGAACAAACCCATCTTGTTCATAATTTGGGAACTAACTATACAAGTCAAGTACAGTATCTCTTACATAAAAAGTTTGAGACCAGAAGTTTTGGATTTTTCCTGATTTTGGAATACCTGTATTAGCACATGCATATATGTTATATAATGAAATATCTAGAAAATGAAACCTACTTGTAAACATGAAATTCCTTTATGTTTCATATACACCTTATACACAAGCAATTTAGAACAATATTTTTAAATAATTCTGCATATGAAACAACATTTGTTTACACTGAGACCTCAGAAAGCAATGGTATGACCTTCTCAGCCAGCTAGGTGGACAATTTTGGAGTATTTTGGATTTCAGAATTTTGGAGAACTACTTCAGGAGTTTGAACTCAATTTGCAGAAACTGAAAAACATTTGGGGCAAAGGTGGAAAGTGGGAAGATAGAAAAACAGATATTTGAAAAGCAGCTGAAAAAGTGGGCTGACAGGATGAATTGGGATACCCTTTCTCAAATTGGGCAGTTGAAGGGTATAAACCTACAGCCAATGAGTTGTTCCAGTAAATTTTGTTTAATGTCCTCCTATTTAACGCTGTACGGATGCATCCAATATATATTAATATATTAATACACTGCACATCTTAATACAGGGGTATGATATGTGCTACTGCACATACATGTATAAAAAAGAATCTTCTCAGACAGCTTTGAAGCCTGTGCAATGGAGTTTTGGTAAGCAGGTTTATTGTTTCCCCATAGCAACCCATAACAACATGAATTGACCACTATCACTATCTGAAGGACTTGTATAGGTTAAGCAAACCTTAACTGTCCCTTATCCAGAATTCTGAAATTGAAAATACTACAATGTCCAATTCCTACGATGTCCAATTATTATTTTGCACCAATATGACCAATGGCCGTATGACATGGTTTCTGGCATGTATAAGTATGTTAATATGCTCAGGTTGTCTCCTGCCCCCTGTGTACATGCATTGTGTCTGGTACTTCTGTTGTATGTTGTAGCATTGCTGATAGGCAGTTTCAGGTTGTGTGGGTCAAAATGCTGTTTGGCTGCCTCTAGGGAGCTTATAAGAGAAGGGGTGAGCCTAAATTCCTTGGGTAGGGAATTCCACAGTCAAGACCTTGCTCCAGAGAAAGCCCTGTTATGTGTACCCACCAACCCATCATGAAGTTGGGGAATGCAACAAGGCCTCCTCTGAACAACTTATAATTCTGGCAGGCTCATATGGGAGGAGACAGTCTTTCAGGTATAATGGCTGTAAGCTATTTAGGGATTTCTGAGGCTCCATCTACAGGGCCATATAAAATCCAGATTATCTGCTTTGAATTGGATTATATGACCATGTAGACTAATATAATCCAGTTCAAAGCCAATGATATAGAAATTATATGGCTGTGAAGATGGGACCTAAATCAACACAAAGCATCTTGAACTGAGATTAGAAACAAACAGGATTTCTTCCAGAAGTTGTGATATATGGTCTCTGAAATGCACACTTAACATCAGACAAGACAGAGGTACCCCTGTTCCTTCGAATGGCAGATTATGGAATAGTGGTCTCCCAGGACAGGCAATTATTTCATTCTTTTTCACTTCTCGCCAGATAAAGAATCGCCTGATGAGTTTGAAGGAATCAAGGGCCACGGAAACAGCCTTGGAGGTTGCATGCATTTGTCTGGACCTGCTTTTACAGTACATTTGATGAAGTCTGCCTGAGGTCTTTTTGGATCCTCCAAGTATAGAGATCCTTGAGTTGAAAAACGCTCAGCTTCCACTTGAGAAGCAGAGCATGACATCTGGAGTCTATACAAGTACCAAGGATAAAACCATGAACCTCTTACATTATAACACATTTCTATTCTGAATGTGGGTTACCATGGTGATCAGTAGAATCCTGCAATGATTTTGTTTCCGTATAATTACTACATAAATTTGGGCTAACAGATGAAGGCACATTGTTTCTACCATGAACAGTCAGGAGTCAACAATGAAGCCTGGAAGTAGCTTAAGAAATTAACTGTTTATTACAAGACAAAACCACAAGAGAGTTGCACACTTCAGACGACTACTTTTATGCTTTGCCTTTGTTTGTCTTATAAGCATTTAAGAGTTAGTATATTGATGAGTCCCAAATGAAAATTAGTATCTGCTTAGGACATCTACAGACACTGATGGTTATGGTTGTCAGGTCAGAACTGTCTCAGGTCCTGAGATTTCAGGCCAAAGCCAGAAATCATGAAAGTGCGATTTCACTGATAGCTGGGAGGAGGTGCCGCAATGGGTTAAACCCTTGTGCCGGCAGGACTGAAGACGGAAAGCTTGGAGATTTGAATCTGGGGGGAGTGTGGATGAGCTCTCGCTGTCAACTCTGGCTCCCCATGTGGGGACTTGAGAGAAGCTTCCCACAAGGATGGTAAAATATGAAAACATCCAGGTGTCCCCTGGGCAACATCCTTGCAGATGGCCAATTCTCTCACACCAGAAGCGACTTGCAGTTTCTCAAGTTGTTCCTGATATGAGAAAAAAACTTGATAGCTGGTAACTTACATCTCAGCAGCGTAGTGACTGTGATCAGTCTGAATGTAAACAATCCATCTGACATGTTCGGAGCTAGGTTTAGGACTTTGAGTACTGCCTTTCAAGTTCAGACTAAAAACACACCAGATTCACCATTCCAGAGGACATGAAAGCAATCTGCTCTCCTTGGTGGTGAAGTGCAAAAGGTCTTATGAATTTAAGCAGGAAATGTCTTACAGCATATACTGCCACACGAAAGATTAAAATATCTTAAGTAGAGAAATTTGTCAAACATTTGGATGGGAGGGAAGAAAACTAATATCCTAAAGCAGTGGTTCTCAACCCGTGGGTCGCCAGGTGTTTTGGCCTACAACTTCCAGATATCCCAGCCAGTTTACTAGCTGTTAGGATTTTAAGGAGTTGAAGGCCAAAAAATCTGGAGACCCATGTGGGGACTTGAGAGAAGCTTCCAACAAGGATGGTAAAACATGAAAACATCCAGGTGTCCCCTGGGCAACATCCTTGCAGATGACCAATTCTCTCACACCAGAAGCAACTTGCAGTTTCTCAAGTTGCTCCTGACATGAGAAAAAAACTTGATAACTGGTGACTTACATCTCAGCAGCATAGTGACTGTGATCAGTCTGAACGTCAGAACCACTGCCCTAAAGGCACCAGATCCCATCTAATTTTACAGGTTGGGAGCACTGGTCCATAGCTTGTATGCCAAATGTACAGTCTTCTTAAGCTTATACGACCTCTAGATCGGAGGTGTTCAACCTTTTGAATTTCCTGGGCCACACTGGAAGAAGAATTGCCTTAGGCCACACAGAAAATATGCTAACACTAACTATAATGAGGAATTTGTTTTTCATGATATCTGCCAACACTAATAAGAAAAAGAAGTCCATGCCACTCTTTGCAGAAGATCTTTAAAAATCAAGGACTTCTAGCTGAACTGTTTGCAATTATAATGCTAATTACAGACAACACTCCAATATTTGTAGATGTAATATACTCTGATTATTCCATACCATTCCACTGTCATCTACAAAGTTTGTGCACAAGAACCACAAAATCGAGTTACAAAATATTATCTCATCATGTTTTAAGTACATTTATGATTTTGTGTTGGGCCACATTCATGGGCCACAGGTTGGACAAGCCTACACTAAACTCAGTTCCAAATCTAGTTGCATCATTGCATTAACTTTTACTAGTTGAAACTGATTTTAGCACATGCCAAGACTATTTCTTCTTGGAAGCTAAGCAGGGTCAGCTCTACTTAGTACTTGCATGGGAGACTGCTAAGGTGAATCAGGTGCTGAAATTTAGAGAAAGGGATTAGCAAAACCACCTCTGAGGATTGTGAAATTCATGAGGTCGCCATAATATGATAGGTGACTTGAAGGCACAAACACACAACTACACACACAGAGGGCCAGGATAATGTCATTGTTGGAAGCATTTCTCTGACAAAGAAGGCATAATTGTGATGGCTGTGAATGACCTGTCTGTAGCCGTGTGATCAGTTGGAGGAAAGAGAGTAAGGCATTCGTAAGAGTCTAGAAAATGGTTTTTTTTGCCCAATTATATATTTAGCATTGCAGACGAATAGGCACAGCAGACCTTAATGTGACTCAAATTAAAAAATCATGTATTAATGCACATAATTTGGTTTTGACACAAATAATATTGAAGTGAGACACACAAACTGTCTCCCTATATATATATATACACACACACACACACACACACACACACACTAGCTGCCCCCTGCCACACATTGCTGTGGCCCAGCTTGTGTATATGTGCTTTGTTTGTGTGTGTGTGTGTGTGTTTGTGTGTGTGTGTATATACATGTGGTTTTATGAATGCATTGTAATAAATTTTTTATTTTGTATGTATTTGTCACGACATAAAGTCTCTTTCACTGTGTTTTTAAGGGTTTTTTTTATGAGTGATGGTCACTTGTTGGCCTGATAGGTGTCTTGAATCTAAATTTGGTGTCAATTTGCCCAGTGGTTTTTGAGTTATGTTAATCCCACAAACAAACATAACATTTTTATTTATATACTAGCTGTAGCCACCATGCATTGCTGTAGGCAACCTTCCTTCCCTCTTTCTCTCCTTCTTTCCCTCCTTCCTTCCCTCTTTTCTTCCTTTCCCTCTCTTTTTCTTTCTCTCCTTTCTTCCTTCTCTACCTCTTTCTTTCTTTCTTCCTTTACTCTTTGCTTCCATCCTTCCTTCTCTCTTTCCTTCTTTGCTTCTCTCCCTCTTTCACTCCTTTGTTCCTTCTCTTCCTCCTTCCCTAGTGGCAGATGAAGCTCCCCCCGCTCGTTGGACCCACCATTTTGCTGTCTGTTCCTTGCTCCTGCTCTGGCTGGAAGGAGGAGGATAGTCAGCAGTGCCTCACACACTTGTTGTGTCCTCACGCAGGAGGGAGCGGGGCCATGGAATTAATTTGTGTGCATGTGCTATGTCATCTTATACCTCGTTTGGATTTTGAAGTTATTTTTGCTGTTTTGGGATGATTTTTTGAGCGATAGTCACTCCTAGAGTTAGTAGGTGTCTTGTGGCCGAATTTGGTGTCAATTCAGCCAGTGGTTTTTGAGTTATGTTAATCCCACAAACAAACATTACGTTTTATTTATAAAGATATATATACACACACACTGTATATTCATCTCCCTTGTAAGAACATTTATACAAAATACAATTTTAGCAATATGACCAAGAAGAGAAAGTTTGTAAACAAGGCCTTCAAAACTAGAGAAATAGTGACACTCAGTTAGCATTTCATATGGCAAGTGACACTGCAGACAAAGCCCTAAACCTGGTAGCTGCCCACTGCACTTTACGGGGTTGAAGGACCTAAAACGAGAGGTGTTTTTCTGTGTGTGGAGATCCATGGCAGTGGCATGTATATTTATCCATCTTACTACATGAAGGATTTTGGGTGATGTTACTGCTCTCCAGCATAGTCTCTCTGTCCACTGTATGTAAAGGGAATATATGTTGATCAAGTCTCATTAGACTGCTGCAATACAGTTGTCATGAGCCTGCCCCTAAAGATGAGCAGGCTCTAGGGTAAAAGAAGCAAATGCACAAAGTGGATAGCACTCCTCTCTGCAGAGCTGGCTGGACCCACATCCCTGATTGTGTCTGGCGTTTTTCTTGGGACAGGCACTTAGAGATAGCCTATATCACTGTGGTTACGTCACTATCAGAACAAGGTACTGGATGACTGGCTGACTTTTAAGAGTCATATCCACTCATTGGAAAGTAAAATCAGTCCTCTATATTTGTGGGTTTGATTAACATAATCTCTCCAGAAATCTTTAGGTCCTCCAGTGCAATTCTGTGTTAAATTGCCATTGGAAGTTGAACATAGTGTCATGCTAAAGGACAACGAGATTCCCAGATAAGTGTTCTCTCGGGTTAAAAGGGTGTTTTCTTTTTAATTCATGCCATTTCCACTTTTACGGGGACCCTGTGCCCCTAACCCCAATGAAAGTGGAGATTCTATTGTAATTGGCAGTTTTCCAAAATGTGCCAGTATTTCCACTCCTGAAAGCTAGGTCAACTACTTCCCAACTGTGGGTTTTGCTACATATGGAGAAAGGCAAAGAAGTCTCTCTAGAGTGATGTTGGGGACACTCTAAGAGGGTTGATGGCTGTGGGATGCAATAGCACTTCTTCTCTGCGACTTGTGGAGGCAGACATCTGATTCTGTCATCACTAGAGAAGATAACAGACCTCTACAGATTACAAGTCCAAAATGACAGATAATTCTTTATTAATAAAACAGCAGCTTTATTTGGGCTGAGGAAGCAACTCAAACTGTGAGTTACATTCTCTAAAATCCCACTCTTGCAGGGTAGCATGCAAGATTCAACCTCATTTACTTATACAACCCTGTGAGGTAGCTTAAGCTAAAGGGCTGTGGCTGCTCCCGGTTCTTTAACACAACTGAGATGTACGTGGGATATTTTTAAACTGCTGCAGAGCATGCAAGAGCTCCAGGCAAAGCAGTCCATTCTTGTTTATAGCATTGACTTTGAACTTGTCACTCTCCGACGTTGGGAGGGGAAAGGAGGGCAAAAGATGCAGGCTTTTCTGACAATATACCTGGTTTAGACATTTCAAGTCTGACAGCATGTTATTTCCTCTTCCTCAAAGTATACTGTTATGTCTTTCCTGCTGTTGTTATTCTCCAGACAAATGCTGTCATGCAACACACAGTTACACATTATAAGCCAGGTTTCTGGATAACAATGCTAAGGAAGTTGTTTTTTAAAGGAACTTAACCACCTTGCTCTAGGAATGTAGAGACATTATATTTGTCAGTGTAAAGACATTTCACTACTAATTGTATAAGCTAGGTGAAGTCTCCAAAGATACTGAGGAATTCCAAATGGAACACATGGTTGAACACTGGACCTTCGGAATCCACTGGGGCTTGGCTTCATGGATACCCAAATCCATGTATTCATGCCCTATTACCAGTACTGTATATACTTGAGTATAAGCCTAGTTTTTCAGCCCTTTTTTTAAGGTTGAAAAGCCCCTCTTGACTTATACTCGAATGATGGTCTTGGTGGGAAGGTGTGGGGCTGAAAGAAGGGCTTCTTTCAGCCCCACACCTTCCTGCCAGGACCCTCACTGCTCCACACACAACCCAACAGACCTCACAACCCCTGAGGATGCCAGCCATAGATGCAGGTGAAACGTTAGGAGAGAATGCTTCTAGAACATGGCCATACAGCCCAAAAAACCTACAACATCCCAGCTCTCCTTCCTCTCCTCCTCTCTCACACTGTACGCACCTTCCTCCCCTGCTCTCTTGGTGCCAGTCTTTCCCACTTTTCCTTCTTCATATACACACAGCATTTTCTCCAAAATGTATCATTAGAATAAACTATGGTGATTATTGGAAAGATATGTAAGCACATTTACATTGAAGAAGGTTAGAATAGTGATTTCATCAGAGCTGGACAGTCTTATCTTAAATTACAGTTTTGTGTAAATATTCAAAACATTCAAGCTACTGATGCCTCAGTTAATGTAATTTTATTGGTATCTATTTTTATTTTGAAATTTACCAGTAGCTGCTGCATTTTCCACCCTCGGCTTATACTCGAGTCAATATGTTTTCCCAGTTTTTTGTGGTAAATTTAAGTGCCTTGGCTTGTATTTGGGTCGGCTTATACTTGAGTATATATGGTATATACAATAACAAAGTCAAATAGTGTCCTGCAAAGAGTAAAGGAAAGTTTTCAAGTTATAGGTGATTGAATTCATATGTACAAAATCTGTGAATAACTGTGCTCTGCTTCTAGCCTTGGGAAGAAGTGGATAAAAATAAAATAGATGATGATAATGATGCATCATTGAGGTAAAATAGCATTTCCATGTGTGATTAACCTTTTCAGCATATAAAGTCTGCAAAATGTGACAAGATGGAATACAGAGAGAGAGAGAGAGAGAGAGAGAGAGAGAGATCGTAGCAGAATAGCGTTTGTTGCAAAGTTAGAAAACCATTATTATTGATGTCAACAGCTGCATTTCACAAAGATAATATGGCCATTTTTACATTGGTGCCCACCTTGAAATCTTAATTGCATACATACAAGGTGCCTCTCTTAAGGTTCTCTTGGGGGGAAATATTCAGAAGAGGCTTGCTACTGCCTCCCTCTGAGCCTCGGAGAGTGTGGTTTGCCCAAGGTCACCCAGTGGGTTTCCACAGCTGAATAGAGATTTGAATTCTGGTGCAATAGTCAAATCAATACCAGCTCTCCAACTAGGGCAACACTTTTTCAGTTTCTACCACTCTAATATGGAAGGATCTAAATAGGGTATTTACAAAGGAGTTTTGAAACCAAAGACTGAATGACGATAGGCTACAAGCTCTAAATTGCCAGGAGGCCCTAAGGACACGGGTTTCCCATCTACGCTATATATCCTCTTGTGAGGATTTCTACACTCAGTCAATCAGAGTTCATTATGGGAAAATGTTCCATATCTTCCGTTTGTTTGTCTGACAGAATATCCCTTGGGTGATTATTAGTCTGTCACAGGAAAACAACTTCTACTTGGTTTTTGGTAGCCAGGTGAAATTTGTTGGCACTAGGAAAGAGAACATAGATCTTCCAAAACTTGGAGGAGGTTAACCCAATTAGATTATCATCTAGACCCAAGAGTTCATATTAGTAGTTCCTTGACATGCCAGAGCATGACCACTCAGCTCCACATCTCAATTGCTTGAAGCCATCAGGGATGTCAGGATACAAAGAAGATGTTGTACAACTCTACCATGAGAATCAGTAACGCACAATTTAAACATGATTCCTTGACAAGCCAGGGTTGTGCATTTTTCTTTGTTAAGGTCTCAAATTGGATTTGTTTTACTGTAAGCAGTTTTGAATCTCTTTTTAGAGAGCAAAAATGGGATACTACTACTACTACTAATAATAATAGTAATAGCGATAATAGTTTTTTCATGCTCAGAAAATTGGGCAACATCATCAAATTCTATTTTTAAAAATTGGTCTTATTCTGCACATTGGGGAGTCCTTTAGCATCCCTGCATGTTGCAGAAATTTTTAAAACTTTGTGTTCAAGGGAAGAATCAAGGTACCTGCAACATATTCTGTTTACCAAAAAATCTGATTTTACAAGTTCCTTGACTTTCACACCACAAAGGGAAGAAAAATGTCTCACCCTATGGAACATAAAGCCAGGAATGTAGGGACAATTTGCAAGAATGAGGAGATTCCAAATTACTCTACTGCCAAGCCCTATTTCCTGTAACCTATGAGAAATTGTTGTGTGCCTTAAAGTCAATTCATAGCTACAACAACCCTAAAGTGAATCTATCACAGGATTTTCTTGGTGAGATTAGTTCATAGAAGGGTTGCAATTGCCATCCTCTAGGAATGAAAAATTATGTCTGGCTCAAGATCAAAGAGTAGTGGAATACTCCTTGTAGAGTACTCCACTACAGTAAGTAGTACTGGAGATGGATTAAAGATAACAACAAGGATGTTCCAGTGCACTGCACTTCCTTTCAGTTGAGAGGGACAGTGGTGTGCAAAGGCAACCATCCTCAGTCAGGCTCTGACTGAAAATGGCTGAAAATACTTTCCTTTTTCCCAAAAAAATTAAAAAGGACAAAAGTTAAGTGAGATTTGCAGCTAAAATACTGGCTGAACGAGCACCACCTGGTTTTTCCACCAGGGAACCAATAAAATCAGAGCGCTGCCATGTCCATCCCCCCCCCCTCTCACCCCAATACTGTCCAGTCTATAGAAGGCTATAAATCCACCCCATCATGTCAACATTCCCCTTAATCTATGATCTAATTCTTTTATGCTGTGCTTGCATTCCGAATAGGCTTCACACTGCTTATGATCTTTCAGCCCCAGTCATCTTTTGGAATCATAGTCATAGAGTCATAGAGTTGGAAGAGACCTCATGGGCCACTCAGTCCAACCCCCTGCCAAGAAGCAGGAAAATCACATTCAAAGCACCATCGACAAATGACCATCCAGCCTCTGCTTAAAAGCCTCCAAAGAAGGAGCCTCTACTACACTCCAGGGCAAAGAATTCCACTGCTGAACAGCTCTCACAGTCAGGAAGTTCTTCCTAATGTTCAGGTGGAATCTGCATTCCTGTAGTTTGAAGCCATTCTCAGGTTGGAGAAAGTATTGCTGCTCTCAGAGTAAATCTACATATCAATAAAAAGGAGAAATGTAAAATATGTGATATGATTTTACACAAAAGTGCTCTACACATCGTGCAGATGAGCCCATACCTCAAAACAACAATTTAAGCTGCTATAAATTGAACATCCCTGATCAAAGATCCAAAATGTTCCAAAAATCAAAGATGTCAACATGGGTGGCTGAGATAGTAGCATCTTCTGATGAATATGCAATACGCAATAAATTATTTAAAACATTATATAAAATGACCTTCAGATTATGTATATGAAGTATGTATATAAAGTATGTATGAAACATAAATTAATTCCCTATTTCAACTTCGGTCCCAGTTCCAAGATTTCCAAAATCTTTTGGGGGGGGGATTCCAAACTACAAAACACTTCTGAGCCCAAGCATTTCTGCCGCTCTGAGTCCCCCCTCGGGGATAGAGAAGAGCGGGGTAGAAATGTTGGAAATAAATAAAATAAATAAATAAATAAATAAGGGATATTCAACCTGTAGAACACATCAATTCTTTTTCAGATTTTTCTGGAATTTGAGGAGATTATTCCCTTTTCCACATTGAGCATATATGTAGGGAAAACCTTGTCAGCCACAGAAGACATGCTTTCTGTATTGACGGTCCCAGGTTCAACCTTAGGAGTGTCTACATTATTCCAGTAGGACTGAGAGAGATTCTTGTCTGAGAGAAAAGCTGCTGCATATCAGTTTAGAGCAGTGGTTCCCAACCTGTGGTCTCTGGACCACCAGTGGTCCACAAGAACTAAAATATGGTCCGCAGCCTCACCGTTACTACATAGTTGCAACAAGAGTGACTGGTCTCGCAAAACTCTCTTATAGTACCAAAGAAAAGATGGTTTTCTGTGGGCGAGTGGATGGCAACTACTGGATGGTATATGTTCTGTATCAGAAACTAGAGCTGATATGGTATATCCAATGCAGTTTTCTGAATCAGCACCCCACATAACCAAAAACTGATTCATAACCCTTTTGGTAATAATGTTGGAGAGTGGTCCCTGGTCAAAGTGGTCCCTGGTCAAAAAAGGTTGGAAACCACTGGTTTAGACAGTACTGGCTAGATAGGCCAATGCATAAACTGAGTATTTTGCGCTGAAAACAATTTTGAGGTACAGGAACAATCAGCTGCCTTAATTGGACAGTGACTCTCACAGCTATACAATTATTCATTTGCTTAGGTCTTTGATGTACCTGTGATGTGAAAATGAACAGTGACTAATGTTCTTGAGTCTTTTTTTTTTTAAAGCCATTGCTAATCTCATAGGTCCAGTTTTTCTGACATGTGTAGGCTAACAATGACACACATTCCTCATCTTATGCCTGTTTTGTTGGGATTAAATGGCAATAACATCATCATCTGTCAGTATTCGTAAGTCATTTCTGCTGAGTGCTTAAGACCATGAGCCAAGAGCAAAGTCACTTTATTTTGTGATCAGATAATGTTTTAACACTCTGTCAAGAGGGGAAACTGAACTTCCAAATGGTGGCAGTAGACTCAGTTGCTGCAATCTGCTTCTGCTGTAGATTCTTACTTCACATGTTTCATTACATTTGGAAAGAAATTAAGTATAGGTTGAGTATCCCTTATCCAAAATGCCTGGCACCAGAGTGTACTGTACTTCAGATATCACTGGATTTTGGAATATAGTACTTTTGACATAGTCTCATATCTTGTTTGTTTGATATCTGTGTTGCCTACAAGACACGAATATCAGCAGCTCTGCAGCTACCCACTAGAAAATAAAACTGGGCAGCTCATGGCAAAAAGAGGAAAACTGAGGATCTCAGAGCCTGAACAAGTAGAGTGCCACAGCCACCATCTCAAAAGTGGAAGTGGTTGGCTGGTAGCAAAAAGAGAGAGAGAAAGGATCTGAGAGAGGAACAAGCAAAGTGACAAAACCACCAAAAGTGAAAGTGAGTGACTGGCAACAAAATTTGAGGTTTTCAGATTTTGGATTTCAAGACGAGACTTAATTTTTAATAATCAACTTTATTGGATTCCCAACCCCCTCCCACTATAGAAGTTTAAATTCTAACTTCAAAACATTTTGATTATTTTCTCCACTATGCAGACTTTGTTCACTTTTGTGGAAGGGACTGAACAACCAGGAAAGAGTTAGCCATAAATGACGGGGTGCACAGAAATGAAAACGGAGTGGGGAGGTTTTCTTTTCTGTTCGAGGTCTGCTTTTGCAATGCCAATTTTGTATTAATATGGAGGCCTACCTTTTTAGGCAAATATCACCAAGTTGCATGGATATTTGCAAACAAAGCATGGCTGAAGTATATAATAATAACTTGTACACCATCTTGGAAAGTTTATACATAAGTTGTACATATTGTAATGAAATTGTCCTTTAGACTGTACTCTGTCTCATAAAGCATCATCACCTGCTGGTGCCCACTCAATTTCTAAAACAATGTTGGGAAGTCAGGATGTTCATTATTAAGCTGGTAAAAAGATTTGATGATCAAATTGCGCTAGTTCATTGTTTCAGTCACTGAGCTAATAGTGCACAAAATGAGGAGGTGTTGCTTGGTAGCATTGTTCACAAATTAAATCTCAATGAAATAAGTTTTTTTTAAAAAAAAATGAATCCAAATTGCTGAGTGCATGGATGTAATTTAGTCAGAATTCTGCTAAAACTCTCACGAGGGATAACATAGTCCCTGGAAAAGAACAAAATGTAATGAGAGAAATACAACATGAGAAGTAAGTTTCCTCACAAAGGCCCAAGACTGTCTAGAGCAGGGATTCTCAAACTTTTTGAGCCACAGAGCCCTTTTGGAAACAAAAGTTTCTCGTGGCGCCCCGATGTATGTTGTAGGTATGTATGTCCGACTGCTCATCTCCATTACTAAACCAAAGAGCTGGCATTGTCCGTAGACATCTCCAAGGTCATGTGGCTGGCATGACTTCATGGAGCGCCATTACTTTCCCACCGGAGCGGAACCTATTCATCTACTCACATTTGCATGTTTTCGAACTGCTAGGTTGGCAGAAGCTTGGCCTAACAGTGGGAGCTCTCGTCGCTCCCTGGATTCAAACCTGCCACCTTTTGGTAAACAAGTTCAGCAGCTCAGTGATTTAACCCACTGCACCACCAAGGGCTCATGTATGTATGTGTGTGTATGTATATGTGCGTGTGTGTGTATATCTATCAGACATGGGCAAACTTTTGAAGAACAATTTTAACCAACATAAACGTAACAGTATTTCAGTGAAAGATCCCAGCCTAGGGATCATCCAGTCCAACCCCCTTCTGCCATGCAGGAAAAGCACAATAAAAGCACTCCCAATAGTTGGTCACCAAGCATGGCAGAAGGGAGTAAAATTGGATGGTCGCGGAGCCACAAGGGATCCATGGAGAACACTTTGAGATCCGCTGATCTAGAGAGTAGCAAGATAAACTGTTAATAGTTGTACCTGTTTTTACTCAGTGTTGCGGAAGACAGTTCTGCCAGATAAGGTTTTCTCTCTCTGAACATTAAGACAAGAGTGGGCAAGTCTCAAGAGTCAGGAGTCAACTTTACATACTGTATGGCTGCAGCATACTTGTAAATGATCTATCTAGATATCTAGCTATCTATCCCTGCCCCCTTATTTCTAAGTCTACATCTTGTTCACAGATATTCCTTTAATGCTGCATGGTGGGAGGCATTTTTTGTCACATTTTAGGTAACCCTGGATGATTTTACACTCGGGAGAAACGTTGTTTACAACAACAAATAACTGTTCTTTTGAAGAAAAGGGGGGGAAATTTCCCTCACATCTCCAATTTGGGATTATTTTGGACACACACACACAGAGGCGGTCCGTCCATATACGTGACCTACGCGCCATCTTGGAAGGGGCGAATTCTCCCGCCTGCTGGGCGCATCGGGAGGCCCCGGCCCACCCCTCCCCGCCACCGATGCATCCTCGGGCCCTTCGCCTTCCTCTTGCCTGCCTTCCTCCCATATCTCTCTCTCTCTCTCTATCTCTCTCTCTCTCTCCAGTCAGGAGGCAGGGCAGAGGCGTGGGGCAAACACTCCTTTCAAAGCCCCGCCCCCGGCTCAGCTTCCGCCCCCGCCCCCTGAGCTGAGCGGCGAGGAGGAGGAAGAAGAAGGAGCAGCACCGCATGGCCGTCGCCTCCTCCTCCCTGACCGGCCCCCTTCCTCGGCGCCAGCGGCAGCGCCTCCTCCTCCGAGAGAAAGAAAGGGGGAGGAGGGAAGGAATGAAAGAAGAGGTAGGGAAAGGGGAGGAGAGAAGGAAAGGGTGAAGGGGGAGAAAGGAAGGAAATAAAAGTTTTATAATACCTTTGAGTGTTGAGGGTGTGTTTCCACCCCCCCCCTTCCTTCCCTGCTTCTGTCCTTTAATTGTATTATATTGCTGAGGTACCTTAAGGGGACCGTGCTTCCTTTCAGGTGGCAGTTCCCTCGTCCCTGGCTTCTTTCGCTGGAAACAGAAGCTCTGGCAAAAGTCCGAATTATTCCCAGTGCCGGGGCATTCAAAATACAAGCAGTTGTTTATTTGGGAATGTTTACTTTGTGAATACTTCCTGGCTCCAGTCCCTGCTTTCCTCTCTCCTTATTTCGGGGGCGAAAGCCTTGCCAAAAGTGCGGACTTCTCCCACTAAAGAGGCGTTTGAAATCCAAGCCTCATTAAAGGTTGCTGTTTGGCTTTTCTATTCGCATTTAAATTGGTTTGCTTCAAGGGTGCCTTTTGTCACAGTGGATAGTCATAGGACCAGATCCTTATTAGGAGAGTTATGCCAAACATAATAAAGTCTTTAGTAATATATATATTCAGTATTATTTATTCCTATTTAATAGTCGTGTGTGTGTGCGTGTGTGTGTGTAGAGAGAGAGAGAGAGAGAGAGAGAGAGAGAGAGAGAGAGAGGTTATTTAATACCAATTTATATTAATACCATATAGTATAATCTTTATAAAATATAATACGTATTTATATATTATAATTTATAACATAATATAATTAATATTAGTGCTGGCTCCTTTTTATATTGTCAATGCTTTTGATAAATATGAATATGTATCATACTTCTGTGGCACCCTTCTTCTTAATGGTGGATTATACAAAGGGAAAGAGGCTGTACCATAGGCAAAACAATCCAAAACAATGCTTTGAGCTGGAATGAGTGACAGTGTGGACACATATAATCCAGTTCAAAGCAGGCATTGTGTATTATCTGCCTTGGTATTCTGGGTTATATGGCTGTGTGAAAGGGGCTTTTAATCCCCCTCTATATACTTCTATATCAAATCCAAAACAATGCTTTGAGCTGGAATGAGTGACAGTGTGGACACATATAATCCAGTTCAAAGCAGGCATTGTGTATTATCTGCCTTGGTATTCTGGGTTATATGGCTGAGTGGAAGGGGCTTCAGTCCCCCTCTATATACTGCCATATCAAATCCAAAACAATGCTTTGAGCTGGAATGTGTGATAGTGTGGACACATATAATCCAGTTCAAAGCAGTGTATTATCTGCCTTGATTTGAAAAGTGTTCAATTTCTTGTGTGTTAAGGATAACTCGATGTTTTTTTAAAAAAAACAAAAACACTTAAATTTGTTGCAAAGATTAATAAATAATTGCATTCTAAAAAAGTTACTTTGTGTTAATTCTATGTAATGTAACTATATGATCATAATGTGATACGTAAACTTCTGGTTTGTTAAAAAAAATCTTTTATTTACCTCTATTTTTAATCTGAGTGATGAGTATATGTTTGTTTAAACAATTATTGTTTAATGATGTATGTTTTAGGGTTCTTTACATTGTATGTTTGGGCATCGATGTGCTGCCTTGTTAGCCACTGAGAAAGGCGGGGGGAAAATGTTGCAAATAAATGAATAAATAATACCTTATACCTTTTGTTATCAAGTGATTTGGGGGGGGGGCGCCAAAATAATGTTCGCTTACCATTTAAAATTACCTTGGACCGCCCCTGCACACACACAAATGTCCTGGGGCTTCATTCCTCATACAATCTGGACTTTATCTAATTTGGATCTACAAATTAAAGCCTCAGTGGTGCAATGGGTTAAGCCCTTGTGACTGCAGTACTGCTGACCGAAAGGTTGGCGGTTCGTATCTGGGGAGCCAAGTGAGCTCCTGTCTGTCAGCTCCAGCTTCCCATGTGGTGACATGAAAAAAGCCTACAGTCCTTGCAGACGGTCAATTCTCTCACACCAGAAGTGACTTGCGGTTTCTCAAGTCGCTCCTGACATGAAAAAAAGTTCAACAATATTGCAAACATATTTATTTTGAGAGAGAAACTTCACTTTCTAGGAGGAAAGTGGTGACCATTTCATGCTATTGTACAATTCCCAATAAAATCTTGGATTTGTATTTTGGCAAGTTTCTAAGAATCCTGTTCATTTTGGTGCTACCCTCACTCACAGAATTGCCAAGGACTGTGAAGCCAATCCAAGTCTTTTTTAATTTTTTTATTTCCAGTGTTTATACCCCGCTACTTCTCAACCCCCGAGGGGGGACTCAGTGCGGCCTAACAGACGGCAACAATTCAATGCCACACAATACATAGTAAACAACAGTTAAAATTTAAATACATTAAAATACACCTAGAATTCAATACATTAAAATACAGTTAATATTAAAAACATCATATACATTCCTCACCATTAAAACAATGTTCCAGCCAAAGTCTTAGATCTTAACCACCAATTTGCCAACTGACCAGTCTAAAGTGCCGTGTTGTGCTAGGGTGCAAACGCGTGGTCCCAAAGCCAGGATTTCACTCTTTTTCTGAATGTTTGGAGGGATGAAGCTGATCGAATATCAATAGGGAGTGCGTTCCACAGACCGGGGGCCACCACTGAGAAGGCCCTCCCTCTCATCCCCGCCAACCGCATGTGAGAGGTTGGCGGGAGCGAGCAGGCCCCCCAGGATGACCTTAAATTACGAGGTGGGACATAGAGGCCGATGCGTTCGGACAAGTAAGCTGGGCCAGAACCGTATAGAGCTTTAAAGGTCAAAACCAGCACTTTGAATTGAGCTCAGAATTGGACAGGCAGCCAATGGAGCTGACACAACAGGGGGGTGGTATGCTCCCTGTATGTAGCTCCGGTTAGTAATCTGGCTGCCGCCCGTTGGACTAGTTGTAGCTTCCGAACTGTCTTCAAAGGCAGCCCCACGTAGAGTGCGTTGCAGTAATCTATTTGGGATGTGACCAGAGCGTGGACGACCGTAGCCTATTAGACCGTAGTCTATTGGTAGATATGCTCTAAATAATACAGATTGGACAAGGACTGATCAAAGCAACAAGGGGTGGAGAGTTTCCCTCATTTCTCACATTATCTTTCATTAAAAACCCAATTAAAATATCTCCATCTTTCATTAAAAACCCCAATTAAAATATCTAGATGAACAATCAAGCTAGGCAGTTGAAAAAAGGAGATACAGCTGAATAAGCAGTAATTATTCCTCACTGCCAAAGAAAAAAGGGAAAGAAAGAAGTGCAACAATCAAAGGGAAAAGGTTATGCAAAGTAGAGAGATATTTCACAGTTAGTCCCAGGGTGGGCATTGTCCAAGGCAGACAAAGACTAAGATTTATTATCTCTCTGCAAAGAACAGGCTTTGCAAGCAATATAAACACCTAGGGATTTCTCGCTTCTAAGACGCCATCCTACCCTGATCAGATAAATTGCCTTTATTGAAAGATAAAACAGGACTTTGGGAGAGATTGAAGAACTGCTACAACAACAACCAAGTTGACATTCTGAGTTTGCAGTCTGGCAGTTCCAATTGTGTCCTACAAATCACAGAAACCTTCCAAGCTCAGCCAAAACTCAAGTACTTCATTGCTAACTTTAGAGATATACACCAAAAAGACAAAGAGGCTTTCACACAACTTTGGAAGGTGGCACTGGATGCTCATCTGTCTAGCCTAGGGACACATTTAGAAGCAACACCAAGTGTCAGAAAGACCACTTACAATGCTCTTAAGATTTTTACTTCAAGAAATTTACAAAACATTAAGCCAAGCAGGCAAGTTATTTCTGCACAGGAAATCCCATAGCTGCATCTCCTCATTTCTGGGTGTAATTATATAGGGACATGGGAAATAACAAACAATCCTCTGTCTTTTCAAAACACCACAGTTCCAATACCTGGTCACTTTACTCTATGCCAGGGCTGTCCAACTTCTACCGGACCTGGGGCCAGAATTCCGGTCACTGATCACCTGGGGGGCCAAGCCCCCTCCCCGCCCTGGCTCCGCCCCCTCCCCACCCCCGGCTCCACCCACAAATTACTAGTTGCATTATTAATTATAAAATAAAATAAATAAAACAATGGAACAGAATGATTATAAAATAATTTTAATGGGAACACTGAGGCCTATCAGCCTGCTTTACAAGGGCAGTAATGTCAACATCAATGGGAGATGGATGGATGGAATACATAAGGGGCAAAATATACAATTAAATATATTACTAATAACAAAATATAGATGGATGGATGGAATACATGGAATACATAAGGGGCAAAATATACAATTAAATATATTACTAATAACAAAATATACAATTAAATATATTACTAATAACAAAGGGAGATGGATGGATGGAATACATAAGGGGCAAAATATACAATTAAATATATTACTAATAACAAAATATACAATTAAATATATTACTAATAACAAAGGGAGATGGATGGATGGAATACATAAGGGGCAAAATATACAATTAAATATATTACTAATAACAAAATATACAATTAAATATATTACTAATAACAAAGGGAGCCCCCTGCTTCAGCCTACCTTCCCAAACGGATCCAGGAGTAGCCGGACCACGAGAGAGGCGACGACTGACCGAGCCCAGGAGCCGAAGAAGGCTGGAAAGATCGCGTCCAAGTGGGCCGCAGGGCTTCGGTTGCCGAGATTCCGGCAACAGGAGGAGTCTCGCGAGACTATGCCAGTCACGCGGGATTTCGATATCAATGCAGGCGTGATCTCGCGTTGAGATCGAAATCCCATGTGTAGTTGGCGTAGTTTCGCGAGACTACGCCAACTACACATGGGATTTCGAGATCATGCCTGCGTTGATATCGAAATCCCGCGTGGCTGGCGTAGTCTCACGAGACTTCCTCCGAAACCCGGAAGTGGGTAATTTTTTTATTATTATTATTTTAATAATAATAATAATAATAATACTTTAATATTTGTGAGTCGCCCTCCACCGGCGGTGCTCCGGGCGACTTACAACAGTTAAAACCCTAGGGTGAACAATGTACAACAGTTTAAAAACATGGAATATGAACAGGAGGGGTGGCTCAGGTAGTCCAGGGTACCGAGCCAGTCCCGAACGCTAGGCGGAAGAGCCAGGTCTTTTATTTATTTTTCTATTTTTATTTTTATTAAAAAGATTAGCGGGCCGCAGGAAAGGGGCTGGGGGGCCGTGTACGGCCCACGGGCCGCCTGTTGGGCACGCCCACTCTATGTCAATGTTTCTCAACCTTCCTAATGCCATTACCCCTTAATACAGTTCCTCATGTTGTGGTGACCCCCAAACATTAAATTATTTTCGTTGTTACTTCAGAACTGTAATTTTCTACTGTTATGAATCATAATGTAAATATCTGATATGCAGGATATCTTTTCATTTACTGGACCAAATTGGGCCCAAATACCCAATACACCCCAAACTTGAATACTGGTGGGGTTGGAGGGATTGATTTTGTCATTTGGGAGTTGTCGTTGCTGGGATTTATAGTTAACTGACAGTCAAAGAGCATTCTGAACTCCACCAACATTGGAATTGAACCAAACTTGGCACACAAAACCCGTGTGACCAACAGAAAACGATTTGGTGGGCACTGACCTTGAGTTCTGGAGTTGAAATTCACCTATACCCAGAGAGCACTGTGAACAAACAAGGATGGACCTGGACCAAACTTGGCACAAATATTCAACATGACCAAATGTGAGCACTAGTGGAATCTGGGGAAAATAGACTTGACCTATGGGAGTTGTAATTTCTGGGATTTATAGTTCACCTACAATCAAAGAGCATTCTGAACCCCACCAATGGAATTTGGCCAAATTTCCCACAGAGACCCCCATGACCAATAAAAATATTGTATTTTCTGATGGTTTTGGTGACTCCTCTGACACCCCCTCACGAACTCCCCCGGTCCTGACTCCCAGGTTGAGAAACACTGCTCTATGTAATCATGCAAATAGTACTACTGCTTTCCAAAAGTATGTAGGTTTACACAGCGATTAAGAAATAAGTCGTATGAGTAAAGCATTCATTTCTCTTTGGCAAAGATTTTGGCTGAAGATGATATAAATGCTGTTACCTGTTTAAAAACTTGTGAAGAACAGAAATCAAACAGCAGAGGCCCAGGTCTCTGCTGTTAGCAAAACCGCCTTTTTTCATCTGCAGCAGGCTAGACAGCTGGTCCCCTATCTGTCTAGAGACAATTTAGCCACGGTGATCCAGGCCGTGGTCATCTCAAGATTAGACTACTGTAACGTCCTCTATATTAGCCCACCTCTGTCTGTGACCTGGAAACTTAAGCTATTCCAGAACGCTGCTGCCCAACTTCTCACTGGGGCCCCAGTGAGATGTCATATTACTCTTATTCTGCAGCAGCTTCATTGACTGCCTATCGAGCACCAGATCACTTTCAAAGTGATGGCACTAACCTTCAAGGCCTTGTATGGTCTAGGGCCGGTGTATCTGAAGGACCGTCTCACCCCCCCACCATCCCCAGAGACCACTCCGTTCGGAAGATCTAAACCTACTGGAAGTGCCTAGCTTTAAAGCCGTTCGCCTAACATCGACAAGGTGCAGAGCTTTCTCTATTGTGGCGCCATCTCTCTGGAATACCTTGCCAACTGAAATTCATGCCCTGCGAGATCTATCGGCCTTTCACAGGGCTTGTAAGACTCATCTGTTTCAGTTGGCATTCGAACTTTGAATTTTAATCTGGTACTAATTAATGTCATGTTGTTTTTATGGTGTTTCCATTCTGTGTTTCTATACTGTATTGTGAGCCGCTCCGAGCCCTCGGGGAGTGGCGGCATACAAGATCGAATAATAAATAAATGAATTAGTTTCAAAACTACCCATATGTGTCTTTCCCCTCACATGCTTTAAATTGTCGTTTTTTTCATAGGTCTAATGTTCAAATTGTGTTTAGCTGATTATGTTGGGTAACTCTACTGAAACTTTTAATCATTGAAGAATTTCAGCTTTGGCTACAGGAAGGAGAAATCCTACCACATATTTCATGTTAAAATCATTTCATCCTGCAGTAGGTCTTCTTGGGGATATATAGTCTGATTTCTCAGACCATTTCTGTTCTTTCTTTCTTTTTCTCCCTGTTCATTTCATTTACATTATTCTTTTAACTTGTGTCTTCATCTGAATGCTCTCCATGTAATTGTGCATTCTGAGACTGAATCGTTTGAAAGACATACAGTTTTGCAAAGAAAGAGCAAGGAGACTGACTAAGAGAAATCATTTATTATGGACCAAATGGCTTGGGACTTGTTATCTTCAGCTTGAGGGCAACCACGCACAATTATCTGCTACCTGTAGCGTATTATCTTCTACTTTTTTTCTTTAGATAATGAGGGGATAATGACGATACAGTCCAAGAGAAACATAACATGGAAGCACAAAGTTGCTATACTGGTTTAATGAGTAACTGTTGATAGTCGCTTTTCAGAATTACTTTTCATGGGTATATTTAAACTGGGATCTTTCATGTTCTATACCAGTGGTTCCCAACCTTTGGACCTCCAGGTATTTTGGACTTTAGCTCCCACAATTCCTAACAGCTTGTAAACTAGCTGGGATTTCTGGGAGTTGAAATCCAAAGGACCTGGAGGACCAAAGGTTGGGAACCACCTCTATACAATGTTTTCAATCTTATACTTTTCTCTCAAAAAAGTAACAGAAAGTAACATAAAAGTAATGAGTAGCAAGAAAGAATGCCAAAAAAATTAGTCGATTTTCTAAAATGTAGCCAGTAATGGGATGAATTCCTTTTCAGGTTCTGGTACTGTTTAATTAGTAACAACAAATTTAAAATTTAAAAAGCAGGATATTAAGAAAAGGGGGAAAGGGACATGGGGTGCATCTACACTGTAGAATTAATGCAATCCGACACCACTTTAACTGCCATGGGATTATTGGAGTTATAGTTTCACAAGGTCTTTGTCCTTCCCTGACAAAGAATGCCAGTGCCTCCCCAAGCTACAACTCCCATGATTCCATTGCATGGAGCCATGGCAGTCAAAGTGTGTCAAACCACATTAATTCTACAGTATAGATGCACCCAGTGAATATACTTCAATTCAGACTTTGATTGGAGGGGCCAGAAATTACCACTTTCAGTGCAATCAGTGGAACACTGAAAACAAAACACATGTATTATTGTATTTCAGGACCAAAGAGTCAGCCTATTCAGGAAGAAGGAATGTGGGAACCAAAACTTCATGGAATGATTGCTTAATGTTTCGAAATATCAGCCCCACCTTGTGGTTTTGAAGCAGAACTGCAGTATCCTTTGAGAATGGGTTTAGTTTGCCTTACCTGCTCCAACCTGAACAAAAATAAAACAAGCCAGTTTCTCTGCTGGTGTTACGCAATGGCAGTCTTCACCGGGCAAAGGATACAGGAAAGACCCTATTTTTTAAACAGAAGTAAAGGGGGGTTTTTTTTTTTTAGAAAGCATTATTTATGAGATAAGAGAGTGAGATTTTTTTTGCAGCTACATTACAACCTATTTATTTGCAGAAGATATCCTCCTGAACTTACAAGGAAACAGGAAACCATGGTTAATAGCAAACCCTATTGAAATGAACAACTTCCACTAGATCAGTGGTTCTTAACCTGTGGGTCCCCGGGTGTTTTGGCCTAAAATTCCCAGGAATCCCAGCCAGTTTACCAGCTGTTAGGATTTCTGGGAGTTGAAGGCCAAAACATCTGGGGACCAGAGCCCCAGTGGTGCTATGGCTTAAACCCTTGTGCTGGCAGGACTGAAGACCAACAGGGCACAGGTTCAAGTCTGGGGAGAGCGCACATGAGCTCCATATGTCAGCTCCAGCTCCCCATGCGGGGACATGAGAGAAGCCTCCAACAAGGATGGTAAAACATCAAAACATCCGGGCGTCCCCTGGGCAATGTCCTTGCAAACAGCCAATTTTCTCACACCAGAAGTGACTTGCAGGTTCCCAAGTTGCTCCTGTCACACACAAAAAATCTGGGGACCCACAGGTTGAGAACCACTGCTCTGGATTGACACAGAGTCATCCTGGAAGACCGAAACAAGTCCTATAGACGTATTAAAGAATTCACTGTTATTCACTTGGTCTGGGGTGCATCTACACCAGGGGTGGGCAATTACCGGCCCTCCAGGTGTTTTGGACTTCAACTCCCAGAAATCCTAAGAGCTGGTAAACTGGCTAGGATTTCTGGGAGTTGAAGTCCAAAACACCTGGAGAGCCGGTAATTGCCCACCCCTGATCTACACTGTAGAATGAATGCAGTTTGATATGACTTTATCTGCTATGACTCAATGCTATAGAATCCTGGGAGTTGTGGTTTGGTGAGGCACCAGCACTCTTGGTCTGAGAAGGATGAAGACCTTGTGAAACTACAATTCCCATGATCCCACAGGACTGAGTCATTAGAGTTGAAGTGGTGTCAAATTGAATCCATTCTACAGCGTGGATGCACACCTGGAAAGCAATCTCAATGCAGAGAGGAACAATGAGGAGTGGTCTCTGACTGTATTGCGATCCCTTAATAACAACAAAAGAGGCTACAACCCCATTGCTTTCCCTTTCTTCTTGTGTATGATTTTTTAACATCCTTTGCCTTATGAAGAAGCCATGTGAGCTTGAAAAGCTTGCCCGAAGGGCTTGGAACAATTGAGCTATATTGCTCTTTCGTGAATTTTGTTTTTATTTATGGCCAACACAGCTCCCCTGGATATGTTTTTAAGTGCTCCAGGTAGGGTTCCCATATGAATAAGGGACAGGTCCCTAAAATCGGATTTTTTCACAAAAATAAGGAACACTTCATAAAAACTTGAAAATCATCAATTGATTTTCAAGTTTTTATGAAGTGTCCCTTATTTTTGTGAAAAAATCCCTATTTTTAGGGACCTGTCCCTTATTCTTATATCAAAATATGGGAATCCTACCTCCAGGTAACCCACAAGGTCTGAAAAGTGAAGAAGTTATCAGTTGAGCCCCTAACCCTTCTTGAGTTCCTATATCAGGAGATTAAAACAAAGTCAATAAATTAATAAACAAAATCCATATACGTGTTTACCTACTTAAATTCTTCTTTCAAAAGCTGTTCCAGAATTGGCAACTGCCCAGATGGCAAAGGTTTAGGAAAGAAACAAACCTTGAAAATGAACAAAATCTGGCGACCAGTATTAAAAACTCTAAAATTATAACAGTAAATAAAGAACAAGATTCAGAACTCCAGAGAAGAAACAACCAGGAACAGCTAATCACCTCAACAACAAGGCAGTAACCTTCTCCCAGGCAGTAACAAGGCACACCTAAAAACTGTCAGGCAATCAAATGCTAATCAAGGTGGCCAATGGAAACATTCACACTTGCCTCCAAGTGTCTTTGGAGTGGACTTTCTACAGATATAGAAACCCAATTTTCCTTGTTTCCAACAGACCTCACAACCTCTGAGGATGCCTGCCACAGCTGCAGGTGAAACGTCAGGAGAGAATGCTTCTAGAACATGGCCATGCTGCCTGAAAAACCTACAAATACCCATGTTAAAAGTTTTTCCTTTTAAACCATTCTGATCTTCACTTTTGAAACTACAGCTCTCATTAGTTCCCTGAAAGATCGTTTTAGCTCTTTCTCTTTCTCCAGTAACTGAATTGTGCTATTCCAAAAAAGAAAAAGGGGGGGGAAACCCTATGCGTTGGCATTAAGCTATTTCACAATTGCTCCTGCAAAAGCCAAAAACATGTGCCTCTCCTACTGAAACGCAAAACGAGGAGCAAGATATGAAAGGTTACAATACGCAGAGTTCTTTCCTTTGTCGTGCAGCATTTCACATTATATAATTGCAGTCACACATCAAAAGGTTGCCTTGCATTCAGCAATTGTTTTAAAACTTCCTCACAAGCACTTTTCACGAGGATGTTTATGCAACACTGGACCACAAGAGGCGAGATAAGAGGTCCTGGATTTTATTTTCCAAAGTTCACAAATAGTTATTGCATTGAGGTCAGTCAAGATAGCTAGCTATAGGGAACATACTATACTCCTACTCAAGCAGCTCAACTGGCTTCCAACAATTTTCCAGGTGCAATTCAAGGTGCAAGTTATTATCTACATTTCGTGTCCAACCTATCTTCGAGACCACATTTCTTTCTATGAACCGGGGTAGGCTTTGAGATCAGCAGGGGAGGCCCTTCTCTTGGCTCTACCACCATTTCAATCACAGGTGGTGGGGATGAGAGAGGGCCTTCTCTGTAGTGGCTCCTGGCTCTGGAATACCCTCCCAAAAGAGATAAGGTTCGCCTCCACCCTTGACCAATTCTGATCCAGCCTAAAAACATGGATTTTTAAACAGGCTTTTGGCCTCGAGTAGGCTGAAATGGGCCTATATGAGGTTGGCACTTTAGCACTTTAGTTGTGATTTGAAGGCAGCTAGTTTTAACTACAGATGGTCTGCATTTAAAACTGTGTTTTACTTTATGTATTAATAGTGGTTGTTTTTATAACTTTAATGTGATATTGTTTTTATACCCATGTATCATTTATGTTATATACCACACTTGTAGTGCCTTGTAAGTCACTCCGAGTCTCTTTTGGGAGATTGTGGTGGGTTATAAATAAAGTTTATTTTTATTGTTATTCTTATTTAGAGATGCCCACTCATTCAGCTCTGTGTATATGGAGGCCATGAGTTTTATTGTGTGAAGGTGGTCAGATTTCAAGCTGTGAGCTCTATCTTATTTTGCATTGGTTTTTTCCCCTAGAACTCTTGAGAAATACAAATCAGAACTTGCAGTGTTAATGGTGTATCTGTACTACACAGTTATATCAGTTTGATACTGCTATAAGTACCATGGCTTCTCCCTGTGGAATTTGGGGATTTCTGGTCTGGTTAAGTGCTCAGAATTTTCTGCTACAGAAAGCTATTATGCATTTATTTATTTATTTATGTATTTATTTATTTGCAGTATTTATATTCTCCCCTGCAGGTGACTCAGGGCAGATTACAATGCACATATACATGGCAAACATTCAATGCCATTTAGACATGCAACGTATTTGGACAGACACAGAGGTAATTTTAATATTCCAGTTTTTTCCGGCTTCATGAGGGTATGCTTGGTTCCCACCACAGGAGGAGCTGCCTCTTCACCGTTCACTTTTGACACCGGGTCCTTTGATGGAGTACTTCCTCAATCTTCTGCATGCTGTTGGAAGGTTTTATGGTGTCATAGATTAGTTAAATTAGCCTTCCCACATAAAGTGGTATCTAAATTTCCTACATATGCAACTGTCTTTAGAGCTGCGTAGGTCAACAGCAAACTAGACTATTCATAGTTGGGAGCTTACTCTGACCTGGGTTGGCTTCGAACTCATGATCTCTCAGTCAGTAGTGATTTCATGCAGCTGGCTACTAACTAGCTGCGCCACAGCCCAGTCCTCTACAAAACTGGGGACCTCTAGCAATTCTCTCTGTGTATGTGCCTTTAAGTTGCCTTAAGGCAACTTCACAAATTTCATAGGGGTTTTTTAGACAAGGAATACTCAGAAGTGGTTTTGCCATTCCTTTTCCTGAAATGTAGCCTAGAGCACCTGATATGCACTGGTAATCTCCCATCCAGGTACTAACCAGGGATGACCCTACTTAGCTTCCAAGATCAGACGATGCCCTTAAGGTGTTTACATCAACAAACTGCCAATTGCATTTCTCAACTAAACTTAAAAATACTCAGATTTGGGAGGAAGAAGAGGAGTGGTCAATTGGGAGGAACACTTTGAAACTGCATGAATACCTCTGGGGGAAAATACTTTTTTTTAAAATGACAAAAATACCATGGGATGCCTTGTCGCCCAAATGGTGACTCCAAGGAAACAGAAAATTTGGGAGGAGTCTTAAACTATGCAATGTGGACCTCTGGTGTCTAGAATGTGTTTGTCACATCCTCAGAAATATAGTACCTTTAAATACAATGTACCAAAGGAACTCTTGCTTCAGCACCATGTAAGACATAACCAGATCATCATCTCTCTATGGGTCCTAAGGGGTTTCAATTTCTAAGGTCCAAGAATCCAGTATATATCAAGGACAGGTAATGTATTTTCCTCTGTATGTTATTGAACTGCCTCACCTTCCATCCTAAACTGACTAGCACTTATGAGAGTTGCTTCAGGGGGCCACACTTAGGGGAAATTTCCATTAAAAAGCAGACTCAGCCATTGTACAAGAGGTCCCCAGGTTACAAACATCGAACTTCCAAATGACTCATAGTTACAAACAGGAGTGGGACAATAGGAAGTGAGAGAATCTCCCCCTAGGAAGGGAAATTCACCCCAAAAGGGTTATTATAGGAAAAAGGTGTCTCCACCGAAGTTTTTCACCGGAACAAGCCAAACATTTCAACATCCAATCCTCAGTGACAGAAAGTGAGGTGATATCTTCCAACCACGGGCACAGACAGTAAAACAAACACCACAGGGTGCCCACCCTTCCCTATGCTATATAAGGGGATAGGTAAAGGTAAAAGTTTTCCCCTGACATTAAGTCCAGTTGTGTCTGATTATGAGAGTTGATGCTCATCTCCATTTTAAGCTGAAGAGCCGGAGTTGTCCGTAGACACCTCCAAAGTCATGTGGCCAGTATGACTGCATGGAGCGCAGTTATCTTCCCACTGGAGAGGTACCTATTGATCTACTCACATTTGCATGTTTTCAAACTGCGAGGTTGGGAGAAGCTGGGACTAATACTGGGAGCTCACGCCACTCTGCGGATTCAAACCTGTAACCTTTTGGTCAAGAAGTTCAGCAGCTCAGTGCTTTAACCCACTACACCACCAGGGGCTTCATATAAAAGTGTGTGTGTGTGTGTGTGTGTGTGTGTCTGGAGTTACACTTTAAAATATACATGTTCTGACTTATATACACATTCAACTTAAGACCAAACCTACAGAACCTATCTTGGTCGTAACTTGGGGACTGCCTGTATATGATTCAATGAACACTGGAGTAAACAGACATTAGAACTAGCTGCCAGTGTTTCTTTGTAGATCCTATTTGGGAGGCTTAAAAAAAAAATATCGAGAACAGAGTGTTCAGAGATGACCAAGCAGCATATGGAAGAACTAAAAATATAGGTGGAGCAAAAGAAAAAAGAAAAAAGGAAAGAGCCATCTGAGCAAATGTATGTGCCACTGAAATCTAGGGCATGATTCATTAAGGGAGAAAGGGAGAGCAAAAGATAGGGAGAAAAGAGGAGAGGGGCGATGGAGAGAAAGAAGGAAGGAAGGAAAGAAAGAAAGAAAGAATATTTGTTAGCATCTTCTTAGGGAGCCATGCATAATTTATGTAGAACAAATTTCTCCACACTGGCTCTGCATAAACTGCTGTAGTTTGCAATTCATCATGCTCCTGTATCCTCCACATGTGGCACCTTTCGTTTCAGGATCTGGCAAGATAAGATGGAAATCTGGATCAAGAGAAAGAACTGGAGCATTTGTGTTGGAAACACAGCACTGGCTCCAAAGGCAACATTATATGTTACACCCCAACAGCTGGGGGGAGAGTGGCACCTCTGTGGTCAAACAACATTGCAATGCAATTATTCTAAATTGCATACAGTAAGTCTTGAGGGTAGGGTGGCAAAGAAGAGACATAAGATCCTCAGTTTGTATCTAAAAGGGAGAATCTCATTTCCTGGAGCCTACAGAACTACTCGGAGATGAGGTCAGTCTTCAGGAGGTTGGGGAAAGCATTGCAGAGGAAACATAAAATATTAACTACACAACTAATGAGGACTGTTACAGCATCTGCCAAACTTGAACAGGGGAATATGGGGCCCCCAGATGTTGTTTCAAAGGTTTTAAAGATCAGATTGGGGGTGCTGTCATTTTAGCTTTGATTATGATTTTGTGTTAACTGTGATTTTTTAAATGCCATTTTTATTTAATTCCCTTTTAATGTTTGTATGTTTTTATATTGAAATTGTATTGAAATGCTTTTAATGTAAGCTGCTTTGAGTCTCCTTGTGGAAGGAAAAGGTGAGGTATAAATAAATGTTGCTGCTGCTGCTGCGGTTACTGTTGTTGTTGGACTCTAACTCCCATCAGCAGTACCCAATATGGGATGACATTATGGTGAAGAATATCTGTAGAACCAAATTATTCCCCTGAAGTTTTCCCCAGTTTGAAATTTTGCCCATACATAGATAAACACATTTTTTCCATCGTGAATACGTAAATAGGGTTTGATGGGTCTGGCTTTGGACAAGTAGGGTTTATTTCCCAATACATATTCCCAAGCCACATGGGGCCGGGCTTAGCACAGCAGGCTAAACCACTGTGCTGCAGAAAAATCCTTCCGATCGGAAGGTCAGCAGTTCAAGCCCAGGTCAGAGTTGAACACCCGCTGTTAACCCCAGCTCACCTGCCCACCTAGCAAGTCGAAAGCAGAAATGCAAGTAGATAAAATTACTCTTAGCAGGTAATAAAGGTGCCATTAAGGACATTGACTGGAGGAAAGCTCCTCGGCATGGAAGATGGAGCGACAGCACTCCCCCCGTGGCCGGAGTCGAGCACAGCCTCCAAAATGCTGGAAATAAGATGCAAAAAACTGCCTTTAACCCCATTTGTGTTGTCTGTCCTTGTTAATTGTATAATCAACATTGAATGTTTGCCATATGTGTGTTCTGTAAGCCACCCTTCAGGGTGAGAAGAGCAGGATATAAATACTGTAAATAAATAAAATTCCGGCAGAATTTTCTGCTTTATCACGCAGGCCTGCTGTAACTATCCCAACTTGCAAATACAAAAAGCAAAAGGCAGAGCTATATCATAGTTAGCATAGATGTCTGTGGAATAAAGGAATGGGGGAGAGACTTCCCTTTTTTATCCCTATCCCCAAATGGCCTAAAATAAAGATTAAACTAGAGGTCCCTATTTTAAATGTAGCTCAGAACTCTCATTTCAAACTGTATTGACCCTGCATTGACAAACCAAGATAGCAGCCATATACAGGGGAAAAGTCAAGGAAGTATATGAGGTTCTTGTGTTTGTCTACAGTTCTCTAATTGATGTATGCTTCAAAGGCTGGGATGGTTACATCCAGGCCTTCTATACCCAGTCTTTCCTCATGCCGAAGTTCATATGCTTATGGAACTTTTCAAATCTTTCCTTCATAAGACCCAACCAGTTATCACATCAAAGTCCTATCTAATCAGGCTGCGGCGCAGCTAGTTAGTAGCTAATTGCATTAAATTACTACTGAGAGGTCATGAGTTCAAAGCCAGGATTGTTGTAAGCTCCCAACTGTTAATAGTCTAGCTCGTTGTTCACCTATGCAGCCTGAAAGACAGTTGCATCTGTCAAGTAGAAAATGTAGGTACCATGGGGAGGCTAATTTTACTAATTTACGACACCATAAAACCTACTAACAGCGCGCAGAAGAATTAGGAAGTACTCCATCAAAGGACCCGGTGTCACAAGTGGACGGTGAAGCGGCAGCTCCCCCTGTGGCCGGAACCGAGCATACCCTCATGAAGCCGGAAAAAGCTGGAATGTTAAAATGCCTCTGTGTCTGACTATATATGCGGTATGTCTATGGCATTGAATGTTTGCCATGTATATGTGCACTGTAATCCGCCCTGAGTGCCCTGCAGGGCGAGAAGCGTAGAATATAAATATTGTAAATAAATGAATACTGTAAATAAATAAATAAATAATCGATTGGCCTGCTTCTGTGTGATGTCTATGAACTTAACAAACATATTAGTTCTAGGTATAAGCTATTTTTAATGTCTCTCTTTTTGTAATGCTAGAAGTTTGTAGAATGAAAGAGAAATTCATAAGGGAAGGTACAATTCTTATTTGGAAAGGAGTGTATTTATTCCCCCTCTCTGGAGCAACACCTCTCCTACTGCTATTCACATGCCCTTTAAGTAAAACCTGTAATTTGTCCATGTGCTTTTCTGTCCTTGAGTCTATCACCACCCAGCTTCATTCAATGACCCTAATTTCTGTTTATATAAAATAGGAAAATCTACACTGATGATTTTACATATGCCTGTTATGTCTTCCCTTAGTTGCTTTTCCCTCTAAGCTCTACGTTACTAAATATTGCTATTTTTCCAGTCTCCTGATATCCTAGTTGTTGTATTTCAAGCGATAGAATATCCATTTTGAGGTAGAGGAAATTCTATTGGTTTTATTTAGGGAAGAATCCTACCTTCATTAATCAATCAAGGAAGATTAGAACTATTTCTCTTTTTTCAGAGCCCAGAAAAGCTAATGCTACCACAGAAGCTCCTGTTGGCAGTAAAGATAAAATCAGAAATAAAAATTGAACACATAAGCAGGCCATTCTCCACCTCAAAGGATTAATGATTGTATGGAAGGTTAATGCCCTTCAGACCATTAACCACAGCAAGTAATAAATCTCCGTGTAATGCCTCATGCCAAGGTTGTTCTTATCATTCTAAAATGAAAGGGGAAATTATATATACATTTATCATGAGCGATCAGCTACAATTGTATGTACATGCCATTTGTGAAGAATTAATGCCCTACGCATTAGCCAGTCAAACGGCTTGAACGATTTCTTAACAGTCCATTTGACCGATAATAAGAGCCAAAGAATAAGGAAAAATAAGCAGTTTAAACATTTGTACATTACTACATCAGATTCCATTCTTTCCACTGAGTCATTATATATAATTATATTACTACATGATGTGCCATCCAAGTCGACACCTTGGTGATCTTTGAAAGGGGGAAAAAACCTTGTGCCTTATTTTGTCCTTAGCCTGCATTCTTTCATGAATATGTGCGCTGAATTGTCATCCAATATCAAATAATTTGCTTTGAAAATTTAGAGACCTTGTTAGTGTATGAAGAGATATGAACATGTATTTATTCCAATGAGGGGTGAGCTTCATACATAAAAATCTGCTGCGACAACACTAAATTTCAGTAGGCTGCTAGCCAGAAACCTAAGGCAGGTTCCCTTAAAAATGAGAGGCATGAAGATCACAGTTTTTCACCTCCGTTGAATTGCACTTCCAGAAGCACAATTCAGTTTGAAAATAAGGTTTGCAAACATTGTGTGCTTTGTCGAAGGTTTTCATGGCCGGAATCACTGAGTTGTTGTAGGTTTTTCAGGCTATATGGCCATGTTCCAGAAGCATTCTCTCCTGATATTTCGCCTGCATCTATGGCAAGCATCCTCAGAGGTTGTGAGGTCTGTTGGAAACTAGGAAAATTGGGTTTATATAATATTCATAGAATTCTCCTAGATTCCAACAGACCTCACAACCTCTTAGGATGCCTGCCATAGATGCCATAGATGCCATAGATGCAGGCGAAACATCCAGAGAGAATGTTTCTAGAACAAGGCCATACAGCACAAAAAACCTACAACAACCCGTTGTGTTCCTTGTTTGAAAGGAAAATTGAGGGGGGTTGCACACCACACCTCCAAAATGTATCAAAATACACCACAACAAATTCATCAATTCAGCAAGGCTAGAATGCAATACACACACCAACAACCACTAAAGCTTGACAGTCCTTGTTTTGAACTATTGGTCTTATTATAGCAAACATAATATTCCTCCTAGCTTTCTCCCAGCAACTCTGTGAAGTTGGTTAATTTGAGAAAACATGACTGATATAAATTCCCAAATCTGGATAGTAGGATAGGAATGCCAATTAATCACATTAGTTATTGCACTGCTTTCTGCCACTTTGTTTTGTCTTTGATGTCATTCATACAATAAGCATTATTTGACAGTGACAGTATAGTTTGTCTTTTGGCTGTTTTAGGGCAAGACAAAACCTCAGTCAAGCTGATAGGGAATTAAATTCAAGCTGTGTGTGGGACAAATACACTTCAAAGATTTATGCCCATACCCGTAGAGTGGAAGCACTGTGAATATTCAAAAATGCAACAACCTTGAAGGCAACTGCTGAGACCTCAAAAATGGCCTTATGGGGCTGCATGTGGCCCCCTTTGCAATATTTCCTGACCTGTGACTTGCGACATTTCCATGACTAGTTGCTACTTCTCAGCCAAATTTTGTGCTGTCACTGTATGTGCTGTCACTGTACAGATGATGACAACAATGAAAAAGATAGTAACAACAAAAATTATCTTGCAAAGAAGTTTATGGTGTTTCATATTCTTTATTGTTAGTAGATGTTTTCGGTTGGTTGGTTGCTTTGGTATAGTCTTGATGGCAAAAAGCACACTACAAGGTGTCATGTGATACAATAATTAGGAAAAAGAATGAAGGAAAATAGCAGGACTTTTGGAGTTGCAGAATGAGAGAATCAGAGGGCTGAAAGAGACAACAAAATCCATCTTCTATACCAACTGCCTGCCCTGCAGGAGGTCACATCTACAAACACTCCTGTCCCATCCAACTTTTGACTGAAGACTTCTAAAAAAGCAATCTACTTCGTCACAGAACAGTTCTTACCGTAAAACATTTTTTCCTAATATTTCAGTGGAATCTCTATTCTGGTGGTTTGAACCCAATTTGTTGTGTATCAGTCTCCGGAGCAACAGAAAATAAGTTTGCGCCATCTTCTCCAATATTTAAAGATGATTATCATGTCACATCTCAGTCTTCTCTTTCCTGAACATGCCCAAATCCCAAAATCACCCCTTATAAGGATTGATTTCCAGACCTTTGATCCTGTTGACCACCCTCCTTTGAACAGATTCCAGCATGTTGATCAGAGAGAGAGAGAAATATGATGTGGTTTCTTTGGAGATGCACAGAAAAAAAATCTGCCTAACTTTAGCACTGGCATTTTGGACTTTATTAAGAGAGGTCCTTTGCTGACCTAAAAGGGATTTCAGTAAAAAGAAACGTATATATTAAAATGTACATGTGCATCTTTAGAGCGATGCAGCTTTTTCCACCTCTTTCAGATACAAAGCCTGAAATACGGTGGTTAACATATAATACATGTGTGTGCACGTATTTTCATTTGGGCACTTACTGATAAATCTATCAACTCTTATTCAAGACCGAACACAGAACATGAAGCAAGTTACTGTCCAACTGCTTACCATAGAAGTCCATCACACTGACTTCTAAATTGATTTCAGAGTTTGACTTTCCATTTATAAGCAAAACCACAATATTGGCAAGTGTGCCCCAAATATATTAGCAGGATGTGTAGTCATCCAGCAGCACATTAAGAAAACACTTTAATGAATATCTCATGGAAAGAGTATTTTTATAAGCACCACTACATTTCACCTTCGGAAAACATTTTGTGCAATTGCTCTGTACCATTATATACCATTATATAAAATGTTTCAATAACTTTAACACTTTAAAACTACCTAGCGTTCTCACTAGAAAAGACAGTAATACTTGGTAAAGTAGAAGGCAGCAGGAAACAAGGAAGATTGCTTTTCTGATGGATGGAAGTCACGACCCTGAGTCTGCAAGACCTGAGCAAAGCTGTTGGTGATATGATGAGTGGGAGGTCTCTGGTCCATGAGGTCACCATAAGTTGATGTCAACATGACAACAGTTAGCAACAAATGATTTATCATGAAAAGGTGAGGGATAAAGAGGAGAGGATTGCAACCTCCTTCCCACCAAAAAACTACATTTGGAAGCTCTTGGTACATTGTTGATAAGTCATGGAGATGAATCCTCTGAAAATCTAGAAGAAAGTCACAAATTTTTCATTTCTTTGGTTGTTAATATTTTATACTTTGTTTCTGTAAAATCTCTTCGGACAAGAGTCTTCCCCAAATGAGATCATGTAAGTGGTCTACTTGGATCGGTCATCTATCATGTGGTAGCTTTCAACATTTAATTCAAAGTGCTGGCTTTAGCCTATAAGTGGTTCTGGCCCAGCTTATCTGTCCCAATGTATCTCCCTCTATGAACTATCTTGAAGATAAAGATTGTCTGGAGAGGCCCTGCTCTCGATCCCGCTTCCTTCACAGGTGCGATTGGTGGGAACAAAAGACAGGGCCTTTTCAGTGGTGACCCTCAGCTGTGGAACTCCTTCCCCGGCGATATTAGATCAGCCCCTTCCCTTCTGACTTTCAAAAAGAGGATGAAAACATGGCTTTAGGATCAAGCCTTTGGCAAATGACACAGTGAAATAGATGGACTTGGATTTATGTGTAATGATTACTGGAATGGCCTGACGATGATTGCGGATAATGTGGTTTTATAGTTGTAATTGCAATGTTTTTTATGTTTTAATGCTCTTAATCTTGTTTAATATTTTTAATTGAAATGTTTATTTAATTATATTGGAGGAATATTGTTTTTAAGGCATTGAATTATTGCCTATGCTATAAGCCACCCTGAGTCCCCCTTGGGGTTGAGAAAGGTGGGATATAAATACAGAAAATAAAAAATAAATAATTCGTTTATTTTTATTTGCTGTACACACATAAGAGATATTAGATACAAACCAGTTTACATGCACTTTCTTGATTACTTAGAGGAAGAATTTCTCAAGCTGACTAACAATGAGTACACAATTGCTTGAGCTTGCCTACAGGGGCGGTCCTACAGGTAGGCTAAGTAAGCGGCCGCATAGGGCGCCATCTGAGAAGGGGGCGCCATCCTGGCCGCATGGGGCGCCATCCTGGCCCTGCCGATGTTCCTGCTGCTTTTGGGCCCCAGCCTTGTGCACTCTGACGCTGCTTCTGGGCACGCGTAGGTTTTCAAAGAGGCGCAGTTGCTCCAGAGCTGAAGTTGAGCGCAGGAGCAACTGCACATGCGCAAAAACCTCCGCGCATGTCCAGTAGCTCCCTTGCGCAGAAGCCTGTAAGCAAAGCACTCCCTATCGGGCAGGCAGGGAGTGCTTCCCCTCTCCCTTTGTCTCCACCACGCACGCGTTTGCGAGGAAGGAGAAAAGAATCAGTGAAGGAAGTGTAAGTGAAGGAATGAATGAAAGGCTTTCCTCCTCCTCCTCTGTGACCTCTTCTCTCCCTCCTTCCTTTCTTCAGCTCTATTTCTGTCTAGACCTGAGGGGCCTGAGGCTATGAGGAGTTGTGGGAGTTGGAGTCCAAAACACCTTGAGGGAGGGAGGGAGGGAGGGCCCAAGTTTGCCCAGGCCGCGCTGCCTGTATTCAACCTCATTTGAACATTTTGGCTGTTTTTCTATTTACATTTACATTGGGATCCTAATTTTGGACTTATGGGAGACTCCTATGAATTATGAGTCGGGTGATAGGTAATATATTCTGATTTTGATGCATTTACATTGCATTTCTTGTTGATTATTATACAGTTCTGCTTAATAGTGTCATACAATATAATAAAAATACAATATAACAATAGAATAATGATATATTTTATATTACATGTAATATTAGAAACAATATTGCAGTATAGTGGTATTGTACAAAATAGTAATATGTAATATTTTATTTTACTTTATTTTGGGTTATTTGAGTTTTATAGGTGTAATGAAAATATTTAGTAGAGGATAATTTTATTTAAATAAATAATTTTATTTATTATTTTATAATAATAATATAATAGAATGTTATATTATATTATAATGTCAATATAATATAATATAATTATATTGTAATGTAGTATAATATAATTATGATATAATTTAGTATGAGTATGGTATAATATATTCTATATACATTGATACAATATAATACTACTAATGGTATTGTGATATTATAATTGTATATTTGTTTTACATGGGGGCAAAATAATTTGGGGGGCGCCAAAATAATGTTCGCTTACCATTTAAAATTACCTTAGACCGCCCCTGCTTGCCTAGCATATTTTTTCCCAATCTGTAACATTTCAACGAGTGGCTTCTTACCTTGTGTACTAGAAATCTATTTCTAAATAAGAGGTTCCAGGAACTGAATCTGAGACTCTGCCACTGAACAAAATCCCTTCTCTCATATTTGTCTGAAACAAGATGACTAGAGGACAATAACTTGGTACCGACTGGAGTTTGGTTCCAGGATTCCTGTGAATATCAATAATCAGTAGATGCTCAAGACCTATGATATACAATGGTATAGTAAAATGGTGTCCCTTATACAAAAAATTGGGGGGGGGGCACAAAGTTTGCTTTTTTTGGGAATTTCAAAAAATATATTTTTAGTTTCTGCCTTTTTTTCTTTACCAGTTTCTCATCCCCTTTGTGTGCTTTCAAGTCGACTGCCAACTTATGATGACCCATGCAATTCATACAGTTTGCCTAGAAAATGAATATTCAGGGGTGGTTTTGCCAGTTTCTTCCTCTGAAATATAATCTGTAGCACCTCATATTCTATGATGGTGTCCCATTCAGGTACTGACCAGAGCTGACCTTGTATAGTTTCCAAAATTAGCCAGGATCTGGTGCATCCTTTGAATGGAGTGACTAACAGGAACTGATTTTATTATAGGGAGAGGATAAAAAGAACATTGCGTGCCATTTTTGTTTAAAAGGAGAAAAATGTTGAATCATGGAAATCAAAATAACTGTATCTTGCACATGAATGTTCATATATACGTTGGCTATGCTATTAATATCCAAACTTCCCCCCTGCAGTTTAGGCTTTTTTTAAAAATAAAAAAAACCAAAACCGTGTCTCCATGGAAACAGTAAGCCCGGCAACACATCTGCGGGGGAAATATACATTTTGTGTGAATTGCCGACTCCTGTGGATCTTCAAAAGAGTCCTTCTTCAAAGGTGACTATTAAAACCCTGTGGGGAGGAAATGAAGCTTACCAACAAACAAACAAAAATTCAACTGGGCTTTATACATTGCACTCTTTGTATAAAAGTAAAAGAGAAGGCCTATATAGGAAACTGTTATAGTTTCATATATAGATAATACATATTTTGTGTGTGTTTTTCTGGTGTATACGTGTGTACGTGTGCGCTTGTGCACTTGTGTGTGTGTGTGTGTGCTTGTGTAGCCTACATACCATAAAAGTACCAGATCCTATCTATTCTTGGAAATGAAACAAGGTCCATCCTGGTTTGTATCTGGATGGGGACTATCAATGAGTACCAGGCTATATTTCAGAAGGTGGAGCTGGCAAAACCACATCATGCCTTAAAAACCCCCATGGGGTCACCAGGCAAGTTGAAGACACACATACACACACACTATAAATGTAATATCTGAACATAGAGTTTTAGTAGATATATGACCCATGGTGGAAATCTGAGCATAATAATTATGACAGACACACAATCCATATCTGCTGGGGTTAGGGGCACAGGACACCTGTGAAAGTTGAAGACACACATATGCACACACAATAAATGTAATATCTGAACATAGAGTTTTACTAGATATATGGCCAATAGTGTAAACATGAGCATAATAATTATGACAGACACACAGTCTATATTTGCTGGGGTTAGGGGCACAGGATACCTGTGAAAGTTGAAGACACATATAAACACAATATAAACGTAATATATGAACATAGAGTTGTAGTAGATCTATGGCCCATGGTGTAAACCTGAGGATAATAATTATGACAGATACAGAGTCCATATTTACTGGGTTTTGGGGCACAGGACACCTGTGAAAGTGAAAACCCACAAATAATAAATTACTATTTTCAATTGTGTTTCTTTTGGATTACTATTACATAAATTTCAATAATTGTGGTTGCTTTATTTACCTAAGCAAACACCTCTCCGGGGCTGTCCTTCAGCATGACTCTAAGGTCAACCTGCACTTGAAGCTGAGCACAATAGCATTGGAGAACCTAGAGATGTGTTCTCCTAGAGATCTCCAGGTCTTGCAGTGTGAACAGAGGAAGTTGTCCATGGAATCCCACTGGGGACCAAGACATCTTTGGAGACATTTTCTATCCAGAAACATCTAGGTCCCTCAACATGACTCTCTAGTCAACTTTCAAAGAAAGTTGCCCTGGATAACGTAGAGATTACTAGGGAGAACATTTTAATCAAACCCACAAATAAACAAATCCACAAAAGTCAAACCCGCAAATATGGAGGGCCGATCTGATGTAACTGCTCATGTATTCCTGGCCCATGACTTCAGACTCCTGTTAAAACAGACACAACCATAGTGTGTCACATAAAAAGTTCACCTGCTCATCTTTTACCTTGATTTGCTGGATGTGTCAAAACAGCTGATGAACTGCTTAGGAAGCTCTCTGCTCACAAATATTTATCGTGGGTATTCATTTTCCTTCTTTATTCCTTGGTTCTATGAGCAGTTTTAATCATATTTTATTGCATATTGCTTGAGGCAGCCGGTAGGCAGAGGGTACAATATATACGTTCAATAAAATTAATGAATACATTACCTTGAGCAGGATTGCTTGGTGTCCTTTTTACATATCCACATACATTTACATTCTTTGACTTTCTGGTCATAATTACAAAAGCAAACATAAATTAAATACAAACTTCTCTTTTTTAGTCCTCTGCTACTACTGCCCCCCCCCCCCTTTTGAATTGCAGCTTTTAGATTGTAGGCCTATAGGGATACTGTCTTTTTGATTTTATGCAGTGAGATAAATTTATTTTGACTTGGTTATTAAATAGAGCAGAAAATCTTGCAAATAAATTAAAAAGTAGCATATGCAGATGAGGTGATATAGATTATGAATCCTATTATCACACAATCTGGCATGAAGTCATGCAAAACCAAGATTTATTTATTTATTGCATTTGTATGCTACCTTTCTCCCAGAGCAAAACCCAAGGGAGCATTTTTTAAAAAAATAATAAAACCACAAAAAAAACCACTATAAAAGCATTCAGTCAATTCTCTCCAAACCCGTTCCAAGTCCATGATCCCACTTAACCTGCTGTCCACATGCTGTTCATGGACTTCAGCATGAATACAGACCTTTACAAGCATGGCTTCTAGCAATTTAGAAAGCCTGAGTGATCATGGTTCTACGTGACTTTGAAATCCTACATTTTACATGATATTCCTCCCATTAACATTACTAGTTAGAGATTAGAACACTTATTTATTTATTATTTATTTCTAGCATTTATACCCCCATCTCTTCTCAACCCCAAAAGGGGAACTTAGGACGGCTTACATAGGCAGCAATTCAATGCCATCATATAATCAGTTAAAACAATAACCATCACACATAATCATTAATCATTAAAATGAAAAATACGTAAATTACATACAACATTCATTAAAACAGTATAAAACCTTAATCATCAATACAAAAAATCCAAATCCTCATATAAATCATCCTTATCAGTCAATTTCGTGCAAGTGCTGCTTTATGTCTATTGACCAAAGGCCTGGTCCCACAACCATGATTTTACTTTCTTCCTGAAATCCAGGAGGGATGGGGTCGATCATATTTCGCTTGGAAGCGTGTTCCAGAGGTGGGGGGCCACTGCCAAGAAGCCACTGTCCCTCGTCCCCACCAGCCGAATTTGGGATGTTGGTGGAGCGAGAGCAGAGCCTCCCCGGACTTTTACTGCCTCTTTGAAATCACAGAGCCCACCCTTCAATTGCAATTATCATTACTATCCTTGAAGCAGCAGAAGCCTCATATATACTGTACTGCCATATAAAATCGAGATGATCTGCTTTGAACTGGATTATATGGCAGTGTGGATTCATATAATCCAGTTCAAAACAGATAATGTAGATTATTTCCTTGGATAATCTTGATTATATGGCATCATAGATCCAACCTGAGCTGCAGACAAAGCATATGTCCCTTTGTGACAAAAGCTCTCATCAGAATCTTCCTTTTGGGTTGCTTGCCACCCACCTTAGTCTTTTTGTTATATCCGCATCAGCGCATTAACATTCATAAGCATTGGTGAAATGCTTATGATCTTATGAGGTGCAACGTATCTCAGAAAGTCAATAAGAAAAGAATTAAAAGAAAATTTCTGGCAGATATCTTCTACCTTTTGCTGTTCCTTTCCATCCATATTAACTAAACCTTTCTGGATACCGTGAGACCATTTTCACAGGACAAATGGCTCTGTATGAGTACTCTCCTTAAAGTACTGGGATTTTATTCCCACTTCCTTACTCCAGATTAAGTGGCTGTCTGAAAGAACCCTCCAACTCAGCAAACAAATCCTTTCATCACATACTTGTTCTGTCTCAAATTGTCCATGGACTGGCTCACGACCTCTATTCTGTGAAAAGTTCGGGACAGGCCGCTCCTCAGTAATCTATGCATCGTTTTCCCCAAAATGCCACTTCTGAGATTTGCGGGAACATGTGATACTAAGAGTGCTAGCAATAAATGTCAACACTCAACAGCCTTTTTCTTTACCCGTTACTTCAAAACATCTTTGGAACTGGAGCCATGAATCTTCTCACATATAGAAATATGTGCCTGCTTCTCTGGGTCTACTTTTACATCTTAATAGAAAAGATACAGAAAGACTGCATCTCACCAGTGTTGCAACCCATGCTCCTGCTGGCATAGGATCACCGTTAAGGCACTTCTGTTTGGCTTCAAATCATTTCGAACTTAAGGCTAAAGAAGACTGGAAGTAGGACTTTCTCAAGGTCACCCAGCGGGTTTCCAAGGCTAAGCATGGAATTCAACCCTGGTCTCGAGTTGTAGGCCAACACTCAAACCATTACATTACTTTGGCAATTCAAAACATCCCTCCCACTTCCCCAGCTCACTGCCATTAAAAATTATTTACCAACCTCATCCTACCTAAAGTGGGAAACAAAACAAAAGCTGAAGAATATACTGATGCCCAGCAATTTAGCACAAAGCAAGCCAGCTGGTTTCAAACGTTATCCATTATATGGAATAGAAAGTATCGCAGAGGTTGTAAACTCATAAGATGATGATTGCAGGTGGGAGAAGCTTTAGAAAGAAAGGGAGCTATTTTCCATCTCCATCCTGCAAAGCACAGCCACAAGAAGAGGCTGTTTGTATAATCTGTTTGGATGCAATTTCTGTTTGGATGGGCTATCACCAGGTCCAACTGGCACCTTCTTGGCCTCCAGTTTATATTTAAACTCTTAAGAGCTTTGCATTCAATCGGCTGTACGTTTTCTCCATTGTTCCTGCTCTCATCATACGATAAGAGAAACATTTAACTGCGCACTCCATTGTTGGTCCTTCCTGACAATATTTTTATTCCTTTCAGCTGGTAGAGACATTCTTTTGACCCTTTCCACAAAAAGCTTTTCATGCCATCCTCCTCATTCTTTTTTCAGCCCAAATTATGTAACAATGTGCAAAGAGCAAAGATTTAATAGCCTTGTCTCTGGTGTGTGTGCTTGCGTGTCTCCGTAAAGCAATCTCTGTAGCACCTCATGGGTTAGTGCGGTTAGGCTAAACAAAATTTCCTTCAATAAGTTGGTGTTGGATAATGTATAGCTTCACTCAACAATGATTCTGTAGCATTAATGTTGCAAAGCTAATTTGATTTGGCAATTAACTGTATTTTTAGTCACAGATATTCCACTAATGAATAACAGCAAATCTATGAAACACATCCAGTCTTGCAGCAATTTGTGCCCAGTGTCTAAAAATGAGATACAATTACGGCATTCACGAAGTTATACTCAGGCTTTCAGGTGACCTACATAACTCCACTTGTGCTAGAATGCTGATAATTGACTTTTGTCCCTTGTGAAGAATGATGACTCTAATTGAACTGCACCTGGCAGATAAAATGCATAGATGGCCCATACAAATCCTCCCATGAGCCTTTTGGAATTAGAAATTCTAGGATTCGATCTGGGTTCTTATACATGTAAGTCATACATCATAGTACTAAAGTATAGTAATTCAATTTCAGATACATGCAATGGCAAACGTGAGGACTTTAAATGTGAAATAAAAAGATATGTATTGTCAAAGGCTTTCATGGCTGGAATCACTGGGTTGTTGTGGGTTTTTCAGGCTATATGGCCATGTTCTAGAAGCATTCTCTCCTGATGTTTCGCCTGCATCTATGGCAGGCATCCTCAGAAGTTGTGAGGTCTGGAACTAGGAAAACTGGGTTTATATATCTTTGGAATAATGTCCAGGGTGGGAGAAAGAACGCATGTCTGTTGGAGCTAGGTGTGAAGGTTTCAATTGGCCAACTTGATTAGCATTTGATGGCCTGGCAGGTTTTTTTGGTGTGGCTTGTTAGAGCCTGGGGAATCTTTTTGTTGAGAGGTGATTAGCTGGCCCTGATTGTTTCCTCTCTTGAATTTCCCTGTGTTTGAGTGTTGTTTTACTGCTATAATTTTAGACTTTTTAATACTGGTATCCAGATAGTGTTCATTTTCATGGTTTCCTCCTTTCTGTTGAAACTGTTCACATGCTTGTGGATTTCAATGGCTTCTCTGTGTAGTCCGACTTGTTGGTTGTGAGAGTGGTCTAGCATTTCTGTGTTCTCAAATAATATGCTATGTCCAGTTTGGTTCATCAGGTGCTCTGCTATGGCTGACTTCTCTGGTTGAAGTAGCCTGCAGTGCCTTTCATGTTCCTTCATTTGTGTTTGGGCGCTGCGTTTGGTGGTCCCTATGTAGACTTGTCCACAGCTGCATGGTATACGGTAGACTCCTGCAAAAGTGAGAGGATCCCTCTTGTCCTTTGCTGAACGCAGCATCTGTTGGATTTTCCTAGCTTCCAACAGGCCTCACAACCTCTGAGGATATTTGCCATAGATACAGGCAAAATGTCAGGAGATAATGCTTCTACAACATGGCCATATAGCCCGAAAAACCTAAAACAACCCAAAAAAACACTATGTTTTTCAATTAAATCATTATATTGATTTCCTTTTAAAATGAACAATTTACAGTGAGACAACTTAAAATCTACACGTACCTGAAATTTGGGAATTTTTTTTCCTATTACAACTCTCATTAGCTATGTATGCTAAGGGGGGGGGGAGATTCTGGGAATTACAATCTAAAATAAACTTCTTTTTTTAATGTATTTATTAAAGCTTTTTCAGTTGACAATGAAAGTGGTAGAACAATTTTTTGTATAGAATAGTAGGAAAAAGAGAAGCAGGAAGGAGGGTGTGAGGCAAGGGGGGGATGGGAAGGATTGGGGGTAGGGCAGGGGGTGGGGGAAGGGGGAAAGGAGGGCAAAAAGAACAGTGTGGGACAGAGGGTGAGGAGGAAGGGGGGTGGGCTTTGTTTTTCTGCGTGTCCTTGTATTTCTCATAGTTCAGTCCTTTCAGTGTTCCCAGGAGTGAAGGACAGCGAGGGAGAGTGAGGGGGTACCGTTGGTCTCGTGACGGAGGAAGGGGAGCGAGGAAGGTTGGCTCTCGCGTTTTTAAAACTTGTTATTTGTGTACTGGCTTCTTTTCAGACGTCTTGGGGATGCTGAGTTGTGGTTCGGTTTTGCAGATAGTCTCTAAAGCAGGGGTGGGCAAACTGCGGCCCAGGGGCCGGATGCGGCCCTATGGCTGATTCTATCCGGCCCGCCTAAGGGCCCCTGGCTTGCCTCCCCTGCCTGTCCTCTGCATAAAAATCTCCAGAGAAGGGGACTATAAGGAAGCATTATTTTATTTTAGTGGTTTTTATTATTATTGTATAATAATTTTATAACAATAATAAAATAATATAATAAATAATATAATATAATGTTGTATGATATATTATAATTTCAATATATTATGTTTATATATATATACTATAATATAATAATTATGATATTAATACTAATAATATATGAATATTTCTTGATATATTAATATGTTAATATTAATGATGTGTAATATACAGTAAATATAGTAAGTGAATAAATAAATAAATTATGTAGATTAGCATGTAGTTCTGCCTTTAGGTGCGGCCCTCCATAATATTTTTTGGCTCTCATGTGGCCCCTTGGAAAAAATAGTTGCCCACCCCTGCTCTAAAGAGTGCCCAGTCCGTTTTGATCAGTCCATTCCCTACCTCCTCACTCATGTAGTATGAAAGTTTGTCCATGTTCATAATGTCCTGGACTTTATTTATCCAATCCTCGATCTGCGGCAGTTCTTTCGACTTCCATAGTTTGCGTACGCCATCCTCGCGGCTGTAGAGAGGTACATGAACAGGCGCTCGGTGTTTTTATCCGCCAGCTCCCCCTCCTCTACCATTCCCAGCAAGCAGGCTTCTGGCTTCTGCTCTAGCGTGGCCTGGAGTATCTTCTGTGTATGAATGTGCACTTCTTTCCAATACTTCGAGGCCTCCAGGCATGACCACCACATGTGGTAGAAGGTGCCGACCTGCGCTTCAATCTAAAATAAACTTTACCAGGCTTAACACTTACTACTTCTGCCTAAACCTCCAACATACACAGTGTAATAAATTCTGATTTTCTATATAAATTGAGGAGCAAAAATAATGTGTTGTTTTGAAGATCAAACCATGGGCTTACTGCATGATGATTCTATACGCACTTAACTAGGATTGTATTCAAAAGTACTACTCCTAATTAGACATGGATATACCTAGCTGAATCTTTTTGGCTCCATATTATTTTCTCCTACCTCAAAATAGGTGGCCCATTGAAATGTAGAAAGTAGAATATGACGGCAGGGTGAGAGAGAAACCAACATAGGAGGAAATAAGGTGGAGAATGAGATAAGTGTGTGAACAATGATGATGATCATAATAATAATAATGTAATAACAAGAACAATAATATTTCTTACGCACCTCTTCCTATGAATATGAGGTGAGGAACAACGAATTAAAATTCAACAAGCAATAAATCCAAGATACAAACACAGATCACCAATCTGTATACCTTAATAAAACGGAATGTTTGTATGTATGTATGTATGTATGTATGTATGTATGTATGAGGGCAGAAATGTGGCAGCATTCTGATTGGCAGAAACTTTCACAGGCCACAGCTACCAGCGCGGGTGATGGACCTGCACCAAATTTGGGACACATAACCCCCCTGACCCACTTTACGTCCTGGTGCGGTTTGGGGGAGATGGACCACGGATTATGGGATTTGTAGTACTTTAAATCCCTTTGGTTCCCATGGACCACTGCGACCCCCAACAAAGACCGATAAAGACCACACTTGGCACACAGAGCCCACATGACCCACTCTACATCCTGCTGCAGTTTGAAGGAGCCCGGACCATGGATGATGGGACTTGAAGTACCTCTACTCACTTCCCAAGTCCGCTGCAACCCTCATCCAATCACTGATCGAGACCAAACTTGGCAAACATAACCCCCATGACTGCCTTCACGTCCTGGTGAGGTTTGGGGGAGGACTGACAATGGATGATGGGATTTGTAGTACTTTCACATCCCTCTGTTCCCACAGACCACTGTGGCCCCCAACAAACACTGATAAAGACCACACTTGGCACACAGAGCCCTAGTGACCCACTCTACATCCTACTGAAGTCTGGAGGGGGGCAGAACATGGATGATGGAACTTGCAGTACCTTCCCTCACTTTCCAAGACTGCTACAAACCTAATCTTATAACTGATCAACACTAAACCTGCCACACAGAGCCCTCATGACCCACTCTACATCCTGGTGCAGTTTGGAGGAGGGTGGATCATGGATGATGGGACTTGAAGTAGCTCTACTCACTTCCCAAGTCTGTAACGACCCTCATCTAATTACTGATCGAGACCACACTTGGCACACATAACCCCTATGACTGGCTACACGTCCTCGTGAGGTTCGAGGGAGGACTGACAATGGATGATGGGATTTGTAGTACTTTCACACCCCTCTGTTCCCACAGACCACTGCAGCCCCCAACAAACACCGATAAAGACCACACTTGGCACACAGAGCCCCAGTCAGCCACTCTACATCCTACTGAAGTTTGGAGGGGGCAGAACATGGATGATGGGACTTGCAGTACCTTCCCTCACTTTCCAAGCCTGTTACAAACCTAATCCAATGACTGATCAACACCAAACCTGGCACACAGAGCCCTCATGACCCACTCTACATCCTGGTGCAGTTTTGTGTGAGACGGACCACGGATGATGGGACTTGAAGTACCTTCACTCTCTTCCTAAAAACAATGCAACCCTCATCCATTCACCAATACAGACCAAACTTAGCACACAGAACCCCCATGACCCAATCTACATCCTACTACACTTTGGGGGAGGGTGAACCAGAGATGATGGGACTTGCACTACCTTCAGTAATTTCATGATACCACTGCAACTCCCAATAATGATGCCTCAAGACCAAACTTGGCACACAGAGCCCTCATGACCCACTCTACATCCTGCTGCACTTCTCAAATCACCCGGGCACCGCCGGGTCCCAAAGCTAGTTAAAATATATAACCAACATCACACACAACATCCAAAAGGACTCCACCAACTTCCATATTAGAGCAGTGGTTCTCACCCTTGTGGATCCCCAGGTGTTTTGGCCTACAACACCCAGAAATCCCAGCCAGATTACCAGCTGTTAAGATTTCTGGAAGTTGAAGGCCAAAACATCTGGGGACCCACAGGTTGAAAACCACTGATATAGAACAATAGTTGGGGCAGAGCACACTAGCCTTCAGCCTTAAAAGGTCTGACATTTGATTGACATTTGACTTCTTGAGGCCCTCCAGCAGTGGTAAGCAAAGAAGAAAGCCTTCCTTGATAATACAGTAGGCATGAGAAAAAGGTTATGAAAATTAAATGAAATCGGAAGGGATTCGTATGTAATGGGACTTTCTAGTTTATACGCATCGCCGCAGCGATCCCGGAAGTACTCTTTCTTTTACGACACTTTGCAGCGCCATTTTTGTATCTGGTGCGTAAGTGTCGTAAGGACGTCGGATTGCTTCTTTGCCCTTACTCGACACGGTTTCTGATTGGCTAATGGAGACCAGGTGGTACCATAAAACCACCTTCTTTCCTTTAGCCAATCAGCGAGCGAGGGCCTCCTCCTCATCTCCCGCCTATGGCAGGGCGGCGAGAGAGGAGGATCCCCCCCCGGTGCCCCTCGCTGCCTCTCTCTAGCCCCATCCATGGATCCATGGATCGAAGCTAGAGAGAGACAGCGAGGGGCACGGGGGCATCTTCCTCTCTCGCCACCCTCCCTCCTTTCCTGCCAATAAACCGGAGTATTGGCAAGGAAGGGGGAGCGATCGCCTCCTCCTTCCCCTCCTTTTCTTGCCAATACTCCGATTTAGTGGCAGGGAAAGGAGGGGGAAGTGAATGCGCGTGAGATCCGGGCAGGGAGTAAGGGCAGGGAGGGCCCCATCTGCTCCTCCTCCTCTGCCAGGGTCTAAAGCGCATCAAGCCTTGATGCGCTTTAGATCCTGGCAGGGAGTAAAGGCAGGGGGGGGCGTCTGCTCCTCCTCCTCTGCCAGGATCTAAAGCGCATCAAGCCTTGATGCGCTTTAGATCCTGGCAGAGGAGGAGGAGCAGACGGGGCCCTCCCTGCCCTTACTCCCTGCCAGGATCTAAAGCGCATCAAGGCTTGAAGAGGCTTCATGATGGGCCAACTTCAGCCCTCCAGGTGTTTTGGACTTCAACTCTCACCATTCCTCACAGCCTCAGGCCTCTTCCTTTTCCCCTCAGCCTGGGCAAACTTGGGCCCTCACTCCTTCAGGATCGGGCGAGAGAGAGGCAGCGAGGAGCGAGGGGCTCCACCTCCTTTTTTTGCTGCTTCAAGAATAGAATACCCCCCCTCCCTCCCTCCTTCCCTCCCTCCTTCAGTTTACCAGCTGTTTGGATTTCTGGGAGTTGTAGGCCAAAACCATCTGGAATGTGCATGCGCTGGCATACGAACTACTAACGAATTTCGTTAGTAATTACGTTACATTTTAGAAATTTTTGGGACTTCCGGGTGAAGGCAAGATGGCGGCTGCAGCAGGAGTCCGAAGCTCCGTGTTTCGGGCTACCTGAACCCCCCTTTCTGAGGTTGGTGGATAACCCTAAACTTCCACCAAGACGACTAGCGGGACGAGGCTAGTCACACAGGCAATCTCCGCAGGGGTAAGACACAGAGACGGGTCCTCAAGAGACCGCTACTCGGGTGTCTTCCCGGGAGCAGCAACCTGAGAGGGGTGCGAGGCGCGCCACGCGCTGCGCCTCTGAAGCCGACCGCCTTCATTTTAATTCACTGAGAAAGGCGAATAAAAAGAGAATCAAATAAAATAAGAGGAACGGGAAGCGGAGATCTCACAGTCAGCTGAAGGGTTGCATGGACATTTCAAGAGACCAAACTTCCGAAGCTCCCGAAGCCACTAAAGGGAGCGGAAAGCAAAAGAACTGGTCTGGACCTGGGCCCAGGCCTCAAGAACATAGGCCCTGAAGGCCAACCCAATCCAACCCGAACTCAGAACGACGCGTAGGGGAAGGAGAAAATTAAGAAGAGGTCAGAATCCTACCGGCCTGTAATCAATTCTTCTGCAACCAACTTCTCCGGAGGAGGGACCGCCATTGCCTCGGTTGCCGTAAGGAGAGAGCGGCCCCTTTAAGGAGGGATAAGGCAAAACCAGTACCCAAGCCGAGAGGGAGGTCTCCGGAGACGGCGCAGGCACGTAGGCACGCCCCGCGTCAGGGACGCCAGCGTGGACACGCAAGCACGCCCCGTAAAGGACACTAGAGACGCTAACGACGCCGGGAGACGCAAGTGACGCAGGCAACAACGCAAGAACGTGAGCAAGAGGTAGAGCTAGCCAAAAAAAAGTGACGCTAGATCCACTGAACTAAAGTCAAAGAAGAACGCCTTCAAGGGAAGGAGCGGGACGAAGCGGCACACGGAAGAAGAGGAGCCAAGGACTCAGGACGGCGAGGGTGAGCGCGACTGCAGACGGATAGACGGATAGACAGGAGAGGAGTGTAATAAGAAAGAACAGATTGGGAGAGCTTAAACCCAAGAAGCTGGAAAAAAAGAAGGAGCGAAAGAGGGGAAGCGGGCTTGAGCGCAACAGACTCGGCCCGACCGGACCTGATAAAGGCAATCAAGAGGGCAAAGAGTAATACATTTGGCTCCTCCTGGCTTAAAAAAAAAAAGAGTCAACAGACAACAGATAAAGAGGAAGGATATGGGGAAATTAGATGACTGCTGATCACCCCTCCCAGCCTAGACTGCAAACAAGCGAAGTGCTCGGCTGACATAACCCTAGGGTATTATTAGAAAGGGAGACTGGTGCATATAGAAGCTGACTCTTTTCATTTGATACTTGGTATCTTTTATTGATTACTGACTACTGATTATTGATTTCTGCACACTATATCTCTGCACACTGTCTGCATACTGATAAGCTGTGAAAGGAGTGGGTAAAGGTGACCCCCCAAGATGGACAGATTTACTACGAGTTCTAAAGTAAACAAAATGCCAGCCACGGGGAGACGACACTCCCTATCGGGGGAGAATCCAATGAAGGACCTACTAGAGGAGATGCAAAAAATGAAAGAGCAAATTCAAGAACAAATACAAACCAATAGCGAGAATCTCCAAGTTAAGATGGAAATGATGTTTAAAACCGAATTGGGTGTTATGAAAAAAGAACTAAAAGAGGAACTTAAAGAAGAACTGGCAGATATGAGGAAGGAGATGTCAGGAATGCAGCAAGAAATGAAAGATTTGAAAAAAGAAAACTTAACATCCAAAAAACTGCAAAAGAAAACAGACGAAAAAGTCACAAAATTGGAAGAACTTAACATCAGAATGGAGAAGCAACAAGAACTCATGGCTGTCAGAGAAACAGAGTACCAACTTAGGTTCAGAAATATCGAGGAGCAGGAGAGTCAGGATATTCGTGGAATAATCGTGGCAATGACGGCAGAAATATTAAATATCACACAAGAGCAAATGGAGCAGAATGTCGACCGAGTAAAACGAATTAATACCAACTTTGCCAGGAGAAATAAGGTAGCGAGGGACGTGATAGTGACCTTCGGGAGAAAGGTGATAAGAGACGATATTCTTAAAAATAAAAACAAGATCCCCATCACATTTAAGGGGAAAGCAGTGATAATCTTAAAAGAGTTCTCTCCTGCATCCTTAAGCAAAAGGAAACAATACTATTTTTTAACGGATGAGCTCAAGAAGCATCAAACTAAATTTAAGTGGGAAAAACTAGAAGGAATATCCTTGACCTTTAGAGAAGAGAAACACTGGATCAATACAGAAGAAAAAGCAAGAGAATTCCACAAAATATATAAAAATTACATGGAAAAAGGGAAGGAAGAGGAATGTAGAGGAAAAAATGACTCTGAAAGGAGACAAATGTATAAAGAAACTAAGATAAATCCAGAGCACAAGAAACAAGACAAAAAAAGGCAAAGACCTAATTCCTCGGATGACAACGTCGAATTTGTGGAAACTGGACATAATAAAGAAGAACTGATGCAGACTAATCTCCCAGAAGATGGCAGTGACAATATACTCGAATAATGTCAATGGCTTGAACTCACCTAGAAAAAGAAAAATAATAAATAAAGTTTTGTTAAAAAAGAAATATGATTTGATTGCGTTGCAGGAGACTCACATCTCTCAAAAACATGTCTCTTATTTAAATCAAAAATCACTGGGAAAGGTATATTACTCATCGGCACCCCAGAAAAAGAGGGGGGTCGCCATTTATGTGAAGGAAGGTATTGAATCCTCACTGCTGTTTAAGGACCAGGAGGGAAGAATCCTGGGGATAAAAGCTAAAATAAACCAAATTGATTTAACAATATGTAACATTTACGCACCGACGGGACCAAAGTCCAAATTTATAAAAGAATTAAGGAAATATTTAACAGAATACAGTGAGGGGAATCTAATATTGCTGGGAGACTTTAATGGGGTTCTGGACAGCCGAATGGACAGGACCGGGACGGGGAAGAAAAGTTCAGAAGGTGGAGGAGGTAAACTACCCGGGAGTCTTCTAAATTTAAAGCATGAAATGGCATTGCAAGATATCTGGAGGATGCGGAATGAGAAGGTCAAAGACTTCACATACTTCTCGGCGCGACACAGCACATGGTCAAGGATTGACATGGCATGGATCTCTAATACCCTAACGACTAAAATAGACAATATAACAATCCTTCCCAGACTAAACTCTGACCACTGCCCTCTATTAATAACACTAAACAAAATCCAAAGAACGAGAAGGTGGAAATTAAATGATGATCTGCTCAAAGCAGAATCTGAGATCGAGTATAATAAAGGACTGCTCCGGGAGTACTTTGAAATGAATAATATAGGAAACATCAAAGATGAAACAGTCTGGGAAGCAAGCAAGGCCGTTATGAGAGGCTATTTTATTCAGCAAGGGGCACAGAGAAACAAAAAACGAGCCGAGAAGCAAAATTACCTATTGAAAGAATTGGAAGAAAAGGAAAAACTTTTAAAGATCAAGCCAACAAATAAGAAATTGAAAATCCAGATAGAGGCTCTGAGGAAAGGTATAAATAAAAGTCAAGAAGAGCAAATAGCCAGAAATCTGAGATTTTTGAGAATGAATCAATACGCGAATGTGAATAAACCAGGGAAAGTATTGGCAAAGAAGATAAAGGAAAGAAAATCGAAGCAATATATTGGTAAATTGGTGAAGGATGGGACCGAAATCTTTGGAGAACAGGAGATAATAAAGGAATTCCAGGCCTTCTACGAGAACCTATATAGGAGAGAGGATATCGAAATAGAGGATATTGTCGCCTATATCGGCAAACAGAAACTAGAAAAAATAAATGAGACTCAGCGGGGGTTACTAAACGAACCGATAAAGGAAAGTGAAATCAAAGAAGCCATTCAGAACCTTCCGAACAATAAGGCCCCCGGACCTGATGGCCTGACCGCTAAATATTATAAAATATTTAAAGAAGAATTAATACCCCATCTGAAGGTGATTATGAATAATACTTTACAACACGGGACAATCCCAGAGTCATGGAAGCAGGCAAGCATTACTCTCCTTCACAAATCAGGCACAGACCCAACTAATGTTAAAAACTATCGCCCGATATCTCTTTTAAACAATGACTACAAATTGTTTGCATCGATCCTGGCTAAGAGATTAAAGAGCTTTTTGAATGAAACTATAAAAGAGGATCAAGCCGGCTTCCTTCCTCACAGATGGATGAGAGATAATATTAGAACGATAATTAATGCAATTGAGTATTATGATTTAAACATCCAAAAGGAAGTCGGGTTTTTGTTTTTAGATGCCGAGAAGGCATTTGATAATGCCAATTGGAATTTTTTATTTCAAATTCTAAGAGAAAGAGATATGGGCTTTGCTTTTACGAATGCCATTCAAGCAATATATCAAGACCAGAGGGCAAATATTATAATTAATGGCAACGCGACAAGTCAAATAAGGATCCAGAAAGGAACTAGACAAGGCTGCCCACTATCTCCGTTACTCTTCATTATGATCCTGGAGGTCTTGCTGGAAGATATAAGGACGGACAACAACTTAAAGGGCCTTAGACTCCAAAAAGAAGAATATAAGTTACAGGCTTTTGCAGATGATGTGGTCTGCATCATCGAAGAGCCGGTGGAGAGGACAGCGAAATGGCTAGATAAGATCCTAGCCTATGGAGAAGTGGCGGGGCTGAAGGTCAACTATTCTAAATCCAAAATACTCACGAAAAATCTGAGAAAAGAAAGGATAGAAAAGCTGCAGGAGACTACAAAGATACAAGTTGCTAAGAAGGTACAATACCTGGGCATACACCTCACTATGCAGAACAATCAATTATTAAAAAATAATTATGATCTCACCTGGAAGCAGATTAAGAAAAAGCTTGAGAGCTGGAGATTTTTAAATCTCAATTTATTGGGAAGAATAGCGGTTATAAAAATGGACATACTTCCCAGAATGGTTTTTTTATTTCAATCCATACCCATTCTAAGAACAACATATGATTTCAAGGCCTGGAAAAAGGACATTTCCAAATTCATATGGGAAGGAAAGAGACCCAGGATAAACTATAGAATCCTTACGGACAAAAGAGAAAGGGGGGGCTTATCCCTTCCGAACCTTCAGATATACTATGAGGCCGCTGCCCTCAGTTGGATAAGAGACTGGGCTCTTTTAAAGAAAACAAGGCTATTACATCTAGAGGGCTTCAATACCAACAGAGGTTGGCACTCATACCTGTGGTATGGGAAAGCCAAGGTAGAAAGATCTTTTAATAACCACCACATAAGGGCAGCTCTGTTAAAAGTATGGGATAAATATAAGGACAAACTATACAGAAAGACCCCCCTCTGGATCTCGCCGTTGGAGGCCCAACATAAGAAAGAAATCCCTATGTCTCGATGGTATACATATAACTCTTTGATTAAGAAATCTAATGCGGAATGGGAATTGAAGTCCCTGGATAACCTAAGGGCCTCAGGGATAGAAATCACATGGTTCCAATACGCACAACTAAAGGACTATTTTAGGATGGACTCCAAAAAAGAGTTTAACACTGAGGAAAATACATGGGAACGTGTGCTTAAACAAAAGAAACATCATATAAAAATAATGTATAATAAACTCCTGGAGATTGAGACAGAAACAGAAGCGGTGAAACAGGTGATGATTACATGGGCGCAAGATGTTGGCCATACAATATCTATGCATGAATGGGAGAGAGTATGGAAGGGAATTATTAAGACCCTAGGGTCCACAGCGCCAGCAGAAAACTGGTACAAAATATTTTTTAGATGGCACATGACCCCGCAGAAGATAGCAACATACTATAAAAATACCAACAACAAATGTTGGAAGTGTAAAAACCAGGTGGGGACGTTTATACACTGTTGGTGGTCATGTACCAAAATTCAAAAATATTGGAAAGCTATCCATAAACACTCTCAAAAAATATTGATGGAGAAATTTGACTTCAAGCCCGAAATTTACTTATTAAATCTGATAGAAGAGGGGTTTGATCCAAATAAGGTCAAACTACTTTATTTTATTTCCGCAGCAGCTAGGCTAGTTCTAGCCAAACAGTGGAAAAAAGATGAGACTCCACCGATAGAAGATTGGATGAATAGACTAAACGACCTAATGGAATCTGACAATCTGTACAGTAGGATATACGAGAGAAGTAAAAAGAAAATGGTGGATTGGCAGCCAGTAAGGCTGTATTTAGAAAAGAAGATGTGCTAAGCGACAGACCATGCACGATATCCCCAACAGGTGAAGGACCTCAAAAAATTGGACCCATAAGTGTCAAATAGGTATTTTCTCCGCCGAACCGACTGGAAGACGCTTTTGTGGTGTATCCTCCTATGTTCTGCCTCTCTCCCAACCCTACCACTTCCCTTCCACACCCTACCCCCTCCCCCTTTCCCACCCATATCCCTCGTTCCCAAACCCGTGTTTTTATGTGCTGTAAAACCAAATAAAAAATATTCAAAAAAAAATCGCTATTTTTGGGTTCTAAACCATGTCTATAATACAGGAACTCTTTTCATTCTTCATTTCACTATTTTCTTGCTTTTAAGATCTACCAAGGAGCAGAATACAGTCATCAACCCAGAGATTAAATTAGCAGCACATATCCATGTGATGAATCTTCTCTAATCTTAACCCATCTTTTCCTATTTTACTACATTAATTCTAAAATCATTAATCTATTAAAGTGTAGGATTAACTGCAAGGTTCATCAGGAAATCTATGGAGTGCAACCATGTTGTTAAATTAATAATTTAGCAAATCAATTAATGAATTGTTCCAGGTTCTGTTTCCGTTTCACGTTATTTATGCTTCCTAATGCCCCAGAGCTGCACATTACTAATACTTATAATTACCAATGCATGGAATTTAGCTTTCTGTCCCTTGGAGAAACAATTTTCATTTCTGTGTCTATCAGCCCTTGTTTCTACTAAACTGGAGGAACTGTCGTTCTCAAGCAAGTCTGCTTTCTTAGCTCCCACATGTGTACAGAAGTTCAAACGGAAATGCATTAATTTCACAGTTGACTCTAGGCAGAAATAATTCTGCATTGCTAAAGTCGTGCAGGTTGTATGACAAAAGCTTTGGGATTATATACTTTGATATATAAGAGCTCTATTTATTTTCTAAATCTATGTTGGAACTCTTGCAGCAACGAAGTGTACTTCAGGAAAATACAGGGTTACACAATGGGAAACTTTAGTCAATTTGCATAACTAAACCATTCTTTCCCAAGTGTCACTTCAGAATCATAAATGCTATATGTACATTTATTCAAAAAGAAAAGTACTGCCATTATCTGGGTAACCTATCCATTTGCAATGATCTATAATGGTGGTATGGGGGCAGGTGCAGGAGCAAGAAAAAATCAAACTCAAGGTGCTGATCAACAAAGTATTTGTGGCATGACAACCAACCTATCATGGGAACATACAACAGGGTTGGCATCTTAAAAATCATCAGAGCCATAATTCTTCAGGGCTGGTCCATCAGGAGACACATGCTAACTGTGGGTGGGTTTGGAGTCTAGTTTGGTATTGGAACCAGTGACAAGTTGATCCAGGACAGGTGAGGCAGTTATTTTTTTTCTTCTTTCTCTTTGCTACGCCTTCTTTCTTTGTATCTTATTTTCCATCTACCATGGAAGGGACAGATGGTTTTTCCCACAGTCTAATAATATTTATTTATTTATTTGCCATATTTATACTCCGCCTTTCTCTGTCCCAGCAGAGGGACTCAAGGCGGCTTACAACGGGACATACACAGAACCTCAAAACTACAAATTCACCTTAAAATAGTTTAAAATTACAACATATTCAAAAAATTTAAAATACATTCAAAGTTAAAAACACGCCATAAAGAGTTCAAGGTCTAAGGCCATTCCAAGGTCAACTTGCATATATTTCTATATTCGGCATACTGCATTGCCCTAATTTTCAAAAGCCTGCTCCCACAGTCAGGTTTTGACTCTCTTCCTGAAGGTTAGTAGGGAGGGGGCTGATCTGATGTCGCTAGGGAGAAAGTTCCACAACCAAAGGACTACCACTGAGAAAGCCCTGTCTCGTGTCCCCATCAGCTGTACTTGTGAGGCAGGCGGGACCGAGAGCAGGGCCTCCCAGATGATCTTAGGCTCTGAGCTGGTTCGTAGGGGAAGATACATTCGGACAGGTAGCCTGGGCCAGAACAGTTTAGGGCTTTATGAGCTAAAGCCAGCACTTTGTATAACAACAACAACAACAACTTCATTTTTGTACCCTGCCTCCATCTCCTGGAAGGGACTCGGGGCGGCTTACATGGGGACAAGCCCAAGATACAACAAGGTTAAAATATAACAACAAAATTCATTAAAAAAATATTCCAAACAATATAAAAACAACCACAGAGTACAATACGCAGCAACATCTAGCAACTTTCAGTGGTCTGAATAATGCACAGTACTGAGTTCAAGTGGGCAACTGGTGCATGGATAAAGTGCTAGAAGAAAATAACAGGATTAAGACCTAGGAGGTAGTATAAAGAGAACACTATATCTCTAAAGAGACAATGGTAATGTGTAATCTAATTATGGCTCCAATTGGAAGCAAGGAATATTTGGAGAACTATCTAGTCAAAGGCACAGTGGAACAGTCTTTAGTTCCTTCTGGAAAGTGGACAGAGTGGGTGCCAGTCTAATCTCTCTGGGGAGAGAATTCCAGAACCAGGGGGCTACCACCGAGAAAACCCTCTCCCTTGTCCCCACCAACTGTGCTTGTGAAGGGGGTGGGAGCGATAAGAGGGCCTCCCCTGAAGATCTAAGAGATTGCGTAGGTTCTTTGAGCCATGTTGTAAACCGCTCTGAGCCATTGGGAGTGGTGGTCTACAAATCCAAATAAATAAATAAAGATGCAGTTACGAAGACAAGCCAGTCCCGAACCATGTAGGGCTTTATAGGTGATAACCTGCACTTTGAATTGGGACTGGAAACTTATTGATAGCCAATGGAGCTATTTCAACAGGAGGGTTGAACGCTCCCTGTAATTCGCTCTAAACCAGGGGTGCACATTAGGTAGCTCGGGAGCTACTAGTAGATCTTCGGCCCTCTTCCAGGTGATCTTCGGGCCTCATCAGCCGGATGGGGCGCTCCTGCCATGCGCGCGCACACCCTGGGCGCGCGCACTCCTGCTGCTGGCTTCCGCTCTCGCTGTGCTTCTTTTGCCTGCGGGGCATTGCAGAAATAAAGAAGCACAAGGCGGAGCCTCTGGAGGAGCGCCTGCCTCTCTCTCTCGTCCAGAAGCAGCTGTGCAGCCTCAGTTGCCGGCGAGACAGGCAGGGTGGAGCGCTCCCTCTGGATGCCCCGCCTCATGCTTTCTCCTTCCTGCAATGCCCCACAGGCGGAAGAAGCGCTGCGTGGGTGGAAAACAGCAGCAGGAGCACTCACTGTGGCAAGTGCGCACGGCAGCGGGAACGCACGGCGGCGGAGGCAGGTAGATCTTTTGGACTTGGTTGCTTTAAGAGTAGCTCGCATGCTGAAAACGTGTGAGCACCCCTGCTCTAAACAAACGATTTTGACAAAGTTTGAGCAATATGGTTGAATCCAGCATAAATCCAGACCCAAAGGCTACAAGAAGCTGCAGAGCAGTGGGTTGCCTGCCCTTTACACAAAGGCCTAAATTCAATTGTTAGTGCCAAAAAGAGTAGAGTAATTAAATCAATGGAACTCACAAAATATTACCTTGCTTAGTTTCCATTGATTTTTCTGGCCTATTCCATTTGGAATTAGCTATTGGATTTAGGCCACAGAAACCATCCCTACGTTTAGGTTTCAACCAGTCATCAGAGACATTGCTCTTAATAGACAATACAAAACATAAACAATAGCAACAAAAGGGCGAATAACAATTAAGACTATAATTCTCTCATCAGGAGCAGTGTAGCTACAGGACCGGCTCACGTCAACTGCCTGTATTCTTTCTGATCCCATGCCAGATACTGACACTACAATTACATTCAACTGCAGTGCAGAGCATATGAATCAACTGTGCATCACAGCATGTCCAACGCAAACACACACACACACACAAAACACACACACACACAAAACCTTGGGAATGCAGAACTGGCTCTAAAGATATTATCCAAGGGAATTGGAAGTGTGTACCAAATCACTGCAGGAACACACAGGAGTCCAGAACACTTGCAACACTAACACATACGGTACTACCAGCTACTATTGCTGTTGAAATGGCAATTAGGTGATTTTAGATCCTGGATGTCTCATGTCCCTAGCACTTTAGTTATTCAGGTGTATTTCTTTAGTTATGAAGCATGCAAGCAATATTTCTCAGCATGTACACACATAACTTTTTACAACTACTTGTACATCAATGATATTTGATACAAGATGACCCTTTGAGGGCATGATTATTTTTATTTCAAATTTGCATAAATCACAGCTCCTTCTTTTACCAAGATGAATAAGCTGTACTTCGGAAACAATCATAAGATGACATGACTCAACAAGGCTTGCTGAGGTAGAATGCATTGGGAGGAGAGGAAGACCACACTGTATGTCAATAAACCCAATAAAAAAGCCATGGCCTGAATTGGCAAGACCAGAAAAGAGGTGTTGATAAGATGACTTGAAAGCTTCTCATTCATCGGGTTGCCAGAAGTTAAGTCAAATTCACAACAACAAAATAAATCACAGTTTCTGTTTGACAAAGGCAGTATATTTTTAAGTAGGAACAATAAAACAAGCATGACTGGATGGTCATTTGCTGAACATAATATATTGTATATTTTCAGTGGTGATGTGGTAGGTAGCAATCGACATGGTGGGCCAACTGGATGGTGGGCCAAATCTGGATTGGCATACTGATGCCAATCCAGATATGGATGCTAGATCTGCTTGCTAATGTCCCACTCACAAACATCACTTGTCATTTTTGCCAATCTGGATGCCAATCCAGATATGGATGCTAGATCTGCTTGCTAATGTCCCACTCACAAACATCACTTGTCATTTTTGCCAATCTGGATGCCAATCCAGATATGGATGCTAGTTCTGCTTGCTAATGTCCCACTCACAAACATTACTTGTCATCTTTGCCAATCTGGATGCCAATCCAGATATGGATGCTAGATCTGCTTGCTAATGTCCCACTCACAAACATTACTTGCCATCTTTGCCAATCTGGATGCCAATCCAGATATGGATGCTAGATCTGCTTGTGAATGTCCCACTCACAAACATTACTTGCCATCTTTAGACAGCAATTTTTGGAAGGCGTCTGGGATACAAGGCTTTGAGGACAATTCCCAGCTGTATCACTGCATATATTGAAAGTTCAATGGAACAAGGTGGAATCAAGACCCTTGGGTCTTTATGTGTTCAATGTGTTTCAGGTTTTTTTCGTGTCGGAAACAACTTGATAAACTGCAGGTCACTTCTGGTGTGAGAAAATTGGCCGTCTGCAAGGACGTTGCTCAGAAACGACTGGATGTATTACCATCCTGTGGGAGGCTTCTCTCATGTCCCCGCATGAGAAGCTGGAGCTGACAGACGGAAGCTCACCTTGCTCCTTGGATTTGAACCGCCAACCTTTTGGTCAGCAGTCCTGCCAGCACAAGGGTTTAACCCAGTGCACCACCAGGAGCACCAGTTGACCTTCCCTTACTCATTTTGGAAAAAATGGGGACATTTTCCCCAAATTTGTTGTTGTTGTTGTCGTTTTCCAGAACTCCACCTTGCACTAGAGGGTTAAAAGTTCAGGTTTTAATCAGATTTTTCCCTCATTACAATTCTAAGTAGTATGCATGCAGAACTGAAAATGTATTTATTTAGCAACTTCAAAACACAGAGCATTGATTGTGCCAAATCTGATACTAGTACTGGAGCATTGACTGTGTCAGCACAGTTCTGAGATTAGTTTTGGTTACTGAATCTGCTTGCCTCGGCTATTGGCAAGCCATTGTCTTGAGTCACAAAAATAGCATTATCTTAAGAGGAAATGTAAATGCAGGCAACGGAGCTGAGGTTAAAGCTACATGCAGAAAAGAGAGCAATTGTGCTCTGCCACATAACCATGTATGTTGGGTGCTGAGTGCGCCATTACAGCATCTGCCAAGATGTAGAAATGTATAATAGCAATAGCTCTAGGTATATCAACATAGCCTTTTATGTAGCTTACTAATGTTCATGTACATATGTGTCATTCCTGAACAAACTTTGTAACCATACATGGGGCAGTTTAGGGTGTAAAAACAATAATTTGCTTGCTTCCATCATGAAGAAACCAGGTGTGCTAGGAAACACGCATTTTCCAAGGACATGTCTGCCAGTAATACACAGTGAAAAAGTGACACTTAACTCTTTCCATACCTGAAAAGTTTCCCTGTCAACAAGTTATAACATTTACCATAGGGCCTCCATAGGTTGAAAATGACTTGAAGAACAACAATAATTTCCAACGAATTTCATAACAACGAGCTGGAAAAACCACCTCCAAATAATCCCATGAAATTAATGATATTACCATAAATTGATGGGCTACTTGAAAGCACATACACACACCTCATAATTTTGCCTTCTTGAAGTCTAGTAAGAGGAAAACATTTTTTAAAAGAAGACAAGGGTTTTCAATATGGAAGATAAAGTTAAGCATTTACTGTTCCTGTTAGTGCCCCAGTGGAACTCAATGAAGACCTACTGTATGTAGCTTCAGGGAAAGCGGCTGCGTTATATGCCCAATATTTCTTTGAGACGACATGCAGTTTCGGCTCAAGACAAGCAGTTAGTTCAAGTGGCAGCCTTTCCCCTCCAAAGTGTCATAATACAACTTTGCTGAGGCACAAGATGTGCCATGACAAAATACAGTGTAAGCTGAGCTGGGAAGTAATAAGATATCTGCAATTAATTAATTGTAATTAGTTGCCTTTTCCCAATAAGCTAACACTACACTTTCAATGACAGGAAAAGAGATTTAAATATGGGCTTAAAGCTAACATTAAAAACTATGGCATAGACATCATGAACTGAGCCTTAAACTCTCTAACTGGAGGCCAGCTGTGACCAGTAGTGCTGCAGAATTTTAAGAGGCACGAATGGAGGGCAAAAGGGAGAAATGTGTCAAGAGGATGGTGCATCAAGCCAACCCTGACTGCCTTCCACCTGGAAACTGATGCCCTCACTGTGGAAGAACATGTGCGTCAAGAATATAGCTCCACAGTCGCCTGTGTATCCAATGCCAAGATAGTACACTTAGGAGGTTATCATACTCGGACAACAAGGGATTGCCTAAGTAAGTAATACAGGTTGAGCATCCCTTATCTGAACTAAAATCATTAAAGCCACACCTTGGCTTTTTTCTGATTCAATATACATACATTTATTTTCATGCACAGAATTATCATCATCATCATCAGTTTCTCACTTGTTAATTGCCCTCCATTAAAATGCTCCAGGCAATTTACATAAAACAATTATTTTAAATATTTTATAAAATTACCTTTAGGTGATGTGTATAAGGTGTACATGAAACACGCATGAATTTCATGTTTAGACTTGGGTCCTATCTCTAAAACATTTCATCATGTAAAAGGTAAGGTAAAGGTTTTCCCTTGACATTAAGTCTAGTCATGTCTGACTCTGGGGGTTGTGCTCATCTCCATTTCTAAGCCGAAGAGCTGGAGTTGTCCTTAGACACATCCAAGGTTATGTGGACTGCATGACTGTCCCGCTGGAACAGTACCTATTATCTACTCATATTTGCATGTTTTCAAACTGGTAGGTTGGCAGAAGCTGGGTCTAACAGTGGGAGCTCACCCCACTCCCTGGATTCAAACCACCAACTTTTCAGTCAGCAAGTTCAGCAGCTCAGCAGTTTAACCCACTGTGCCACCGGGGGAGGGGCTTATTTCATCATGTATGTATATTCAAATAAAAGTATTCCAAAAGTGTTACTTAATGGGAAATGTTCCCTTAACGGGAAAGTAAGGGAGAAACTGCAATTCTAATGGTAACTATTTCTTCATGGCCCTTGAAGGTGTAACTAATTAGTTCTTAAAATCTAATGTTCCATGCTCTGACAAGCAATCTCAGCACCATATTTTTTTCTAGTGTAGGCTCCTTTACTCTAACTACAGTAGAGTCTCGCTTATCCAACATAAACGGGCCAGTAGAACACTGGATAAGCGAAAATGTTGGGTAATAAGGAGGGATTAAGGAAAAGCCTATTAAATGTCAATGTTATGATTTTACAAATTAAGCACCAAAACATCATGCTTTACACAAATCAACAGAAAATGCAGTTCAGTATAAGGTAACATTCTGTAGTAATTACTGTATTTACAAATTTAGCACCAAAACATCATAATGTATTGAAACAGCTGTGGATCCGGGTGGGAGGCAGACTGCGTTGGATGACACAGAACGTTGGATGAGCAAAGGTTGGATAAACGAGACTCTACTGTACATCAAGTCATGAGAGGAACAATAAGAATTCTTAGCCAATCAAAGATATCTTAAATCTGCTAATGAAACATGTTTAATTGATCTTAGAAGAATCAGATTGGCAACACGCAGAAAGACCTCATTTGAAATAGATAGGCTTCATTTACAATTTTACAAATGCTGAGTGGACAGAGATTTAAAAATTATGAAAGATTTTGCCTTCAAAACATTTTGCCTTTTCAGCCACAGGTCATTTTCCCAAGGTTTAAACATTAGTTGAATCCAGAGTATTTTCTCCATTAGTGTACAGTTGAGCATCCCTTATCCAGAATTCTGAAAAATCAGGAATGGCTGAGATAGTGACACCATTGCTTTTTGATGGATCAATATACACAAATATTGTTTCATGCACATTTCTGTATATATTGTATGACATTACCTTCAGGCTATGTGTATAAGGTGCATATGAAACACAAATGAATTTCATGTTCAGGCTTGTGCTCTATCTCCAAGATATCTCATTATGTGGACATATGTATTCCAATTTTTATTTTATTTTTACAGGCATTTCAGATAAAGAGATACTCAACCCTCACTTCCCAGATGCTCTTTTAGTTAGGCAATTATTTAATCATTCTATTATTAAAATAAAATATACAAAAAGTCTGGGGATAAGGTACGGACTGCAAACATCAGCAGGATTTTTGACTCCCAATCGTTTGCCAATGGTTGTTGTTGTTGTTTATTCATTCAGTCATTTCTGACTCTTTGTGACCCCATGGACCAGCCCATGTCAGAGCTCCCTGTTGGCCGTTGCCACCCCCAACTCCTTCAAGGTCAAGCCAGTCACTTCAAGGACAACATCAATTCATCTTGCCCTTGGTCAGCCCCTCTTCCTTTTTCCTTCAATTTTCCCCAGCATCATTCTCTTCACCAAGCTTTCCTGTTTTCTCATTATGTGGCCAAAGTACTTCATCTTTGCCTCTAATATCCTTTCCTCCAGTGAGAAGTTGGACATTATTTCCCGGAGTATGGACTGGTTGGATCTTCTCGCGGTCCAAGACCCTCCCTGAATTTTCCTCCAGCACCGCAGTTCAAACACATCTATCTTCCTTCACTCGGCCTTCCTTATGGTCTAGCTCTTGCATCCATAGCTGCAACTGCAGAGAATACCACTGCTTTAACTATGCAGATCTTCATTGCCAGTGTGATGTCTCTACTCTTAACTATTTTATCAAGATTGGTCATTGCTCTCCTCCTAAGAAGTAAACATCTCGTTTGTCAATAGCAGCCATAAAATGTCTTCCTTACCATACACACACTTTCCAGCAATCATATTACTGAAATTTATGGAAAACAAGAGAATAGCTAGGAGTGTGGCTTTTGCATCAGGTTTGACTTACGTCAATGGATCCAAATAGATCCAAGTCAAGTTGTGATCTACACACTTTATAAGTTACAATAGCATTTTCATACTCCCTATTCTAAAGAATGGAAATGCTATGCTTCCTTATAAAGTCATTCATGAGAGAGACAGACCATGCCCCATGCAACTGAACCTTAAAACATATATTTTAAATGCTATTCATAAAACCGATATCCTTCACCCGTGTGCTGTTTATTCAGTCAGGCTCTCTGCAACTTGACTGGCTGCTGAAATAGGCAGCAGTACACTGTTTCCTTTTCCCTAGTGCCTTTTAAAACCGTCCTGAAATTGTGTTTAAACAAGTTGTTTTTTATGTATTTAACAGTGCTTTTAATATTATAATTTGGTTTGGTTTCCATTGTTTCAAATTCTAGCTATGTGGTGAACCACACTGGATGAAATATAGGGAGAAAAGTTGGATATAAAATAAATAAATGAAATAGAATAAACCAAAAGGAATCAAAAGCAAACCTTGCCCAGTAAGTATATGTTTTAATTGAAGCAGGAAACTTACGCTATGAGATCAGAGAGAAAGCTGATTACAAGTCGCCTGTAATTTATTTTTATCCTACTTTATTTTATCCCAATATAGGGTCTCAAGGTGGCTAACAATAAATATGACACAATAAAAATCGAAACAATGTAAATATATTAACGTAAAATATTAATTTTATTTTTATTTTACTATTTACTGAAATGGAAAATAAAAACGGCACCAAAATAACATTGCAAAAGTGAATGTCGAGACTGGTTTTTATTGTTCAATTTTTGTATGGTTTTTAACTATGTATTGTTTTTATGATGTGATGTTTTAATATGTGATTTTATTATTGTAATTTTGTAATAACCTCTAATTGGGCTTAATTGTAATGCTGTCCTGAGTCCCCCTTCGGGGGTTGAGAACTTACGGGATATAAACGCAAGAATTAAATAAATAAATAAAACAAGCAAGAGCGATATTACTTTTTAAGGACTTTCTCGCAAGTTTTATGCTCTCTCTAGTCAATCCAATTTTCCCCACTGTTTCTATCTCTAAACAAAAACCCTAATGGAAAGTAATAAAAAGAACAACAGTTAATACAATGAGTTAAGTTTTCAACACTGCCGTAAATAATATTTGCCAATTATTTTTTCAAACACTGTAATGATGAAGAGAAATGACTAACTTTCCAAGGCTGGCCACAACTTTGTTTCACACGCTCTCTCTTTTTCTCTCTTTCACAAACACAAACATATACATTAGTAGAGAAACAGATGATTTTATATTACGCATGGCAACAACAAGCCCCTAAACTGGTGGGATGAAGATGATAAATGTATGAGTAATCTTCTATGCTTCCAAAAAAGAGATTGCCAGCAAGAAATTCCATGGGCACCAGACTGTCTCCCCCAACTTCTCATGCCTTATCAAGCTTTGCAGAGATTTCATGGAGAGGAGCTCACCAGGGAAGGAACACCTGAGAGGAGGAGCAAACCATCTTGTCAGGTTAAAAAAAATCAGATGATATGAAAGACATACATTGCAAACCTAACTATCTAATTCAAAAGATCCTGGAACTGCAAAAGGATCATTTCATCTATCCAACTGGCAAGTGTACTTAGATCCGGACGAGATAGAAGTGACAGATGGCTTACTGGCTACACAACACCCACAGCTCAAAATCTGAAGCTCTTTAGCACTAGGCTCAAATGGAAGCTGAACTCTTCTTCTGCAAAGTCCTTTCTAAAATATCTTTTATGGGGTTCAAATGTTCTGCCAAGGTCAATTCACAACCACACAACCTAGGAGAACTTGGGGGAGCAAAAGTGCATGGGGAACTAAAAACTAGTGTTTGGAAAGTAATTAGGAGTAACAGCTTTTGTGAATGCATGGAAAATACATAAATCTAATCTCACAGGAACATCTCAGAGAGTATGAATGGTATGGTCATTCAAATAGCCCAACAGGTATGTTCAATTAGATTTTTTTTCATGGAACTTCTACCAGGTATTTAATTCATAATAAACAATTAACTAAAGCAATTGGTACTAGTGAAAATGTCAAACTGTATTCAAAAGACAGACCTATATCAAACTCATAAAATGCAGTCCTGGACATTACAAAGCCATGACTGATCCAGTCCTTCAGGAACAACTAAATCTATCAGCTACAAGTAACTCTGATTGGAAAAGGTTGTTGTTACTTATCTCTCCAATTGGTAGATTTAGATACATTGGCAAATTTCAAAACCCCACTCAGCTCCATTCACCATTGCGAATCGTAAGAAACTGTGGGAGTTATAGTTCAAAGTTTCCCCGTTGTTGTTGTGTGCCCTCAAGTTATTTTCAGCCTTTGGTGACCATAAGGAAACATATCATGGAGATTTCTGGCACGAAGGTGTGCAACTCACCCAATATTATTTTATTTATTTATTTATTTATATTGATTTTTGCCCCGCTTTTCTCCCACACCAAGGCAAGACTCAAAACAGATAATAATGCAAAGTAAAAATTAAAACAGATTAAAACCCAATATATTCTTTATTGCAACCTGATTATCCAAAAGTGTCAGTGATAAAAACCCTATTTATGATAACGATAACATACATATTTAAAACCATTAACGAACCCCATTGGGAGCCAAGTTCCCATACAATTTGATCTAGAGAGACCCATGGTCCATCTATGATTTTAATTTCCCCCGAAGGACTGTTCAAACATGAAAGTTTTCACTCCTTTCCTAAATGATAAAAGAGTGGTGGCAACTCTGATTTCTCTAGGGAGGGTGTTCCACAAAGCTAGGGCCTTCCCAGAAAAGGTTACTTTCAAGTAGCTTTAAGCCACATTTGGGAAGAGTGGAGAGGTGTCAGTAGTCCCTCCCTACTCGATCAAACTTGCCATCTGGTTACCAATAGGTTTCTATGGCTGAGTGTAGAACCAAATCTGGTCCCCTCAGTTGGAGACCAACACTCAAACTACTACATGATGCTAGGTTCACTTTGGGTCACCACAAGTGAGTCCCCCTGCGGGGGTGAGAAGAGTGGGGTAAAAATGACGTAAATAAATAAATAAGTTTGAAATGGCATGCATGGCTTCCTCATACCTGCCTTATAAGTGTACAGTCGTTCTATCAATAGCAGGCAAAGCAACACCTTGGTTTACATAATTAGAATTAATTACAAAACATGGGAGGGGAAAGTCTATTCTTTACCATTCATATTTTATTGTTTTCTGGTCTTCTCTTGAACAGGTCAGCATACTCGCACAAAATAGAGCCAAATAAGTGCATGCTCCAGCAACTGTGGCTTGGCTTCATTAAGACATTCGACATGCCATGGAACTGTCCTGTACAAATTAGTCATGGCTTGCCGACTCGTATTTCTATTGCAAGGCAGGTGCTGGACCAAATGTCCATCTATGGGCCCAACAAATATTCAGCCCAGCTTGTATCCTTCTGAAATACTCCAGAAAAGCTTTCCCCCAGGATCTGCCACTACAATTTGTTCCAGTGACATTTTTTTTTCTTGAAAGCAAAAATATTCCGCTCAGCCTCCAGTCCCAACAATAATGAACATTAAATCTGCTCTGCAGCAGGTGTGAGCACAAAGCCTCCTAGGCTGCCATAAGGAACCAAGTATGTTTTTACACGCTTGAAAACACACTTATCCCCAATGTTTTTTTTTCTTCCCCAGCCTTTCTAATTGCAATGGGAGCCTTGGCTCATATTTAAAAGCAGTTTATGAGCTTCTGTTTGCTGTCTGATCCAATAAGATCTTGGCAAGTCCTGGAACCTGATCAAGTTCATACATCCATGATAGCTCATCTGAATCAAATTCCTTCATTTTGTAAGGATTGGGAAGAACTATTTTTAGACACAAAGCTGAACATTGAACACTGCTCAGCTTCTACTCCCAAATAAACTAGAAAATCAAAAACCACTTATGACCTTGGCCCTTTCACTCAATTCACCTTTTTCAGCCTCCAACAAATCCCTTGATCCTGTGAGAAAACCAGGAATTGGTCTCAGTCAAAATTACCAGTTCATTGAGCAAGACCTTAAATGGCTCTTATCCGATGGCTTACATTGTAGCAGGAAAGAGGAACTTTCCATATGGTGCTGAACTACAGTACTGCAATTCCCATCAGCCACAGAAAGCACAGCTTTTACTCAGTGGTTAATGGGCATTGTAGTCCAGCACTGGAATGTTATCATTGCACTCTACCAAATCAGAGGCAAAACAAACAACATACGTTGTTAAGTCTAATATCTTTACATATTTCAAAGTTATCTTTGTAGATTCACCGTGCTGCATTTTATTACACCAGAGAGCATTTCATACAAATGGCAATTAAACATTGCTGATAGAAATGAAACCTTTCTGTTTTTTTGATGTAGACTATCCAAAGACAGGTTGCCCCTTGAAACAACTGCCTTTTAAAAGTAATTCCAAGTGTAAATAAATGTAAAGTAAAGGTAAAGGTTTCCCCTGACATTAAGTCTAGTAATGTCCAACTCTGAAGAGTGGTGCTCATCTCCATTTTGAAGCCAAAGAGCCGGCATTGTATGTAGACACCTCCAAGGTCATGTGGCCAGCATGACTGCATGGAGCACCGTTACCTTCCCACAGAAGCGGCACCTATTGATCTACTCACATTTGTATGCTTTTGAACTGCTAGGTTGGCAGAAACTGGGGCTAACAGTGGATGCACATCCTGCTCCCAAGATTCGAACTGCCGGCCTTTCGGTCAGTAAGTTCAGCAGCTCAGTGGATTAACCCGCTGAGTTACATTAGGATTAACCCGTAGTTACATTTTAGGTAACTACGTTTACCTATGCCACCAGGTAAACGTTACCTAAGATGTAACTTACTGCCATTCATTAAGTCATGAATTGTGCTATCATTTTGGTTAATTTTGTTGAAAATAAAATGTAAATCTTAAAATGGTCTAAAATTAAGTAAAATGTTCAAAATGCAATAATAAATGTTTACCTCCCAGGAAAAATATATTGTTATGCTGGGGGGGGGGGGGAGAACGGGACACAATGATATTGCATCATTGTGTTATTTGCAACGGGATATTGTTATGACACACAACCACCTCAATAATGCATTTCAGGTAATACTGTTATTTGTAGAGTATCACTTCTAAACTCAGATTGTCTGCAAACCAGCAGAATTGCTTCTATGTGGGCTGAAATCTGATCCACTTTATGAATTTTTGATGCAATCATTCCCATACCTTTGTCTCTTTCGCCCAACAATTTTATCTCATATAGACACACACAAACACAGAGCATCGTTAAGTAACAAGAATAATTCTGCCTGACACTTGATCATTCTGTTTTGTGGAAGAAAACTGCCCACAAAACACCTTGATTTCAAGGGTAAATTGAACTGAGTACTTAATTACACTACAGAATGTATCCACTTTAAATCTGGATTCTGTCTCCTGCAGAAATCTGGGTTTTGTAGTTTAGGGAGGAGCCTTTAACAGACTCACTAAACTACAAACCCCAGAATTCTGCAGGAGGCAGAAACCAGATTTAAAGTGGATTCATTCTCTAGTGTGATGAGGTGTTGTCCTTTGTAATCTGTTGGTCCCAAGTAGTTCTTCAATGCAACCAATATTCTGAGTTCAATACAGGAAAATCAGCTCCTCACAACTATGAATCTAAAGTTTTATTCAAATGCAATCCCATTTTGTGTCAGAACACTCAAAATAAATGCCAATCCAGCATACAAAACCTAAAATCCAGTAAAGGAGGGCACTTAAATAGAAGTATATGTCTGTTTTAAAAAGAAAGGCGAAATAACTCCTTTTCAAAACTGTTTCTTTTCAAAACTCAACAACAACAATTTTTATTGATTAACCAGTTGGCCTTATCAAAAACGGATAGTGCAAACACAACATACAACATAAATCTAGTCCTCTTAAAATAAAATACAAATATATAGGTATCTGTCAACCTAAAACAAACTCCTATTCAAAATGTTCCTTTTCAAAACTGTTTTAAACAATAAATTATATTACATTGCAGAACAGTCGTGGAAATTACAATAACTGAAGTCAAGGGGAACACTATAAATATAAACTTTATATTTAGTAAGAAAAAAGGCTAGAAAAACAAAGAATAATAAGTGTGTAAAATATAGAGTTCTGCTCTTTCAGAAACAGCCACTTCTGAACACAGGGGCTCTCTACATATGCAGATTTGACTTCACAGATTTGAATATAATGTTCCCATCATGCTGAAGGACCTAGAGAATCTCTGGGACAGTGATTCTCAGCCTATGGGTCCCCAGGTGTTTTGGCCGACAACTCCCAGAAATCCCAGCCAGTTTACCAGCTGTTAGAATTTCTGGGAGTTGAAGGCCAAAACAGCTGGAGATCCACAGGTTGAGAACCACTGGTCTAAGAATCTCTAGTTTCTCCAAGGCATCCAATGGAACTTGGCCATAGAGTCATGCTGGAGGGGCTAGGAATTCTTAGAGAAATGTAGTCTGAGATTTTTTTAAACCTGCATTTTTTAACATTTATGGCTTTTCATTTTCACAGGGCTCCTGTGCCCCCAACCCCAGCAAATCAGGCTAAACTGACCCAGTGCCCCTTTTTCTGCAGAAAAAAAAAAGTACTTAACCAACAGCAATGAAAGTTGGAACAGAGTCCAGGCCTTTGCCAACACAGAGTTGACCTGCATGTGAGCAAGACTGTCTCTTTTTTATGTGATAAATACCCATTCCTCCCTGTTGCAATATGTATCAAGGGTGTCGGAGTCTTGCAGGTCAGAAAAGCGAGTGTTGCAACTCCAACTGTTCCCAACCTTTGGTCCTCCAGGCGTTTGGAACTTCAGCTCCCACAATTCCTAACAGTTTGTAAGATGGCTGGGATTTCTGGGAGTTGGGAGCCCAAAACACTTGGAGGACCAAAGGTTGGGAACCACTGATAGACCATCATAAAACCCTCTTCTCTGGTTGACCTGTGTGAGGTCCTCTGACGGAATAGAGTAGGATTGATTGGTTGTGTCTGGCTCTCCGAGGAACATGTATCTCTTAGGCAAAATGTGAAAATGTTACTATTTTTATTACAGCTCCCAAGGTCTTCCAGTCTGCATGGCCAAGGGGAACAGTTGTCCAAAAAAGTAACTTTTCCAAGATCGTCTCTTAGGAAAAGAAATGACCTGAAGTTCCTAGGTGTCTCCCAGAGAAAGGATATTTTAGGCAAAGTGCTCTTTCTCTATAGTTCTTCTCATCGTCATTTCCTCTTGTGGGTTCCAAGTTTGCATGGAATGAGGTGACATATTTAACTGATGCCAGTCTGCTATGTGTCTGAGTCCAGAGTTATACCAGACCCTATTATTCATTCTGGCAATATAAGTGAAGTAGTGGTCAATGTGAGGACAGGTTATCATCATCATTATCATCATCATCACCAAATCATAGAAACCATCCAGTCCAACCTCCTGCCAAGAAGCAGGAAAATCACATTCAAAGCATTCTGGCATCTTCATCCCTGCTCATTGCAATTAATGGCATATCAATTTTTTGGGACCCAGGCCCATGTGCATCTCTAACATCTCAGCCAGAGGGAGAATGGCTGAGATCTGGTTGAATATAGGAAAAGTTATGTGCTGCTTCTGTCCCATTCACAATGCCTTTTGGCTCTTCTGCTTGTAAAGATATCCTGGTGGAACAGCAATTTTGGTACAGGTGTGTTACACGCTTCTCTGGAATGTCACATGGGCAGTTCTCAAATTTTGTCAAAACCTATAGCCCCTATAAATAGATAATAATAAATAAAACTTTCTTCTATCCCACCCTATCTCCCCAAGGGGACTCAGGGTGGATTCCAACAAACAAAAAACATAGAGGCAAACATCCAATACCTCACCACAAGTGCAAACATGAATACATTAACAATCCACCCAATCCAAAGCATCAAACATCAAACAACCAATTATTAAATAAAATCTATAATTACACAAATTACACTCTAAAATTGTATCTAACCATAAAAACATAAAATTATTTCAATCATAAAACATGAAGCTTGATTTGATGAGCTCCCAAAGATCTGCTAAAAAAATTAAAAATTCATAGCAGTATATAATTAAATAATAGACATCCACAAGACATAAATTTGGGATTGAGATTAGAAGATTACTTAAAGGAAATGGATCAAGGCATTTTACGATGCACTAATCAACTACATTGGGACGGGGGTTATAAATCATTTTTAAATCAGATTCCCAGCAAGTTAATTACAATTCAACTATCACATTACTGATAAGCCTCACCAAATGAGCAAATTGATATAGATTACAATCCTATACAGTTACCTGACAATAACTTCAATTTTGCCCAGTTGGCCTTATTCTATGTCGACATGTTTTTGTTTGTTTTTTGTTTGTTTGTTTGTTTGTTTTTTTTAAAAAAACCTTTACTGTTAAACTTCTTAACTTTGACCAAGTCAAATGTATTACAACAGATCCATAACATGGATGTTACGTCTAAAGAAACATCTGAAATAGACAGGTGAAAATGCACACACCATACGTGTGAACCCCTAACATTTATTTACATTTAGAACAGTTCACAATTAGCTATGGTATGAAAAAGCCATACAGTAAGCCTTCCACATACACTGGGGTTACGGGCACGTCCATGAAAGTGAAAACCCACAAATAAAGAAATTGCTACTTTTTAAACCGAAGACAACACCTCTCTAGAAATGTCTAGGTCTTCCAGCATGACTCTGTGGTTGATTTCTACTGAACGTTGACCACAAAATCACACTTGAGGATGTAGTGATTCCTAGAGAGGTGTTCTCTTCAGAAATCCATAGGCCCTCCAGCATGACTGGAGGAAGCTGACCATAAAAGTCACAGTGCAGCAGCTAAACAGCTACGCCCACACCACTAAAGAAATTATACTGTTTAGCTGGTATTGCAACACCTGACATCCGTCAGGAAGTAGTTGCCAATAATGAAAGGGCAAGTCAGTAACATCTCCAGCCCATCTCCTGTTTGTGTATCAGCCAGCATGCCACCGGCTTAAATCAAGAAACAGCTTCTTAAGTTCAAGAGATACTCTAGGAACACCTCAGCAAGTGAGAGTCCATCTGCCACATGAACAATAGAGGACCTTCTCACAGTGACACCAGAGGCACTCCAAGTGGCCAGCTACTGATCAAAGGACATTTAGGATAATGCCAAGTTTTTTAAATTTTTATTTGTGTTTTTAAATGCATCTTGACTGTACCCTCAACCTGCTTTTGACACGAGAGATAAAAACTAAACATTGCGAGAGAGAACACCCGTGGATAACCAAATCCACAAAAGTCAAAGCCGCAAATGTGGAGGAATGACTGTACGCAAGGGGTGTTGTGTAGTTTCCAGGCTGTATGGCTGTGTTCTAACACCATTTTCTCCTGAGGTTTTGCCTGCATCTGTGGCTGGCATCTTCAGATGATTCCCTTAAGATACCACCCACAGATGCAGACAATCCTGGAAACCACACAACACCCCAGTGATTCCAGCCATCGAAGCTTTCGACAATAGACTATACCTATGTTTCCAAATGGTGGTTTTTCTCGAAAAAGCAACCCTTTCTGACACTGGAATACGTAGATTAGGGATGTCCTGTCCACTGGCATAGTTTATAATCTCCAGATATATCAAACACTTTGTCAGAAAGATCCCCCCATTTCAAAAGAGTTTTGCCGCACAGGATTGGGGAGCAGCTGTTTGAAAGACGCAAGTCCAATGCATTACTCAGAGCTCTTCTAATCCAGGCATGGAAACGGAGAGTTCCAAGGCAAGCACCCACTCATTTTCGCAACGCAGGAAGGTCCTCCAAGACATTTGTGGAACACAAGGCAGAACCAAAGAACTTTCCTGCGTATGTGAGTCTAAATATAATGAGCAGAAGCGAGCTGACGGGATATGACCTAGTTCAGCTCAGGACATCTAACCCATTCTATTACTCTCTGCAAGAGAAGAACACAAAGAGACAGCCACGAAAAAGCAGCTGAGAAAACTGCTGGCTGGCTGGCAAGTGGAATCTTTTACATAGATTGCAATGAGTTACGAGTCAAAATCTCAGTATTTCCAGTTTAAGAGAAAGGATGTGGAAACATTTCCTTTATACGGTCTGATTACCAGTTAATACCTGGCTTTGTTGCCCATTCCAATTTCTATCACTTAACGCCATTTAACTAACGTTCTTGGAGCATCTCAAGCACTTATGAGTCAAATATTTCTCTTCCTCTATTTCCCTAAGTCTAGGAAAACTTACATTTTAGTCTAAAGTTTCCAGGTTGAGATTTATGAGGTCAAGGTAGCATCTAGTGCAGGTGCCTTGAACAGTCCTTATAGTCAACTCCCATTCCTGGATTAAACTCCATCAATCACCCCTTGTCGTCTTCATCGCTATTTTGTTTCTCTCTCTCTCAATGCCAACATTTAACCAACATTTTGAAATACAAGCCGGTCATGAATAATACATTTTTTAAAAGACCTCTCTTCATCCACACTTGAATTTCTAGGTGGCCACCTTGTGTGTGTTGGATTAGCTCCAGTTGGATGAAGTTATTTATGAAGTGGAAAACGTTTACTATATTTACTCTGGATTACTTTTTCCTCTGACTTTACCACAAAGAGTTGTTAAGGGTGCATCTACACCAAGCATGGGCAAACTTGGGCCCTCCCTCCAGGTGTATTGGACTCCAACTCACACCATTCCTAACAGCCTCAGGACCCTTCCTTTTCCCCCTCAGCTGCTTCAGCAGCTATGGGGGGGGAGGAAAGGGCCTGAGGCTGTTAGGAATGGTGGGAGTTGAAGTCCAAAACACCTGGAGGGAAGGCCCAAGATTGCCCATGCCTGATCTGAACTGTAGAATCAATGCTGTTTGACACCACTATAACTGCCATGGCTCAATGCTATCTAATTCTGGGATTTGAAGTTTCACGGGAGACCAGCACTATTTGGCAAGGGGGGCTGAATACCTTGTAAAATGACAACTCCCATGATTCCATAGCATTGAGCCATGTGGCGTCAAACTGCTTTAATCTGTTATAGAACTCCAATACGTTATAGAATAACATCTGTTATAGAACTCCAATATGTTGATGATAACGTAGTCTCTGCTCATTCAGAATAAGACCTACAAGCCACTCTAAACACCTTTGCAGAAGCATACAAGAAGCTCGGCCTCTCATTGAACATCGAGAAAACCAAAGTGCTCTTCCAGAAGGCACCAGCTAATTCCTCTCCAATGCCAGAAATACAGCTTGATGATGTAACATTAGGAAATGTGGCCCATTTCTGCTACCTTGGCAGCCTCCTTTCCACAAAAGTCAACATTGACACTGAAATACAACACTGCCTGAGCTCTGTGAGTGCAGCATTTTTATGCATGAAGCAGAAAATGTTTGAGGATCAGAACATCTGTAGGGAGACCAAAGTGCTTGTTTATAAAGCTATTGTCCTCACAACCCTGCTACACATCTGCGAAACAAGGACTGTCTACAGGCGTCACACTCAACTCCTGGAACGATTCCATCAGCGATGTCTCCAAAAAATCCTGCAAATCTCTTGGGAAGACAGGCAGACAAATGTCAGCAAGCTGAAAGAAGCAAAGACCACCAGCATTGAAGTGATGATCCTCTGCCATCAACTCCGCTGAACTGGCTACGTTGTCCGAATGCCCGATCACCGTCTCCCAAAGCAGTTACTATACTCCCAGCTCAAGAACAGCAAACGTAATGTTGGTGGACAGGAAAAGAGATTTAAATATGGACATAAAGCCGACCTTTAAAACTGTGGCATAGACACTGAGAGCTGGGAAACTCTGGCCCTTGAGCGCTCTAACTGGAGGTCAGTTGCGACCAGCAATGCTGTGGAATTTGAAGAGGCACGAATGGAGGGTGAAAGGGAGAAAAGTGCCAAGAGGAAGGTGCATCAAGCCAGCCCCATTTTCCACCTGTAAACCGATGTCCTAATTGAGGGAGAACATGCGGATCAAGAATAGGGCTCCACAGCCACCTACAGACCCACCGCCAAGACAATACACTTGGAGGACCATCATCCTCAGGCTACAAGGGATTGCCTAAGTAAAGTAATGACAGTGGTGTCAAACTGCTTTAATACTACCTTTGGAGACAACACTGACCAGTTTAGGGCAAATACGCAAACCTTTAGGGGGGAAGCATTCTTTTTACCTTTGTACAGAGCTGCCCACTCACTCCTGCCTTGCCACAGCTCAAATGCGTCACGCCAGGGTCACCAGCAATGGCCTATTTGTCTAACATTATTAATCTATTGTCCAATAATACCTATTATCTTTTATCCAGGACCCTATTTGACCTGTATGTGAATTGCAGGGGTCATTTCAGATATGAGCCCCAGAACTGAAATGAGGAATTTACACCCAATGAATACACAAATTGTATTGTTAATATGGGGATTCTGCCTGAAGCCCCCAGAAGCTACTGTCGGAAAATGCCTTGGGTCTGACCCACTTCTCTAGGATTGGTGTGCCAATTCTAAACCACGCAGCTGCAATCTCTTGCCAACGTGATCTATGGATGTAGGAGAACATGAGCACATTTCCCTTGCCATGTAACATAGCCATGTTTTAAATGCCTTCCGCAACTCCTGTTCAAAGCTCAACCCACAACGGTCCGGTCCAAATGTGAAGGGTTTCATCCCAAGGAAGGATGGCAACAGTCTCAGCTTACCACGAAAGAATCAAACATTGAGCAGCTGTATCTTCGACCCCAAGGTGGACACTTAATGAGATATGCCGCATTATCACAGGAGGCCTATGCCCCACACCACTGGAGAAATTACACAGTTTAGCTGGTATTGCAGCACCTGAAGTAGCAGCCAGCCATGAAAGGACCAAGGCATTGACATATCTGGCCCACCCTCTGTTTGGATACCAGCCAGCAAAACAATGCCTTAAATTAAATCAAGAAACAGCTTCCTAAGATCTGCAGAGATACTCACAGGAACACCTCAGCAAGCAAGAGTCCAAAAGTGGCAGGCTAAAACCTGGAACCTCAATCAATGTCTGAGACCGGGTGAGAAACTCCCTCCTAGGCACACAGAATATTGGGCAACTTGGAAGACCACGAGATGCAGAACTAACCTTAAGAAATGGGGCTACAAAGTGGAGTCTGAGACATGTGAATATGGAGAAGAGCAAACCACAGAGCTCCTACTACAATGCAACCTGAGCCCTGCCACTTGCACAATGGAGGACCTTCTTCTAGCAACACCAGAGGCGCTCCAAGTGGCCAGCTATTGGTCAAAGGACGTTCAGCATAATGCAAAACTTTGTGTTTTTAAATGCACTTCAACTGTACCCTCAACTCGATAAATAAATGCATCCCAGTGTCCGCACTGTAAAGAGCTTCGCTTTGGGTGGTCCTACTCAAGGGGGACTTCTGGAAGAACCCAAATGCGGCAGGACCAGGTGAGTAAAACCCCTTCTTCCCCTTTGGAGCAGAAGACCGCTAGCTCTATTCCACCTGGAGGAAGGGGGTGCTCCCGGAGTGGACCTTCATGGCACCCTCAAGCAGCCCTTCTTCTCCTGGGCTGGCCCCTGCCTGGCCCCCCCTGCCCAGGCCCCTTCTTCCCGGCCCTTCTTACCTGCCGGAGGATGAAGCTGGTGGAGGTGGTGCTGCCATCGGACCGCTTCAAGCGGCTGCGGCGGGTGGCTGTGCCTCGGCTGCCCTGGAAGAGCAGGAGAAAGGGGCCACGGGGGGGTAGGTAAAGGGGGCAGTGAATGGGTGGCATTGGGGGGAGGAGAAGGGGCGTGGAGGGGGTTGGGGAAAGAAGGGGGAATTGGGGAGAAGGGGTGAAATGGGGGGCAGGGGAGGGAGGTGTTGAAGGGGGGTGGAAGGGAGATCAAATGGGCCAAAGGGGGTGATAGTTAGGGGAGATCGGGGAGGGGGGGTGGAAACAAGGGGTGCCTGTGAATGAGGGGGCAAGCCGAGCTCCCCAAGCCTCCCCAGAGGAAGAAGCCCCCCTCCCCTCTTTCCCCATTGCTCTAGGAACCAGCATCATTCACGCCCTACAGCGAAGCAGTGCTGGAAGCGTAGCCCCCCCCCCTCCTTGTTTACCCCCACTTGGGGAGGGGGCTGAAGGAGAGAGATGCCCCGAGCCTTTACCTGGAACATAGGGTCCGCCATCCCGTTCTTGCCGTAGGCGGAGGGGTGCTTGGACATGCCTGGGCGCGGCTAGGGAGGGAAGGAGAGAGGGAGGGTCGGGAGGCAGGTAGGCAGGTGGGTGGGTGGGGAAGGGGCTCTCCTCCGCTCCTCCTCCTCCTCCTCGCAGCCGCCTCTCGGCTCTAGCTCGGCTCGGCGCTGGAGCCACTGCTGCTGCCGCTGCGCGTGGGGACGGAGTCGGCCAAGGGCGCCGCCGGAGCCTTAAAGGAGACGCGTCCCTTTTCCTCCCCTCCCTCCCCCCTGTTCTCTTCGCACCTCGCCAGGCGCGCCAAAGGAAGAGTCCCAAGACTACGGCTCAGTCCCAGGGCGGCCCTTGACTCTCTCTCCCCCTCTCCCTTAGGAAATGGAAGACGACCCTCTCTCTTTCACTCCTTACCTTTTTCATATATATATATATAGACTAGCTGTACCCGGCACGCGTTGCTGTGCCCTTTTTAGGAGATGCGAGAAAGTCCAATCATCCACGGTGTGCCCTCCTCTAAACTGCAGTTGGATGGAGTGTGGGTCATGGGGGGCATGGTGTGCCAAGTTGGGTCTTTATTGGTCTTGGTTCTGGGCCACAGTGGTCTGTGGGGAATGATGGGTTTTGAAGTACTACAAATCTCGTTTTCCATGGTGGTACTTCAAGTCCCATCATGCATGGTCGGGGCTCTGTGTGCCAAGGTAGGTTATTGTAAATTCAGGCCATACACAATGTCCAATGAGCTGAGGCCTAGTCGGGAGAATCAAGTTAATGAAGCCTTACTGTCAATTCAGAGCGTAAACAGCTTCCCAGTAAGTGAGGGCTAGTTAGGGAAATCAAGTTAAACAGCTTCCCAGTAAGTGAGGCCTAGTTAGGGAAATCAAGTTAAGGAAGTCTTACTGTCAATTTAGAGCGTAAACAGCTTCCCAGTAAGTGAGGGCTAGTTAGGGAAATCAAGTTAATGAAGCCTTACTGTCAATTTTGGGCGTGGTCTGTGATTTTTCGGTTGGAAGTGATTTGGGTGTTTGTGTTGGGGATTGGCAGTTTATTATGGATCGGAATTTTCATGTTGGCTGGCCAGTGCAGCAGTTATGCAAATCCGCCCTTATTGGCAGCCAATCATGTTGTTCAGAATGTAGAGGCTGGGTGAGTCTTTGGCTGCCCCGGAGGGTGCTGGTAAATGTAGTTTTATTTTTACTCGTTGTTTTGGGGGCCTTTTAGGTTTTGGGGGGGGAAAGTTTCTTTCCTACAAACGTACCTTGCTTGAGGCCTATTTCTGTTGGCAAGTATTGTGTTTCTGCGTTGTAAGGTTTCTTTGTTTGAGGTATACATCACATGACGTGAACCCATTTATATAATAGATTAGTATTTGAATTTTATATATACACACATATACATATATACACACACACTTTTTCTACCATATCTATATGGGGTGTGTGTATATATATATTATTAGTATATATATATATATATATTAGTATATTAATATATTATTAGTATTTGAATATTATATATATCAAATATTAAAATACTAATGATATATATACATACACACACACACACTTTTTCTACCATATCTATATGGGGTGTGTATATATATTATTGTATTTTAATATTTGATATATATAATATTCAAATGTAGCAGCAAATCCGGAGTCCCAAAACTCCCAGGTGTTAACTTTTTACTTACAGGTTGCGCAGCCGTGCAAGCACAGGAACGAGAGAAAACGCAACAACCGTACTGCGGGTACAATGAAGCCAAAGTTTATTTGCACAACGTCAGCTGACAGGACCTGCCCACAGAACTAGCTGCCTCAGGGCAAGAGCCCTCAACATTCTCTAACTTTCCCTTATATACATGCTATGGCGGCAGGTCCCGTCTCCTCCTTTCTTCATCATTTTCATTGGTTCACAACATTAACACATTTCTATTATCCAATTACACATCACATTATTTGGCATCATACTCTATTAGCATTCTCATTTGCTAAACAGCACTACGCAGTATTAATTCTTCATTCCCACAGTATGTTATCTGCCGGATGGGCACCATGTACTGGATTCGCAACATTTCTAAGCCGCCCCTCTATGCCAGCAAGGAGGAACGGTTTCATTTGCCCATCTTGGTTTCTACCAATCAGCAACAATGTAAACAAATACACGCTGGGTACTAGCTAGGCCAATCACGGCCAGTGTTATCAAGGAAAGGCACATGATGTACTCTAACAAATCACAGCTTGTGCCTGACCTACCAATCAAAGTGCATTATTCTCGTAATGGCATTTAGCATGATTTTTGGCAAGCTACCTCGCTATACTAAGTTCTGTGCTTGTGCATCACTCTCTCCTGACTGTACTTCTGCTAAAAGCACCAATTCTGCTTTACAAATACTGTATTTTAATATATGATATATAATATTAAAATGTATTTTAATATTATATATATCAAAAATTAAAATACTAATAATATACATACACACTTTTTCTACCATATATACACACACATACACACACACACCATTATATATGTGGTAGAAAAGTGTGTGTGTGTATATATATATATATAAGTATTTATATATATATATATATTAAAATACTAATAATATATATACACCTTTTCTACCTTATAAACCTTTTTCTAATATATATAATATTCAAATACTAATATATATAAGTACATATATATACATATTCAAAAAAGTATATATCTATATATATGAAAAACCTTTTTCTAATACATATATATATATATATAATATTAAAATACTTATATATGTGTGTATACACACATACACACACACACGTGTGTGTGTGTATTAAAAAGGTAAGGAGTGAAACAGGCTCGCAATAAGTATTTTTACTGTTTTGTGGGGTTATGCTGCTTCTGCTCTCCAAGTAAAATACTAAAATAAATAGAACAGAAAATAATAAAGAATGACACTAAAAATAGGAAACAATGCAAATACAATACAATTATCATCACATATCACGTCAATATTTTACAAAAAGTATCCAAAGAGACCCTCCTAGAAATCGCAGCTTCTATATGGAGTTTCAGGGCAGGAAAAGTAGATGGAGGAGGCAAAAGAATGGTTTACCTCAGGCATAGGCAAACTTTGGCCCTCCAGATGCTTGGACTTCAACTCCCACAATTCCTAACAGCCTACTGGCTGTTAGGAATTGTGGGAATTGAAGTCCAAAACACCTGGAGGGCCAAAGTTTGCCAACACCTGGTCTACCTCAAGGTAGTAACCCCATTGAATACCTTTACTAACAATCAGTCAAAGCCACCACTCACAAAGAGCTTTATATATGCTGATGACCTTGGCCTAACAACACAAGCAAAATACTTTGAAACAGTCGAAACCCAACTTCCTAATGTCCTGAAAGAGCTCTCCAGCAACTAGAAAGACTACCACCTGAAACTTAACCTTCCAAGACGCAAGTGTGTGCTTTCCACTTACGGAACCATGAATTCAACAGGAAATTGAAAGTAACCTGGGAAGGCCAAGAGCTCAAACAATGTTCCCATTCTAAATATCTCTGTGTCACCTTAGATTGAACACTAACATTTAGGAAATACTGTGCGAACACCAAGCACAAAGTAGCTGCACGCCATAACATCCTGCAGAAACTTACTAGCAGTGCATGAGGTGCAGACCCAAAATTAATAAGAACACCGGCCCTGGCCTTGTCTTACTCAACTGCTGAGTATGCCTGTCCAGTTTGACACAAGTCTGCCCACGCAAAAGAGGTGAATATAGCACTGAACGAAACATATAGAATAATCACAGGATGTCTTAAACCTACACCTATTGATAAACTCTATAAGCTAGCTGGCATTGCCCCCACTTCCGATGTGCAACAGGAATTTGCTGCTAACTAGGAGAGAAATAAAGTTGAACACTGTGAAAGCCATCCACTGCATGGCTATCACCCTCCTCCTCCGTGTAGACCAGTGGTTCTCAACCTGGGGTCCCCAGATGTTTTTGGCCTATTATCTTCCAAAGCGACCCGGACCTGTCTCCCTCCTTTAGGGAATTCCAGAGTCCCCTTTTTGCTTCACTCCTTTCCCTTTTCTTTTTTAACATTAAGTTTTATTACATTTTCAGAAATAGGACTTAACTCAAACGAACGGAAAAGAAAAGAAATAAATACTAAAATAGAACAATCAATAATACTAAAACACTTAAACAGGAAAGGAAACAAAGGAATCAAATACAACAATAATCCCATAGTAACAAATCCAAAGTGATGCTTTGCGTTGTCCTCTTCCATTAGGGTATTCAAGAGTTCTCTGCTTCTCTCTCTCTCTCTCTCTCTCTCTCTCTCTCTCTCTCTCCCCCCTCTCTCATATATTTAAAGGTTTTCCCCTGACATTAAGTCCAGTCGTGTCCAACTCTGAGGGGTGATGCCCATCTCCATTTCTAAGCCAAAGAGCCGCCGTTGTCCATAGACACCTCCTAGGTCATGTGGCCAGCATGACTGCATGGCGTGCTGTTACCTTCCTGCCGTACCTTTTGATCAACTCACATTTGCATGTTTTCGAACTGCTAGGTTGGCAGAAGCTGGGCCTAACAGTGGGAGTTCACCCACTCCGTGGATTTGAACTGGTAACCGTTCAGTCAGCAAGTTCAGCAGCTCAGCAGTTTAACCTGCTGCGCCACCAGGGGTTCCTTCTCTTGTATATACAGTCATATTACATACACTATCATTTATAAAGCTTTTTAATGCTTTCACAAAGTCTTAGATGTTTTAAAGTGGAATGTCTTGGCTTCGTGAATTGTTTAGCTATTTTTTTATTTTAAAAATATCTGATATTTGTACTTTTATTTATTTATGCTTCTGCACCACTTTAAATAACTTGTTAGAGGACTTGAGTCCTATCATCGGGAGACAGACAGGATATCAATAAACCAAATAATTATAATTCTTCTTAATATTGTTGTTAGGAGGAAAATATATTGTAATAGCAAAGGTCATGCATTTATTCTGCACAGCACGACATCTTTTGTGGCATTTGACTCGGACACTATTTGTGTGCCTTCAAGCCGTTCCTGATTTATTGCCCTATTCCAGGGTTTTCTTGGAGAGATTTGTTCAGCAGGGGGTTACCACTGCCTTCCTATGAGTCTGGGAGATTGTGACTTGCTCAAGGTGACACAGTGAGTTTCCATGGCTGAGCAGGGCCTCAGGGTCACCACCAGTTTTTCCTCTAACTTTGTTGCTCAATGTTTTAGGTGCATATAATATTGCTGGTAAGAGCGTAGCTCCAAAGTTCGGACTTCTTTATGCTTTTGTTGTATTATGTTTGTATGTGTTTTTTATTTATTGCATTTTTTTTAGTAATCATATTTTTGCTCCTGGTAAAAGTCTGCACATGATAATCAGTAACTTCAAACTAATAGCAGTTAATAGGGGTCAGATACAATGATTTGGGGAGCAATGGCACTTTTGGGAATGAAACCTACCACTACTCCTTCCTCAGGAGACAACCTTTACAATTCTTTGTTCAGTCACCTTTTTTGTCAACCCAATCACATATGGGATAATGAAGCATTACATTGCAGTAAGTTAAACATATTTCATAGACACTACCACCGTACAGTCATAGTGATCTTAAATGTATTTATACATTCCAACCAAAGGTATATTTGATTTTCTGTTTTGCATTGGCTTAGCCTTTGTCAGTGATGCGTTAATTTGTGTTAATTCTATGTAATGTAACTATATGAGCATAATGTTGTAAGTAAACTTCTGGTTTGTAAGGTAACTCTTTTATTCACCTCTACCTCTTCTACCTTTTATTTTTCAGTGATTGGTTGGGGGGGGGGGGAGCAAATACTGTTTGCTTACACTTGAAAATTACCTAGGGCCGGCCCTGCCCACTGAATCAGACCCTCCAGCCACTGCCTTGACTCAAAACTCATCTTGTTCTTTGAACACGTATTTATAAACAGAATATTCGCCTTGCCAAGGCTAGTGTTGACAGCAAAACAACTAGATCATTCCACATTGCTTTCATTAATTCATGTTTATGGATGAAATCGGAAAGTGTGCAGCTTAATTTGAATTAACCTTGTTTACTAAGAAACAACTCCAGTTGTTTTCAAATGAACATGCTTTGTAGTTGAACTAGGGGCCCTTCCACACAGCCCTATATCCCAGAATATGAAGGCAGAAAATCCCACGTTATCTGAGTGTGGACTCAGATAACCTAGTTCAGGGCTGTCCAACTTCTAACCGGCCAAGGGCCGGAATTGAGGTCACTGATGACCTGGGGGGCTGTTCGGCCCCGCCCCCAGGCCCCACCCCAGGCTCCTCCCCCAGCCCCGCCCCAGGCCCCTCCCCCAGCCCCCCCCAGGCCCCGCCCCAGCCCCCCACCTCAGCCCTGTAAAACTGTCATTCTCTCCTCCTCTTTTCCGGTGCCGCCGGCGCATGGGACACCAGCGGCGCCGGGGAGGAGGAGGAGGCCCACCTCCTTGCACCCTCCTGCCCTTCCCCGGCACAGCCGGTGTCCCGTGCGCCGCAGCGCCGGGGAAAAAAAGAGGAGGAGGAGGGCGAATTCTCCCTCCTCTTTCCCCGGCGCTGCGGCGCACGGGACAGCAGCGACGCCGGGGGAAGAGGAGGAGGAGGAGGGAGAACTCTCCCTTCTCTTCCTCCTCCTCTTTCCCGGGCGCCGCGGCGCACGGAACAGCAGCGGCGCCGGTGGAAGAGGAGGAGGAGGAGGAGAACTCCTCCTCCTTCTCCTCTTTCCCCCGCCCGCGCCTTTGCCCGGATCCCGGGCTCCGGAGCGCGCGGGGGGAAAGAGGGACGAAGGAGGAGGCAATCAGCTGATGGACTTCTCCTTCATCCCTCATCTTTCCCCCCGCCCGCGCCCTTGCCCGGATCCCAGGTGGCGGCGCGCACGGGGGGAAAGAGGGACGAAGGAGGAGGCAATCAGCTGACTTCCTCCTCCTTCGCCCCTCCTCCTCCCCCACGGACGCACCACGGCTCCGATCGCGAGCCGCGGTGCGGGAGGAAGGAGGAGGGCGAAGGAGGAGGAGCCAGCTCTTCCTTGTCCCTTGTCCCTCTCTCGGCGCTGCCAATGCGATGCAGTTTGCAGCGGCGCCGCGGAGAGAGGGAGAAGGGGCGGTGCAGGGAGGAGGAGCTAGCTCTCTTCCTCCTCCCTGTATCGCCGCCTTCTCCCTCTCTCGGCGGCACCGATGCGATCCGGTTTGCATCGGCGGTGCGGAGAGAGGGACGGAGGGGGCGGTGCAGGGAGGAGCTGGCTCACTTCCTCCTCCCTGCCCCGCCTCCCCCCCCCCCTGGCCGCCATTCCTTTTTTTAAAAAAAAATGGCAGCCGGGGGCATAGCGGGGGCCGTGTCCAACAGGCTGGGGGGCCATGCACGGCCCCCGGGCCGCCAGTTGGACAGCCCTGATTTAGTTCAAAGAAGATATTGTGGGATTTTCTGCCTCAATATTTTGGAATATAGGACTGTGTGGAAGGGCCTTACAAAGAAACATAAATATTATGTGCACAGAGATCCATATGCTGGAAATTGCTTGCATGTAATAGGATGTGATAGAAGAGAGCCAGTATGATTGAGGCCCCTTCCACACAGCTGTATAAAATCCCACATTATCTGCTTTGAACTCAGTTATATGGCAGTGTGGACTCAGGTAACCCAGTTCAAAGCAGATATTGTGGATTATCTGCTTTGATTTTCTGGGTTATATGGCTGTGTGGAAGGGCCCTGAGTGATTTAAATGTGGGACAATGACTCTGGAGATCAAGGGCCCTTCCACACAGCCATATAACCCAGTTCAAAGCAGACAATGTGGGATTTTATTCAGCTGTGTGGAAGGGCTCCAAGAACTGATTCCATGCTTGGCCATGAAAACCCACTCCATGACCGTGTGCAATTCTCTGAGCTCCAGTGATAGGATCACGACAAATTGAAAATGACTTGAAGGTGCACGACTACACAACAATTCTTTATATAGCACTTTCTAGGTTTACATCTTGGGATCTTGGTTTCTTTTCATGAAGAAGTCATTTCTAAAAGTATTGCTGCTACCCATGCGGAAATATGTCCTAATATAGCTTGGTTAGGACTGAGCTTTCCAGACAAATGGCTGAAGCTTTATCGGTAGCTCGGTTGGCATAATGTTTATGTACATCCACCCACCTATTATGAAATTTGGAAATGGGAGTTTTAAAAATAGGATGGATTTTCAGGTGCCAGCATGAATGCTGGCTGTGCAAAACAGGGAATTTCAGCAGGTGTTGCTGGACACCTAGTTGCATGCTAAGCAACACCTGCTGAAACTCCATCTTTTAAAAAAAACCATTAAAGGTACAGGAGCATCCTCCCAGTTTCCACTGTTGCAAGTCTTGGTTTCTTTCCTCTTAGATTTGGTTCACACACAAATTCAACTTATCTTCAGAATTTCCTATGTCCTTAGGAATGAAAAACATTGCAATACTTTGGTGGAACAGCAAAGTATAAATAAAGCAGAGGTTGAACGTCTCTCTTCCAGAAATCCAAAATACTCCAAAATTGGCACTAGAGTGATTGAGATAGTGATACCTTTGCCTTCTGATGGTTCAATGTATACAGACTTTGTTTCATGCAACAACAAAAATGATTTCAAAGATCGTATGCAAAATTGCCTTGAGTCTATATGTTTAACGTCTATATGAAACATAAATGAATTTTGTGTTTAGATACCAGTCCTATCTCAAAGATAGTTCATTGGGTATGCATATGAATATAAAAATCCAAAATCCAAAAAAATTCTGGCCCCAAGCGCTTTGGATATGGGATAATCAACCTGCAATAATTAAGTATGAATACAAGTATTTTTACCTTTCGGGGAAACAAGCCATCTCCAAATGAAAGAAGATAGGCAATATTTGTTGGGATTCAACCCCTCACTGCCCAAGTCTCTAGTCCTGAATGTGTAGAATGAATACCTTTTTACTGCAAGCCTTTGACTTCTGTTTCTTACATGTTGTATGTGCTGTGTGTTTTGAGATCTCTCTCCGAGTGTATCAGAGAGATGTAGTGATTGGTGTTTTTCCCGTCTTTGTAACCTTACAAGAGATAGTAAAGAACTCAGACCCGGTTCTTTACTATTAAGAAATGTAGTTATTACTGTAAATAAACCTTTTGTGCTTTTTAAAAAACAGGACTCTGCATATTTGCTTCGTAAGCTCTAAATTCTTTACAGCCACATCACATGGTGTGCTAGCTATGAGCTGAATTCTCAACTTTTAGTGTCCTGTTTGTATTTTGGATGCTCTGCTTTATTTTTGGGTAGTTTTCCCTAACAATATTCAGCTACTGGCAAGCCATGGGGTTTTTGACTCATTGAGCTAGTCTCGAATGTGTATGTTTGTTTTCTCCCTCTGTATGACGAGTTTAAAGAGGAAACCAACAGCAACATAAAGAGTTAAAAGCTACTCTTGCGCCTATGTTTTTTTTGGATGACAGTAGTTTCCCCACTCCATAACTACTTGGGTGTGGAGATCAATTAGACTTTTTTGGGAATGGCAAGGGTGAAAAGGCAGCCTTCTTAGGATGGACATTGGGGGCATAGGAGAACCAACCTTGGCTTTCTTTTTCGCCCCATTGTGACCAATAAGTTGGGGAATAGACAAAACACCAAAGCAAAAAATACTACTATTAATAATAAATTTTATTTGTTCCCCGCTTCTCTTCACAACTCGAGGCAGGATACAATATAGTTAAAATATATAGGTTAAACAAAAGATTGTTACAATACGTAGATTAAACTACATCAAACAAAGATCAAAACACCAATACTACTACAATGTGAATTTTAAATGTATAGTTTAAAATCGATTGGGTGGGAAGAAATTGATCCTTCATTGTATTGAAATTCTCAGAACTCGTTTAGATGTCAAATCTCTTCCAAGAGATCATTCCACAGTCTCAGATGGACAACAAAAAGGTCCTCTGGGTGACTGTTGCCAGTCAGGTTCTGGCTGGTTGGAGTCCCCCCCCCCCCGAGACCTAAGTGTATGGGACACATTGTACAGGAGAAGGCAATCCCATGAATAACACACAAGGCTTTAAAGATAAAAATCAATGGTTTGAAATTTGCCCAGAAGGTAATTAGTAACCAGTGGAGTAATTTGAGTATAGGTATAAAATGATAGTAAAAAAGAGGAAAGCATTGCTTCCACTTCTTCCCACCAACCTCTGGATCTGGGACCTCTCCACACTATGCAGTTGTAGCACTATGATTCTACTTTAGCTACCATGGTGTCACACCCCAGACACTTTCCAAGCCCAAACCAGAGCAACGCCATGTTACAGCCCTGGATTCAAAGAGGCCTGAAAGCAGGCCTCTGCAGTCAACTCCAAGTGAACTTCCAGCCTCCAAGGCTGGGCGCATCCCTGTTAGTTCTCGCGCCGATAAGCCAGCTGAGATTCATGAGACTAGCAATACTCCCCAAACTCCAGGTGTTTGCTCTAATAAGGAAACATTCCAATCTGGCCAAGAAGCGGTGGGAACCAAAACCTTCCCAGCCGATCCTGGGAAAGTTGTCCGACGCAGTCAGCGTATTTGGGAACGGAGTCATTGGGGCCCTTAAAAGCTGGGTCCGGAGAGGGCTCCGCATCTCGAGTCAACTTTTGATTTCCTTGACTTGCCTTTGGAACTGTGTTGGACCACGGTGGTCTTCTAGTTGGAACTATCCTATACTTACTAAGCTTTGATTCAGAGACTTTTCAGGACTAGCCATTTGCGGCCTTTCTACATTGCTCTACTTGGAACTATTTCAAGCTTTTGGGGTGCCTGGATCCGGGATTGGGCACAACCTAGCTGATTTCTATTTTGCCTTTTGCTTCTTTCATTTATTCTCAATAAAGCATTTAACCGCAAAAACTGTGTATTGGTTTACTCAGGGTCCGGTTCAAGCTCTAGTTGCAACACATGGCAACATCTTATGGAATCTTGAGATGTGTAATTTAGGGAGGGGAACTGAAAATTCTCACCAGGCAAGCTTCCATGTAGAGCAGTGGTTCTCATCCTGTGGGTCCCCAGAGGTTTTGGCCTACAACGCCCAGAAATCCCAGCCAGTTTACCAGCTGTTAGGATTTATGGGAGTTGAAGGCCAAAACATCTGGGGACCCACAGGTTGAGAACCACTGCTCTAGTGCCTTGCCAAACTATATATCCCAGAATTCCATAGGATGCAGCCTTGGCAGTTAAAGTGGGATCATACTGTTGTCATTCTGTGATTTGAAAGGATCCAATTGGCAAAATGTGAGCCTAACAGGGTTTAGAAGGGGTAGCCCTCCAATTACATTCTCTCTCCCTACACTGTTCCCAACCCAAAGGATGGCATGTTACAACTGATTTTTAATGTTTGTGTATATGTATTGTTTGCTTATGCTCCGGCACTGAATATTTGCCATACATATGTTATGCTTCAGGGTGGGAAGGGCAGAATAGAAATGCTTTATATCAATACAAATAAAATGTTGTCATATTGTTAAGCAGTACAAATACATAGACCCTGTCCTTTTCCGTTCTGAGAAAAGTACACAACTCTAGGTGCTAATGTAGGTCAGTTGACTTAAGGGCCAAAAACTAATAAATGGAAAGCCAGCTCATTAAGCCTTTGAATGGTCAGCATCCCAGGCTGTCGGTGTTTAGGGGCCTCTGCAGAATCAGAAGTCACTAAATGTTTTGCTGGCTCAGGCACAGATGGCAATTCCCCTGCAGAACTACCATACCGCTTGCGGAACATTGCCAGAGTGAACCAGCATCCTACAAACACACTTATGTGTTGCAGTGCTGCTGCAGATGACAAATGGGCAGTTGGCAAATGAAATACACAACAAATGGAACAATTTGAATTTCCTCCTAGTAACGGGTGGCATAGCAACAGTAGAATACAAAGGGCTACTTATTCAGCAGCACTGGGAATATAGTCAGGAAATAAGTTTCTACCTCTCCAACATTTTTTCCAATCGAATGGCTAGTGTGCAGGTAACTATGTATTAAATGCTAGCATAGACTATGGCGCAATACCCAGATGAATAGACGTATTTCACACATTTCAGTCCAGTTGTCAAAATCAAAAAGTGGATTTCTTATGGTTTTCCAGGAAATTCAAACAAAATAAAAGTTGCAGTAAATGTGTACTCGCATTGCTATCCTGTATACAAAGAGCATGTTTGTTTTGAGGGCCAATTCTTATGTCGGCAAAGTAGCACCATTTGGTGGAACACCAGAGTTTGCATGATTATCACAAGGGGAATGGATAAAGTATCTTGGAAAGGGGCTTGGGTGGCAGCAGCCCTGAGCAAGAGCACTCTACATGGCAGCACTTCGCTAAAGATCCAGCTTGGATTAATGGGTAAATTATAGTTGCTGCGGGGCAGCTGTAGTTAGTACTTGGGAGACCACCAAGCAATTCCAGGTGCTATTTCAGAGGAAGGAACTGGCAAAACCACTTTTGAGTATTCCTTGTCTAAAAAAAACTGAAATTCATTGGGTCAGCATAGGCCAATAGGTGTACTAAAGGCAGGCTCACCAAGAACAGCAAGGGAGGCATGCAACCCATGGGCATGTGTTGAGTATTTTGCTCTAACACAGCATTTCTCAACCTGGGGGTCACAACTCCTGGAGGGGTCGAATGGGCATTGCAGAGGGGTCACCAAAGACCATAAGAAAACACATATTTCTGGTGTTCTTAGGAATTACAACTCCAAAACTCAAGATCAATGCCCACCAAACCCCTTCCAGTGTTTTTTGTTGGTCATAAGAGTTTTATGTGCCAAGTTTGGTTCAATTCCATCGTTGGAGTTCGAAATGCTCTTTGTTGGTGAACTTTAAATCCCAGCAACTACAACTCCCAAATGACAAAATCAATCCTCACCCCACCAATATTCAAATTTGGGCATATCAGGTATTTGTGCCAAATTTGGTCCAGTGAATGAAAATACATCCTGCATATCAGATATTTACATTACGATTACAATTATGAAGTAGCAACAAAAATAAAGTTATGGTTGGGGTCACCACGACATGAGGAACTGTATTAAGGGGTGGCGGCATTAGGAAGGTTAAGAACCACTGCCTTAAGCTTAGATATAAACTCCCAAATGGCCCAAGGGATTTAATGGATGCAAAACAGTGATATGTGTGCCTTCAAGTGGTATGTTGATTTATGAAATTAAGGGCAATCCCATTAATTTCATAGGGTTTCCTTAGGTGAAGAATACTCCAGAGATTGTTTGCCAGTTCCTTCCTCTGAAATATAGCCTAGGTTCCTGTGAATTAGAGGAAGAATGACTCACAGGAACATTTTCCTTCCCAGCCTTATAAGGATGGCAAGTTACATAATCTTTTATTTCCTAGTCTTAACTGGGTCGTAAGGTGTCCTTAACTTGTATTATGTTCTATGAGTAATCTTTTAGCTTAATAGTTAACAATACCTCGAGGGGTCCCCCACCCTTCCATTTCACATCATTCTCTCTGCTCATTTCAGCTTGCAACCTCAGACAGTAGCAGTGCCTGCATGGGTAGGGTGAAACTGCATTTCTCCTAATAGCTCAAAGGGAAAGTATTTTGTTTATAAATGCAGCCTTGACTTTCCACCCACAGTCTCCTGTCGGTACAGACAGCCCTCCACATTTGAGGTTCAATGAAAATGTTCTCTCTAGAATCCTTAAGTCCCTCAATGCAACTCTATGGCCAACACTTCCATGAATCTGTAGGCCCTCCAATACAATCCAGTGTAAACTGACCATAGTAATCTGCTGGAAGATGTAGATTCCTAATGATGTGTTCTCTCAGGTAAAAAAAAAGCAACTTTATTTGTGATTTTTAACTTTTGCTGGGGTCCTGTCTCCCCAAACCTAGCAAATGTGGAGAGCCGATTGTAACATCAAACAGAAAGAGATAATTTATTATTTTATTTATTTATTTACTGCATTTCTATGCCGCCTCTCTCAGCCCAAAGGTGACTCGAGGCGGCTTACAAATTGGCAACAATTTAATGCCACACTGCTCATAAAACATAATTTAAAACATTTAACATACATTATAAAACCATGTAAAATAATTAAAAACATATAATCACCAATGACTTCTTGATAACTCCAGTTCCATTCTAATGTGCAAAGAGAATGCTACAAACACACAACTGAGATGACTAAGTCTGTGCTTTCAGCCATTCTGAATATTATCCCAACAAAAAATTAACTAAGAGAAGGAACTTTTCCGATTACATGTAAGGGATTCTGTTAACATGGAACGTTTTGTTCGGGCTACAGCTAAGCAACAGTGGCTCCTAAAAGAAAGAACTGCTAGGCAGATTGAATTTCTCTCTTGCTATTCTGGATCCCACCCATGATGATGAAGCACCCAATATGACATGTATAATTTTGCATACTGATAATCTAAAAAGGATTTATTGTTATGAATGGAAGTCAATTTTCTATATCTGATGTCCACAAAAAGACTAAAATATTTGAACAGGTGGAAACAGGGCTATCGTCAGTAATGGTTATCCTACCTGCTGTGGATCAGTTTTCTTTTTTAAACATTCTAGCTTGGAGCCTGAAGATAAATCTGGAGAGTAATTCAACCTTCGATAAAATGCATCCAGTACAATACAATGCCAGGCCCAGACCTGTGGCAAATGCTGACTAAGGCCACAGTAGTCCACTTCTCAGTTACATCCAGACTGGATTACTGCAACGCACTCTACATGGGGTTGCCTTTGAAGACAGCTTGGAAACTGCAGCTGGTGCAAAGCTCGGCAACCAGGTTGCTAACTGGAGCTAATTATAGCGAATGAATGACGCCCATATTAAAACAGCTTCACTGGTTGCTGATAAAATTTCCGGTCCCAATTCAAAGTGCAGGTCATCACCTACCAAGCCCTAAACAGTTTGGGTCCTGTCTATCTCTGCGACCACATTTTCCCTTATGAACCTGCATGAGCTTTAAGATCTGCTAAGGAGGCTTTTCCCTCACTCCCACCTCCATCACAAGCACGGGCCTTGTCAGTGGTGGCCCCCAGCTCTGGAATTCCCTCTCCAAGGATATTAGGCTAGCACCCACTGTCTACCTTCTGCAGGGACCTCAAAACATAGATGTTCAAATGCACATTTGAAAATGGTTAGGCCACTGCCTATGACTGTCCATCCCTAATTGACCATCAGATTGAATCTCAGCACTTTACCCCCAGCCCTATAATCTGTTTTTGCACAATCCCATGCCCAGCCCTCTCTAATTTTGATTTGCCCACCATAGTCCTGGTTCTGGCTGAGATTGGCTTTGATTTATTTTAATGATGTTTTTATATTTTACTGTTTTGTGTTTTGTCATATGTTTATTATGTTTTTACTTGTCTAACTTTGTTGTTATTGGGCTTAGTCCTGCTTATAAGCCACCCCAAGCCCCTTCGGGGAGATGGTGGCGGGATATAAAAATAAAATTGTTATTATTATAAAGTATCACAGTTGCAATCAGAAGGCAAGCCACCAGGGTCACAGGCAACAGGAACCTTCCAGAACACAGCTTTCCCTGGATCCCTCACATTGGAAGATGGCATGGAGAAGGATTGTTGATGTAATTCAACAGTTGAAGAGGCTCAAGTTAGAACGACATCAGTGTTTAATAGTGTATTGGAAACAGAACCACATGTTTTTGTTAAACAAGTTTTATTTCCTTAAGTCAGCGCAAACATGTAGACAAGATTCTGGATGGATAATTCACACGATCAAAATCCAAACTGTTAAAGAGTGAAGATTGCTTGTATAAAACACTCAAAAGTCTTTTGCTGTAGAAAAGAGTTCTTAGTGTGAATTGGACAAGCAAACACACCGGGAACCTCTTACAAAGAGCAAATCTTTCTAAGGCATTCTCATTTCAGTACTATGCAATATCCCCTTTTCCTTTCACCAATTAATTCAAGATTAAAACAGTTTAATTCAGTGTCCTGCCAGCCTCTCCAAATAAGAATATATCAAGGGGGGGGGGGGAGTCAAATATTCTACAAGTTAAGCTTATTGCAACAAATATGATCTATACATAACATTGTGACATACGCAAGGAGACTTCTGCTCATCTAATAGGGCCTGCTCTTGGTTGCTTCCTCAATCGATCAATGTACTGTGGAGGATCCCCTGACTTTCCAGAAAATATTTGGCCAGGGCACGTAGAGGGAGGAACGGAGCCTCTATTCTGTTGATGAACAGCCAGCACTGGAAATAACTCCATGCAAAGATAACAGAAAGGTAGTCTAGAAAACCACAGCAGTAACATGTCAGAGGCACCTTTTAACTAGAAGTCTTTCACCTGACTCTTCTGCAACATGGGACATTCACAACTGAAAATCAAGTCAACACATAAGCAGTAAGGCATGTTTAACAGTCTTGCCATCTTAAAATTTGGGGTGATCAGGAGAAATATTGGGATTTCCAACACGCTACATACCATCACTCTGGGAATTCAAACCATGAATCTTTTTTTTTTTTAAAAAAAAGCAGAATGAGACAGAGCTCTAGTTTGGATGAGTAATGCCACCAGACAACATTTAAACTGGGGGGGAAATTGGGTTTCTGAAATTAAATTTGATTTTCAAACATAGACTGTACCTTATTTTAAGATCCATGAGAGAAATCACACTATAACCCTTATTACAATTTTCTATTTACTCAATTATATGAAAAGCAAAGCATTTCATGTTTACTTTTAATATAAAAATAAGTATATGCCTGCAATACATTCTCAACTCCATTCAGATTCAGGGCATAACACTCACTGATGCCAATGGAGCCTGGGACCTTGCTACTGAAATATGTAGCTGCTTCTTTTGGCAGCATTAACTATGATCACGCTTTAGCAATAAATATTTTAATCTAGAAAGAGAAATAGATTATCTCCATTAACACCAAAACACTAGACACTTTCAACATCGGAATTTGTACATATTTACAACCTGCTTAAATGCCTTGTTAAGATTACAACAACTAGCAATAAAACCAAAAGCAGCCTCATTAAAAATCATTGATTCTTTTTGAAGAGAATGAGTACATATGTAGTTGTGTATAAAATCCCAAACAAGCATATATATATATATATACAGACAATATTTATATTTATATATATTATATAAAGACCAAAATACAATGAAAACAATCACTTCAACTCAACATCACAATCAGATATTGGGCATCATGTAATGTAGTATCAAAGAATGTGGATCAATAAAAATTTCAATTGCCTTATGTACTGACAAATATGTAGGAGCTACACTGTTCAAAGACTTCATTTCACTTATAAAACGTTTGAGCTGAGAGAGAAAAACTTATTTTGCTCCAGATAGGGATTCTAAAGAGCACTTTCTTAAATTAACTCAGTTTTGAAACGAGATAGATGCAAACATACATACACACATGTCCCATGTTGCCATTTTAAATCTCTAACAAACAATACAAAATCCCCATGAAGAATAAGTACAAAGGAACGATCACCAACAAGTGATTTTTTTTCGGACACCTCCCTTCCCATTGCCAAACACACATTGGTCCACTGTGAAACTGTATCTCACTACCACGATGCTTCTGAACAGCCTAGTTAGCACCAGTAATAAGAACAGAAAGAGTCACTTGATGACAGGCAGGTTTGATCTGGAATGTCAACTTCACTACAAAGAAATATAATTTCTATAACAAACAACACAAACTGCAGAAGAACCTTGAGACTAATAAACAAACACCTTCCTATTCCCATGCCTTTAACCACTGTCTTCGCTCCTCTAAATCACTGTTCATTCCTTCACCAAATACCCTCAATGGCAGCATGTAAGTTAGACCTATAAATTATCTGTTAAGCTTATTATGTTAAATAGCTAGCCATTTATATGGACAATGAAGGACTTCCAAAGGAGTGGGGGTGGGGGGCTCTCCTTCCTTCTAAAAAATCAAGTCAGGCTACTTTTCTGATCCTTTAGGCCAGTGGTTCTCAACCTGTGGATCCCCAGATATTTTGGCCTTCAACTCCTAGAAATCCTAACAACTGGTAAACTGGCTGGGATTCCCGGGAACTGTAGGCCAAAACACCTGGAGACCCAAAGGTTGAGAACTACTGCTTTAGGATTACAATGACAATAGTATATTGTCAGGGCATGTTACTTTAGATCGCCCTCCTTCTAACAGTATGTATTTGACAATAAAGGCAAAAATACCCCCACCTCTGTAAATAAAATTATGGCATAAGCATTTCTTTCTAATGCTAAAGGCTTTTCTTTGTGTTACGTATTCAGCAATGCCAGTGAAAAAAGAACAAAACAGAGACAACGCAAAAGATATCATTTCACCAGAACAATTTAGGCTTGGAAATCAAGTTGCATACAATATCACACTATTGAGACTCTCCTCAGACAACGAATAAGAACTACCCCACCACAATAAATGGCACTAGTTTCAGAGAAGTACAAATAAGAAATCCAGTCTGGGAGAAATTATGAAGGCCATTAACAACTTCTGTCATTCAAAGGGTTTTTTTCTTCTCAAGTTCACTATTGCTAATTTACTGAACCATCATAAAATGCAATCTGTTAAGATGAGCTAGGAGAGAAGCAAACTGAAAAGCAAATTAGCTAAATAAAGTGGGGTTTGAGATAGCACTTCAAATGTATATGGTTTCATAAAAATAGTGGCCTTATAAAGCCTGGAAAGAAGAAACAGGAGGAAATGCATAAATGAACTTGCTTTCAAAGCTTTATCTTATGAAACTTATTACAAGGAAATGTTCCGTAAATAGGCAGGATATTAGACAGAACGCTACAAGAATTAGGGTCTGAAGGCTGTCTGTTCTGAACACATCAGCAGCTCATCTTATTTTAACAGCTATGCAGAAAAAAGATCTGAATTTGCATTAACTTTAACATTGATATTTATGTGGTTGCCTTTTTGCCCTTGAGTAGAAGCAACTTTTCATATCAATGGATGGAATATTTAAATTACAACAGTCAGCAACATCCAAGACTGCTTTCAGGAAGGAGGGCTCCATCTTTAGAGAAGAGGCTGTTGGTGGTAATTTGTTTGCTGCTGTGGAAGCGAGTGAGCAGGAACTGTTGGGTAGCATACTCCTTGGGGCAAACTGGAGACAGTGTTCTGATAGGCCAGCATATCCATTGGCATGGTCATATGTTGGGTGTAAGGAATGGTACCAGCTGGTGGGAGGCAGGAATTCTGGTTTGCGTAAGCAGGATTGGAAACAGAATCTAGACCGGTGCTGAAACACAAACCAAGGCATTAGCCAGCTTTCAAAATAATACCAATCCTGGAAACATTATGCAATTTGAAGCTTAAAAAATTGCCAATGGAATACCTTAAATATGCCGTCTGAGATCCTGAAGAATTTACATTTGGAGGCAAGGACCTCAGTGGGCCAATCTGATCGTTTCCGGGATTGTACCCTTGAGGCACTCCATGGACCCCATAGTTCCCACTGTGAGGATGCAAGGGATACGGCTGCTGCAGAGACAGAACAAAAGCCCAATCAGCACTGCATGGCTAGTGTGGAAGAGGGACAACTATCCAGACAAACACTGATCCAGAAGTCTGACACATCATAGAAAAAAATAATGCACTTTTTAGGTGTATAAAGATTTCCTTGGGGAAAGAAAGTTAAGAAAAGATTATATGACACAGTAGCACCTCTGTCACAGTTAAGTGACCCAAGAGCCTCAGGGATAAGTAGAAAGCTTAGTAGTGAGCATGGCTTTCCCCATCAGAAAGCACAAGGCAAAAGTAATAAAAAGCATTCAGGTCACACATGAAATTACTTTCAATTAAGGGTCAAATGGCAATAATCCTCAAAATATCTATTTTGTACCTTGCCTTGAGTCTTGAGGGGAGCTGAGTAACCTAGTTATGATCGCTATCATTATTATTGTGGACAAAAGTAGACCCTTGCGTCTATTGTTTGAAGAAAGCTGGTATGCTTATTAATTTCTACCGTGCCTATCTCCCAATGTGGAGTCCAAGCATATACATTAATGCCTTCCTTCCCAAAAAATGGATTGGCCTATATAATGCAAATGAGATGGTTGGGAAGTCACAAAAACTTTTTAGGAAGCAGGTAATAAATTTAACAAGTCACTGCAAGAGAGAGCCTCTGGAGTCCCCATTTGGGGTAGATAAGGACGGGGTAGAAATGCTGGAAATAATAATTATTATTATTTCCAACTGCTATGAAAGAGATAACTGGCCATCTGTTTGAGGTGATTCCATGGTGTGTTCCTGAATGAGAGGGGTTGGACTGGAAGGCCCTTGCAGTCTTTTCCAAGTCTATGATTCTATATAACCTGTTATAAAATATGTTTCTTTTATGTCAGTTTTTAACGTTATAAAAATATGCGAACAGTTTGAACTCTACAGTAAAAAGCTTCCTGTTATTGTGGAAGCTTTTTTACTGTAGAGTTCTAGCTGTTCACATATTTTTATAACATGTTAAAAACTGACCTAAAAGAAACAGACTCCCCGTATGCAGATATGTTCCTGACAGAGTCTCTGATCTTGTCAATAAGAGGAAGTCGTGTGATACGGACTAGAACAGTGGTTCTCAACCTTTTTTTTTAACCTAGGGACCACTTGACCAGGGACCAATCTCTAATATTAGTACCGAAAGGGTTACAAATCAGTTTTTGATCAACTTTAGATTCAGTTTGATTATTTGGGTTGCTGATTCAGAAAATGGCATTGGATAGATCACATCCGCTGTAGTTTCTAATACAGAACATATGTCACCCAGTAGTCACCATCTGCTTGCCCACAGAAAACCATATTTAATAATCTAGAGCTGATGGGGTACTAATAAACTTTTGTGTGAAGTCAGCCTCTACCCTCCTGACATCCCCGTTGCCTCAGCACTATAAGAGGGTTTCGCGAGACCAGTCGCTCTTGTTGCCACGTGGTTTTGAGGCAAAGGTGTAGTAATGGTGAGGACGCGGACCATATTTTTGTTCTTGGGGACCACAGGACCACAGAGCACATTTCTCTTTTAACTCAACCACGTATATACTGGCCAACAAAAGAGAGAAATTTTCTTTGGTCAGTGATTATTTTCCCATTAGTCACATTGTTCACATCACTGAGCATAAAGCAGACTGGAAAACTAGAAATGCCAGATTAAGCAAAATAGAGCACCGAACAGTATTATTTTAAAAATACCAAATAAATGCCTAATTTGAGCCATGATTCATCAGAACTTAGGTAAGGATGCTGAAACTAATAGAGAGGCATGCTTTTCTGAATGTGGCATCCATTTCAGATTAAAATGGCATTCTAAAAGTAACTGTCTCTAGTTTAGGGTGGAAATAAGGAACTGGCCAAGAATTTACGCCATAGATTAAAACTGCATTTAAGTGCTCTTTTGTAAAAGTATTCCAAATGTGAAAAAACACCTTAATATTGCAAGAAGAGAAAAAATGATGTAGATTTGTCTTAGTTGTATGGAGTCGTTAATCTGGACGCTCTTTAAATTTGGTGCTTACATTCTTGCTACTAAAGCAAGAAATGGAGCCATCTCAACAGAAGTATTTCAATATTTATGTATATTAGAGTTCTTTTAAAAAACAGGTTATTCTTGAAAACTGGGCTTACAAAGTAAATGCCACTGTACAATGTATCCTTGTGCTTTTTCTAAGGCATTTATACCCACTGACTCTTTGTTCTCAACAAAGAGCAGCACTGTCTTGAAGTGAGAAGATTATTAGCACCTGAGATGTCAAATACTCATAATTTCTTTCACACCCCCAAAAACAATCAATCTTTCATCATTTCTTACAGCTCAAGTAAAAGCATAATGGTTAAATGCATAATCTTTCATGTGGCAGTTTCCATGGTAACTATTCTTTTCACACTCATTATGTAAAATCTGCCTAATATATGCAGTTACATTTCCCCCTTTTCATTTAATTACTGCTTGCAAGTTTTCCTCCCCCCCACCCTTTGTTTCTGCTTAAATAAACTTAACATTATCGTTTTGATTTGGACCAGTATCACATGCATAATTTTTGAATCATTTCATTCAGTTCACAAAGAACATGTTGCCCAAAGGAATGGAAGAAATAAAAATGAGCATTAATTGAATAGCACTGTTTTTGTCCTTGAGAGTATTTTTAAATCATTGTATATTCATTTCCAGAAGCTCACTGGATATCCATACAACAGTCCAAAACTGAAGAGGTTGAACTACTCAAGTAGCAGTTCTTTAACCCTTGACCGCCAACCCTGCTAACCTTAAGCATGTTGTTTATGTTGAATTTGAACATTAGATTCCTTTATCTAATGATGATGAAAGACATAAATAAAACAAACCCGGCAAATTTTTGGACCCTAAAAAAAGATTTTAAAATTCCACTCACAAAGACAGGTTTTTCTTGCAGCTCTCTTGACACACATTTCCCCCCAAAGACATTTCCACAAGCAGCTGGGAAATGTCTGTACTAACTCAAGGGAGCTTCCCTTAAGTTGTGTATGCCTTTTGAAGTGAATTATGCAAGAAAGTGAAAAAGATAGCATTGTTTATGCTTTTATATATTAAGCATAACAACAACAACATATCTGTAGCCCGCCCTGTCTCCCTGAAGGGACTCAGTGTGGCTTCCAACATAATAAAGGCAAGCATTCAATGTATAAAACAGAAGTAAAAATATCAACAGTAAACAATAAAATACATTACACAAGTTAAAACAAGTAATTTAAATAATAACAATTAAATAATCAACATTTAAACCATTAAAAGCCAGGTAAGATAGCATATCAAATCCATTTCCTATTCGTTCCGTTTCTCAATGTTACAAGCTCTATTCCTCCTTCTTGTCATATACTTGAGAGCACAGAAATGTTTTAAGTTGCTTTTTAAAAGCGAGTTAGGAGGGGCCAATTTTCATCTTCCTGGAGAGGGCATTCCAAAGACCGGGGGGGGGGGGGGACGGGGACACCACCGAGAAGACCCCCTCTCTCGTTCCCACCAGCCGTGCTTGAGATGGGGGTGGGATCAAGAGTAGGGCCTCCTAGACTGATTGAAGAAACTTGTGCAGATTTGTACAAAAAGATGCAGTTTTCTAGATAGCCTGAGCCCAAACCGAACTGTAATATATGGCAAATGCATATTAAAACTGTGGCAAACCTTTATTAACTATATGGCAAACCTTTACAGCTGAATTTGATGGATATGAATTCATGACAAGTTAATGAGGTTTTCTTGAAGCACATGTTAGATCACGAAGCAGGATTTAGATATCTAACAAAAATTTATTTGTCTTCACACCTCTATATCTGTTTTGAAATAGGGAAATCTTGCTAGAAAACTTCAAAAAGTTTTTAAAAGAGGCCCCTACCTGTACTGGAACACCAGTTGATGTAGGTGGGTAATGAGCTGACGAATGGATCTTTGAGTATGTGGCATACATGGGAGCTTCATTCACTAGTTTGTTGTAGAGTTCCAGAGCTTCCATCACTTTAACATTCAATTCAGACAACTCAGAATGCTTCCTATTGCAGAAGAGAGCACCAAGTGCTTTCAGTGATTACATATTTGACCAATAAAGTCACAGTGTCAGAGTTAGATAGTGTCTTTAGGAAAAGATTACTAGTTTTTCTAATCTTGAAAGACAGTGGATGGTTTTGCTTTTCCTGAAAATCTAGATATATATGACAATTACTTTGGATTATGGTCTTATATTTCTCTCTCTTTTGTTTGCACACGATCAGGTATAACCAGGCTTCCTTCTTGATTGATAAATAAACAAACTTGAGAAAATGGAGGATATCTGGGAAAACTCATCTAAGCACTACAATAGTGCTTAAATATATTCATTTTTACTGCATTTGCAAGTACTAGAAAATTGCTTTACCTATCAATTTCTTCTAGCTTTTCATCTATCATGGGACCCATCTGTTGACAGACACCTAGCAATACAAAAAGCCAATTATTTATCCAAGCACATGTTAACCAATGACAGTATATAGGCGTTTGCAAGCAGTGTGCAATGTATCTGAGATGCAACTATAATTTCAAATAATGTTAGGCAAGGAAAACCCTCCCCAACATTCTTATTCAAGCTTCACTTTAATTTAGTGGGGGGAAAGGAATATGAACATGACAGTACAGGACTGTCCTGAAACAGGGGTTTATATTGAGTAGCACTTAAATGAAAATACCTTCTAAGTCCAGAAGATCAGGAGAGTCAGGTTTTGGGTCTGTTGGATCTATGCTCTGGAGTAACTGCAATGTCCTATCCATCTTATTCTTAAAGAGAAAAAAGGAGTACCAGAGTTCTTCAGGTGTACAAAACAATGTTTCTCACTTTTGACACAGTTGCTTATTTACAAAACTTTGTTTGGTTGACAGGAATTACGTACCTCATCTATGTAAACTGGTTCAGGCTCAGCTTTTGCAGTTTCCTCTGCACTTTCTTCAGAAGACACATTCTTCTCCACAGTTGCTGTTAAGGGAATGCGTTAAACATTAGGCTCTTAGAATCACAGAATCATAGAGTTGGAAGAGACCACAAAGCCCATGCAGTCCAACCCCATCCAGCCATTCATGAAAAACACCGTCAAAGCACCCCCGAAAGAAGGCCATCCTGCCTCTGCTTCAAAACCCCCAGAGAAGGCTGCCCCCTTGCTCTGAGGCAGCGTGTTCCACTGCCGATTAGCTCTATAAAATATTTTTCTATTAATATGTCTTGTTAATGCAGCTCATAAAACATGGTACCCAAGGTGAAGCAACTCTTCAAATGTGGGTACATGGAAAACAAGTTTTAAATTCTGTAATTGTGATTTAAGATGGCATTTTTAAAAATGCACTGTGTGTCTTAAGTTCAGAACCCAGATGGTGAATTAAATCATTTTATCTTAAGGTAGCTGAATGTTTTGGTGGGATTATTTTTGTCAATGCCAAGATTTTTGATCCGCTGGAACACTGCACTTAAGAACCAATTTTCTTCGCAAAAACAATTTCCTCCCATCTCCATATGCAGCTTTAGAGCAAATGAAACAGCCTTGTCTTGAAATAATATATGATCAGCAGACATATGGGAAGTTATTGCTGAGAAAGCGCAAGATCTTCCATCATATTGCATAGAAGAGAAGAGTTAGCAATTAGAGAACAATTAGGCATTGTGAGTCAGAGGATTCAAATCCCATTCCCATGGGTATTGAGTGATTTTGGATAAGTCATTCCATTTCATGGTGCTTCCTTGTATAAAAGTAGGCAATAGTTTATGCATGACTTTTAAAGTGCTTTCAAACCAAGTTTGTGTTCAAATTACCTGACTCAGGCTCCTCATTTAAGTTATGGGTCACAAAATTAGATGGGAATAATCCTATTCCTCTGTGATTTTCTCCTTTCCACCAATTGGCATCACTAAGTAATAAAGATACATAATTTAACACACCCAAATTTGAACTGTAGTATTAATAATAATAATAACCTCTATTTATATCCCACCCCCTCTCCAAACAGGGCTCGGGTGGTTTACAGAAAATAAAACACTGTACAAAACCACATAAATAAAACATGATACATAAACCACATTCTCAAAAACCCAACAGAAAATAAAACACAATACAGAAACAAGGGCAAAAATACAAACCTAATACATAAATGACAATATCAAAACCTAACAGACTAATCATAACAAAAACACAATAGAAATTTGCTGAATTTAAACATATTGTCCACCAGATGCAAAACCAGTTCAAGCCAGTTGGTATTGGTACAATTATAAAACCACAATAACAGTAAAGTTATAAATCAACCATTTTCAAATGCATACGTCCATGTGCATGTTTTTAATTCTTTTCCTAAAGGAAGCTAGGAAGGGAGCCTGTCTAATTTCTTTAGGGAGGGCATTCGAAAGTCTGTTACTGCTTCAAATTGCAAAGCCTTGACTATTAATTTACCAATAAATTCTGGTTATTATTCACCTTTCTCATTTTTCTAGCTTTACAAACCCCTGAGGATGCTTGCCATAGATGAAGGTGGTGGCGCAATGGGTTAAACCTTTGTGCTGGTAGAACTGTTGACCAAAAGGTTGGTAGTTCGAATACGGGGAGTGGAACTCCCATTTGTCAGCTCCAGCTTCTCATGCAGGGACATGAGAGAAGCCTCCCACAGGATGGTAAAACATTCAGGCGTCCTTGCAGATGGCCAATTCTCTCACACCAGAACTGACATTAAAAAATGGCCATACAGCCCGAAAAACTCACAGCAACCCAGTTCTAGCTTTGTCAAAGGAAAGCCAGACAGAAACCACTGCTGCTTGGTTTGCAAAAGAAAGCTGTTGCAGTTCACAACTGCCCGAGATCTTCCACAAATCACACAAGAAAGGAAGAACCTTCCTAAGCTGAAATTTAAATATTTATTTTTTATGTATATACAACTCAGTCTCTCTCTTTTTTCCTCAAATCTTCAGACACTGGAGTTATCTGAAATGGACTCAGCATAGCTATTTAAAATACAACCTTTAGGATTTATTTCGACTCATGAATCAGCATGTTCATTAACCAACTGGCAAAGTTACTATAACAATTCTAATGTATTCCAGCATTAATTAAGAACATTATGTGTCTCTTAATCTCTAAGAAGCTGACTAAAAATAAGCTTTCTTGTGCTGTTGACAGTTTAGATTTTCAGCTACCTTAGAAGAAACCTACCAATTAACCATTTGTTATAACACCTGAAATTGGCATTTTACTTTAAGTACAACATACCTGTCATCCAAAACAATGATAATATCACCAGTCTTGAAAGTGAGTTCATTGTCCTCGACAGCTTCAAAGTCGTACAAGGCCCGCACCTTTCTAGAGATTTTTTGATTGTTCTGCTGAACTTCTACAGGTGGGTATAAAGATTTTGTTTCTGTTTGCTGCTGTTTTTGTTCTTGCAAAGATAATTCAATAGCTATGATTTGGAAAACAAAAAAAATCTTTTTTTTACCAAATTAAAATAAATATGAAATTGTAATTTTTAGATCCTGAGAGATGTCCTGTAAAGCCTCTGAACATGGGGTCTCTTTTCAACTGTCTTCTGGAATCAAAGCTACACAAAAGGGATTACATATAATTATGTGTTTAAGAAACTCAAATTCTTCTGCGTTAAGACCTATGAACTTCTCCCAGCATTGGGGTATAAAGAACAGATCAGTGAAAATGGATTTCTAAACCTCTAGCAAGAAGGCAAAAACTCCTTCTGAGCTCATTAAAGCACATAGGGATAATGGGGCACTCAATCTGCCATTCTCTTCAGCATCCCATCCATCCCTGACTCTTCTCCAGGTGCCCCATGGCCCCCCAGAGGCCTCACTCCACAGAGAACTCACACTATATAGGTTTGTGATTGCCAAAACAAAGTTTGCTGTTCCATAGGTACAAAAAACTAACTCAAGATTTCTTAGACTATTTTGACAAAACCAATATGACATTTTGTTAAATATATGAAATTAAATTCACATTCATGAAGTGCTTTGTAAGTTTTAACAATCTTTTAAAAATTAGTGCCAGAGCTTGACAAGCTACACTGCAAAATGATAATGCATTTAAAGAATTGTTATGAGCTGACATTCTTCCCAAGAGCTTAAGAAAAAGTTTACAAAAGAACACAGTTCCAAAATATGTTTACTACTACTATCGTATATGCTCATATATAAGTCAACCTCATGTGTAAGTTGAGGGCAGGTTTAGGGGCTGAAATTATGGATTTTGATGTGGCCTGTGGATAAGTCGAGAATGTTTCCATGGCAAGGGGAAAGAACCAATGCCACAGCAGTGGTCCAACTGTGTCTGGCCACTGATGATGCCATTTCCCTAGGCATGCAAAAAGGCCAGAAGTAGCACTACAAAAGAAGAGGAAGTAAAGGGGGTCTTCATTTAGATTCTCCTAGGATGGAATAAAATCTTGCATTTTGTCTCTCTACTCAGAAAAGATGTTTTTGTTCTGTTCGTTTGGAGTGGGGTTTTTTTGGTAAGAGTTAAGATACAGTGCTCACACTGACCCATGGATAACTCAACCCAGGTTGGGGGGGGGGGTTATTTCTTGATTAAAATTTCCAGAGTTATGCATGAGTATATAAGTTACCTCTTGTTTTCTCTACTTTCTCCACAAACTCAAAAAATCCTATCCCCATTCCAAAGTTATGCATTTTAAGCACCCAACTGTGCATCTGAATATAATCACAGCAATACGTTATGCTTTATAACTTAAGACATATGGTGACTAATGGGTTACCTTTAGCTATATCTTCGTCCTCTTTGTTTTTGCTTGATGATGCACCATTCTTGGCAGCAGCTGAAGGACTCTGTAAATATACTTAAAATATAAATATGCTACACCAAGTGGAAAGAGTACTATATTTGTGTGTACTTTAAAACAGCCCTGTATTAATGTAGTTATCTTGTGACAAGCTTTTTTCATCATTTCAAACAAGCAAACAAACAGGAAATAGGAATCTGTGTTTGGAACAACCAGCTCTTCTTTAGGAGTACCTCACCTTTTTCAGTTCAGCCACAATGTAATGTTGGATTATTGTTGTTGTGTGCCTTTCAAGTCATTTCTGACTTACAATGACAACGATCATGAGGGCTTTGTTGACAAGATTTGTTCATTGGGATTGTACCTCTGTTTTCCTCTCAAGCTAAGAGAGTAAGATTTGCCCAAGGTTACCCAGTGGGTTTCCATAGCTAAAGCGGATTTGAGTCATGGTCTCTAGTCATAGTCCAACACTCAAACAACTACACTACACTGGTTTTAAATGTTAGATTATGATAACAACACAGTCTAATGAGAACCAGGTGCATGGGTGGGAGAAGACACCTAGTCAGTGAGATTACCCCATGACAAGATTGAATAAATTGAGTTAATTCTGGATATTGTTCTCTTGAAAATACAATGAACTAACATTTTTGTTCACTATAAGGCTTCCAGCACCTGCAGCCCTGTTCAACCATTACCCACCATATTTTCTATACCCCCCCCCCCCCCATCAGATATTGCTTTTCTCATACTTAAATTGATGATTCTAAAGAGAGATTTTCTCAGTGGGAGTACTTTCTACCTAAGCAAGACCCCTGGTTTCAGGGTTTTTCCTTTCATGGGAACCTCCAAGAACTGATTCTCTTCAGAGTTGTCACGTTCCAGGTGAAAAAGGGGTGATGTCGAGGAGGCTAAATGCTCCACTCAGTGGAGGAAAGCATAATGAGTAATAAATGAACAGTGCTTTTGTGTGTGTTGGTATTATATTCCCTTATGTATACTTAAGAGATCTTAACTTTAGTTATGTTACAGTGACCTAACTATGTTATTAAGAAAACAAATAATACATAACAATGTGGTTTTAGTATTATGGCATATGTTTTGAAATTTGTAAACTATTCAAAAATCCGGTGAACAAGGTTCTTTCATTAAATGTCCATCTGTATCTACAACATTTTTAATATCCCTACAAAAATTCTTACCTGTGTCCCAGCAGTGGGAAACGTAACCCCTTCTTCCTTTAGAGATTTAATAGTTGCTGATATCAGGCTAAACTGTGGATCTTTCTGAAATTCTTCGGACCATTCCACCATTAAAGCTTTTAATTTTTCACATACTTTAGGATGAGCCTAAAAACAGAGCAAAACAAAAGAGGCACACCTAAATATTATGAGCTGACAGGACAGTTTACAATACAGGTTTTGCAAAAATTACAGATGGGATCCAGAGAACCGAGAATCTCATTCTGCATTTCTAACAAAGCTGTGGACTTGTGTAGTCCTCAAAATTCAAATGGTAATCATGATATTATGGAGGCTCAAGTATTTAACCAAAAGGTAAACAATGTTAGACGTAACCTAGCAAAATGACAATCTAAATTATGGCCTATATGGTCGCCAGATGTTTTGGCCTTCAATTCCCAGAAATCCTAACAGCTGGAAAACTGGCTGGGATTTATGGGAGTTGTAGGCCAAAACACCTAGGAACCCACAGGTTGACAACCACCAGTTTAGACATTTTAATTACAAACTCAAGACATAGTCACAGAAGTTGGTAACAGGTATACGCCAGTAATTATAAATATCATCATTAAAATGTATGATAAAGTTTTAAGATAAACATTCATTTTCTACTCTTCCCATTCTGCTATTACACAGAACACCTAGACTTTCCTTTCAGTCTATTGTCCCCCACATGGCAGCTGTCACTTTAGATATTACAAAAAGTTAATTTTCTTCACAATAGTAATGAACAGAATCATATCAAGTAATTTCATGGCATTGTATAGTCTTAACCCACCTACTTCATTTCTCTTTATTATGCCCATGGCTGCAACCAAAGCTAATCCCAGAAATCTATTCTACAGAACTATAGATGGTTTTAGTTCATTTTCCAATGTCTTTCACTATAGATGATACAAATCAGAGTCTTACCTTGTTTATTATAACACGCACTTCACTGGCAAAGTCACGTGAGCAGATTTCTAAGTGGAAAATCTTTCCACAGTTTGAAACACAGGCTCCCAATAGCTAAGAAATAAAATTGTGGTTATAACTGAGTAAACATACAAAATATAAAATGTTATTCTTCTAACGACTGGCAAAGGTATTACTCATAAAACAGCTGACATCATCTCTCCTAAACAATATTAACGTTAAGTCAAATATGAAATCTCATCATAACTATTAGTACAAAACTTTCTTACAGTCACTGACCAGCACAAAGTGAGGCACAAGCACACTGGCAGGGGAAGGACAACTCCCCAGTGAAGCAGTTACTATTGTTTTATGAAGAACTGTGGTTTGTATGATATGTACGGTACTTATACTTACAGTTAGGGCCTGCAGTGCAACATGGGGTACTTTGTGATTTACTCTTTTCAAAATGGCTTTCAGGCAGTCTTTTGCGCTAGATAAAATAATGCAAGTGTCAGACTCTTAATCACATAAGTCAAAAAAGGATAAAACTGTTGCAGGGAAGAAGACACCAAACACAAGCAACTTCAAGTCTACCTTCCAGTTAACTAGTCAAACTGAAGTTAAAGTGACTTCAGTGAATAATGCTTGCAACTTCGGTATATGTAATCAGACACACACTAATTAGGAAGATTATTTCATTGTAATCTTGTTACTTAGAAGTAAACATCTTCAGAATGAAATGTGAAAACTGTAAACATGAAACCAGGCTCTATATTTCTCCCAATTTAATTCATAACTTAATGTTTCAATAATATGTTTTTATTTTCTATCAGTAGCCATTTCCAGATCTTTAAATTCTGGACAAAGACAATGCATGGAAAGGAAGTAGAATCAAACCTGTAATTCCTCTATACCTGAAAAGGGCTGTATATGCAATAGGTCATGGGGAATACAAACAGCCAAACAGCCTCTACTCTAAAACGGCTTCTCTTATGCTTTAATCACATGCTGATGTCCAGATTTAAATTTAACGATGTTAATCTCATATACAAAGTTTTTCAGCTACAGAACACCAAGTGGTTCATTAACTACACACATTTATTTTAATTTACATTTTTTTAAAAAGATGTGAACTTCATTTAAGGACAGGAGAAAATCTTGTCATATGGAAGCAAATACGAACTCTTTTGTAGTTTAGTCTAATTCCAAACAAATGTTATTGGAAATAAAGATTCACTGTGACGAAAGTGAAGCCTAAATTTAGGTTTACACAGGCAGTCTCTGCCCTCAATACAACACAGCAACAAGGCTAGAAAAGAACAACAACAAAACTTTATTTATATACCGCTCTATCTTCCCGAGGGGACTCAGAGCGGTTTCCAAGTAACATCATACAGAGTGAACAACATAAACAAAAATTAACCAAACAATATAGGCATAAAAATCACAATAGCACACATATATTTAAAATAATCCTGCCTGTTCAAGGCAATTTCAAAAGGCCGGGCCGAGGCTAGTTCAAGCCCAAAATTTCTAGAGTGTCGGGGAAATTAGGTGCAGTGCTATAGCAAGCAAGAACAATAATAGGTACAGTCTATGGCTGTTCATTTCCGGGGCCTAATAGGAGGACATGACCTGGGTAATTGGTCAAAAATATATGACCATATTCAACAGTATCTGGGGCTGAGCTAGAGCTACTTGTTCTCAAAGGCTTGTTGAAACCACCAGGTCTTCAAGTTCGTATGAAAGGAGGGGAGGGATGGGGGCTGTCTTTGTTCTCTAGGAAGGGCGTTCCAGAGGCAGGAGGCCACCACTGAGAAGGCCCTCTCTCGTCCCCACCAACCATATTTGTGGCGGTGGTGGGACTGAAAGGAGGGCCTCCCCGGAAGATTTTAAAGTTTGCACCGGTTCATAGAGGGAGATGCGATTGCAAAGATAGGCGGGGCCTGAACCGTTTAGTACTTTATAGGTCATAACCTGCACCTTGAATTAACTAAACTGAGAAATTCACTTTGAATCTACAGGTGAAGACATAACTCACTAGGAAAGACAATTACGGTAGAAAGCACTAAGAAAAGAAGACCACATTCCAGATGGATAGACTCAACCAATCAATTCCATGACTCTGAGTTTGCAAGATATGAACAGGGCTTCTGGTGACAATGGGTTTTGGAGGTCTCTCATTCATAGGGCCAAAGTCAACACAATGGCAGTTAATGACAAAAAGATACAGTGTGTAAGACAAGAGGTCTGGGATACACAGTTATTACAAAAAATATGTTCTCTAGCAGTTGATCATATGAGTCGTGGAGAAGCATCTAGGGCAGTGGTTCTCAACCTGTGGGCCCCCAGATGTTTTGGCCTTCAACTCCCTGAAATCCCAAGAGCTGATAAACTGGCTGTGATTTCTGGGAGTTTTAGGCCAAAACACCTGGGGACCCACAGGTTGAGACCTCTAATCTAGAGATTCCTAGAGAAGAGTTCCCTCGGCTTAAAAGATAGCTTTAAAAAATAGTGGTTTTTCCATATTTACAGGGATCCTATATACCTAACCCCAGTGAATTTGGAGAGCTGAGTGTATGTATATAACAGGTCTGGAGCGGCTAATTCCATTTACTCTTTGTGTGTTAGATATGTCTCCATTTTTTACATAAGAGAAATATTTTACTTTGAATGTGTGCCTGAAATATCTGGAGTAGACCTGCCTCTCAAATCTAGGCAGAGATTGATTAGTAGAAACACAATGTCTACTAATAACACTATGAAAATTCAGAGAGGCTTGGCAGACCGTAGAACGTATCTTACCCATTAGGAGTGCTTCCAACTTTGTCACATATATCCATAATAACTCCCCAGTCTTCAGCTGTGTTGCACTCATTTGTGGCCTTTTCTATAAGTAAAAATAGAATTTTGTGAATCAACAGCTTTTTAGAACACAACGGGCCTTCATTGGCTCTACTGCTAGCTTTTTCTGACTATATTCCTAAATCCCTGAAATGCACAGTTCAGAGAATTCCCACTAAAGTATGTATCTAAAACAAGACATGTATTTAACACTGTGTAGAGAGAAATGCAATTACGATTACAAAATCACCATTCCACATGTTTAGCTATAAACGATTTGAAGTATGAAAAGACATACCTTTCATAACTACTTTGCTGAAGTACAAACACTGCAAAATTTTGTAGGCTAGCACTTTAGGTGCTATGTACATGTTTGATATATCTCAACTCTTTTTTCAACCATCCCATAGGGTGAAATGTGGTGAAAAAGGAATTCACCAAACAGGCACTTCATTTTAAAATGTCCGTTATCTCAGAATAAAATTGACAAAGGATCTCAACCTTTTTATAAAACAGCTATGCTATGTTTCTATCTCTGAAATAACAAATTGCTAAAACTTTAAAAACAGTACTGATCATCTGCAAGAACAGTGTGTCATCTCAGGAAAATATCATGAAGGTACAACTGTTTTCAACTAGTTTTAGGCTGAATACAACTATATTATATTATATTCTTAAAAAGTGTGTTTTATCAAAGGCAAAGTTATTTTAGTCTTGAATATCAGTATATAAAGGTAACTCAGATGCAGCTGAAGCAGACTACAAAAACCTATCCACTCAGTCTCTAAGGTGCTACAAATCTCTTTGCATATTAATGTCTTACTGTTTTCCTTCCCATTACTTTAGAGAGAAAAAGTTGTTATTAATTGGGCAAGAAGGCTTGAACAAGCATCATCAGTAGGCTACCAAACTTTAATTTTGTTATAGGGACTCTAATGCAAACTTATGACAGCTTTTCTTGGTAAGATTTGTTTGCAGGGAGGGGGATGCTTTCCCCTTCCTTTGAGGCTGCAACAGTTTGACTTGCTCAAGCTAACCCAGTGGGTTTCCATGACTAAGTGAGAAGTCGAACCCTGGTTTCCAGAACTGTAGTTCAACTTCACACTGGCTCTTTTTACATGCTACATACTATATATACACATTATATACACACTAAAATATGATGTATCTTGAAAGTATAACCTATTTATCTACTTCTAGCATCAGGTTGAACTTTATATGAGAGGAATTCAAAATTTAACTGCTTGTGTAGTAATAATTTCTCTTTCAAAGTTACTCAAATGCAGGACGGATGATTAGTGCTATCAGTGTGAAATGTCTGGAAAGCTCCCTTCTGTAATGCTACCTACCTACCAACCCCCGCCTCTGAAAGTACAGATCCTATTATCCCTATATGCATTGCCCAACTTTCCAGGCAGAGCCGTTGTGGTGCTGAACGCCCTGTGGCCGGCCATGGCAATGACAGGGGGCTTCTTCATCCCAGAAGCCCACTGTGCAGCAGGAAAGTTTCCCACCACTCAGCTAGCTGGCCTATTGGCAGCAGGCATTGACCTGCCTCTTGATTGGCCAGGGGCCCACTACCATTCTTGTCCAGCAGCTCTTAAAGGCTGCTCCGGGCCGTTGCAGGCACGGTGTCTATTTTTTGCTGATCCATCCCACCCACCCTGCAAATTGGTTATCTTTTTGGTTTCATGTCACAACTTCTAGGTTGGCATGTGGCATGGGCCCTGGATCTGGCTTGCTTATTCCCCAAACTATCGGAATTGGGGGGGCATCGGTAGTTATCAGGGTGTCGTGTTAATGTTAGCCCAGTATTGGGCTGGGAGCACCCTGGTGTCGAAAGTGGTATCAGTCAGCAGCGGGCTGCACAATCCATGATCCAGGACCTATGCATGGCAGCCAACCTTTGTTCCTGTAATCAACAAAAAAGTTGTGGCCATTTTATATTCCAACCAGGTGTATGTGTCATGTTTGATCATGCTGGCAGAAGATGAGTCGCCCATTCACAGGCAACAAAAATACTTAAGGTTTTGCCTTCACTGCATTTAGGTTTTGCTTTCATTTTCATCATCTCACTTTGAAGTTTTACACCTGGAGGTTAAGCTTTGAGAACTGATAGGTTCGGGATTACTGCCGCATTAAAGAACATTTAGCCCTCTGGCCTTGTCTTTTCTACAACAAATTAATGCTGACCTGTTTTTACATTCAGTCCTTTCTGATTCACAGCTGCAGACTAGTTTTGCTTCTTTATCAGGCTACTCCTCCAGTGAGTCATACAGAAATGTAAGGGTTGGAATCCTAACATCCTACTCAGATCATCCTTATCCATCCTAGAATGTGGGATGCAGAACTGAAATGTTGATTCAAGAAGGGGAGAAGGACTGGTCCTACTGTGAAGGGAATATTCATCTAAATAGTTTTCTTAGTGTTTGCCTTATACTTTTTGTTTTAAATGGTCTATTTTACTGGTATTATTGATTTATTTCAATGTTAGCTACTTTAATCCCATTTGTCAGGTGGCAAGTTAACAAATAAAAAAATAGCTTCTCCCATTCATAAATAATACCAACAGCCATAAAGGTTAGTTGTTCTGGTTAATTACCATCCAGACATCAAATAGATGGGAATTTTCATTAATTTCAACAGACTCATTTTCAGCCAATGAAATCACACATGAATATTGACATATTCTCTTTCTACTGGGAAAAAAACCAAAGGTCTTTGATAGCTTATCAAAATTCTATGCAAAGATTAATCTTAAAGGATCTTAAAGAAACAGTTGATTGTGGGAAGTTTCAATTAGAGGAAAATGTTGTATGTTTTAAATTCAAAGACCCCCGTGTGTGCAGCATTGTGCAGCTGAAAATGGGTTGTGCATTTGATCCCTTTCCCTGACCCAGCTGTCAGAAATCATACAAAACATCCATATTTGTACTGATCACATATTCAGTAGAGAAAGGGGATTCAAGGAATAACAATTGGCACCAGTTAACTGAGAGTCCACTGCAGAATTTTCCAAACATTTCATTTTGGTGACACACTTTTTCAGACATGCGACAAAGTAATTCAGTTTTACTAGCAAACTGGAAGTTAAACCATTCTCTTATAAAAGATGCGTATACATATATAAATTGTAATAAAGAGGCTATGGTAAGACCGCTGCTGAAGAAGCCGAATTTAGACCCTTCGGCTCCCTCCAATTACCGGCCTGTGTCCAATTTGCCTTTTTTAGGCAAGGTAATTGAGAGGGCAGCAGCGGATCAGCTGCAGCGGTACTTAGAAGACACAGCTGGACTTGATCCCTTCCAGTCCGGCTTCCGTATTGGGCATGGGACGGAGACCGTGCTTGTCGCCATTACAGACCAACTTCGCCGCCAGCTGGACCAGGGTGGGTCAGCCCTGCTTGTCTTATTAGACCTGACAGCAGCGTTTGATACCGTAGATCATGCACTGTTAGCCCACCGCCTAGCCGTGACTGGAGTTAGGGGGACTGCCCTTAAATGGGTGGCCTCCTTCCTCCACGATCGGGGACAGCGTGTGGAGAGGGGGGAGGAGGTCTCCGGGAGGCTCCCATTAAGTTGTGGGGTCCCTCAGGGGGCCATCCTCTCACCCTTATTATTTAACATTTACATGCGCCCCCTGGCCCAGCTGGCCCGCGACTTTGGTCTGGAGTGTTATCAGTACGCTGATGACACCCAGCTTCTGCTGAGAATGGACGGCAGGCCGGATACCGTACCCGATTGTTTCCACCGATGCCTAGAAGCCGTGACTGAATGGCTGCGCGCCAGCCGGCTAAAGGTGAACCCGTCGAAGACGGAGATCTTGTGGCCTGGTCGACCTGGGCTGGATGAGTGCCGGTTGCCTACCCTGGATGGTGAGCCACTTAGCCCGTCATTCTTGGTTAAGAGCTTGGGTGTTAGATTGGACTCCTCGCTGACCATGGAGACCCAGGTCTCCGTGGTCAGCAGGACGTCGTTCTTCCACCTACGACAGGCTAGGCGACTGGCCCCCTACCTGTCCAGGGCTGACTTGGCCACGGTGATCCAAGCGACGGTCATCTCGAGGCTGGACTACTGTAACGCCCTCAACGAGGGCCTTCCTAAGTCGACAAACCGGAAACTCAAGCTGGTGCAGAATGCCGCAGCTCCCTAGCTGTTGGCAGCACCAGTTAGCGAGCACATTACTCCCATCCTCCGGCAACTGCACTGGCTTCCTATTGAGTACCGGATTGCCTTCAAGGTGTTGGTTTTAACCTTTAAGGCCTTGCACGGTCTAGGGCCTGTGTACCTGAGGGACCGCCTTACCCCGTACGTTCCCCCGAGATCACTGCGCTCAGAAGAGCAAAACTTGCTGGTTATACCATCGTCCCGCTCCTGTCATTTGTCCAGCACGAGACAGAGAGCCTTCTCTGCGGCGGCTCCAGTACTCTGGAATTCGCTCCCTAACCATATTCGAGCGGTCCCTGAACTGCTCCCTTTTATGCTGTTTTTATGATGTGTTTTACTGTTGCACTATGTTCTCATTGTATGTTTGCATTTTTGTGATCCGCCCCGAGCCTGCTGGGAGGAGCGGAATATAAAACTGAATAATATAAATAACAAAATGTGTGAGATCAAAACATATCATGACAACCTTTCGTTTATTCTTTAAAATATATGATGTATTGCTTAATTCACATAGACGCCAAGATTTCTTATTATCTTCAAGCAATACACCTACACACTGAAGTTGATACAAAGTTTGGAAAGCTCTGGTCTACTATAATAATTTGTGTTTATAGCTTCTAGCAATTTTAGCAACATGGAATTTAGTTCAAGTTGTAACATTAGAAAAATAGGTCTTTTCATTAGCTATTCTGTGTGGATTTTTCAGTCTCTTTTCATTACAGTTTATGAGGGGCGGCCAGAATCCTTCTGAGTTTCAGTTAATTACTGTTTAGTTGCCTTGTGCTTATTGAAATCTATTAGTTCTTTAGCAATATGCCATAGTGTTAGTATAGTGTGGTGTAGTTTCGCTTTAATTTTAGCTATACATTTTCCCAATAAATATTCTCTATGTTGTTGTGAACCCATTTGTCAACTTTAAAAATAATGCCAAGCAATTCATAAAAGAACTCAACAACCACAGGCTACAACTTTATTAGAAAAAAACACTGAAAACATCAAATATAGGCGTAGATCCAAATGTCTTTTTCTATGCGGAAAAGGTTTCTGCCCCATTGCTTTCCTGTGGGCCAAATGGAGGGAAAAGGCATCCACAGCTGATCCCCTATTTCACAAATATTCCCTGATACATCAGGGATCTTCCAAAACAACATGGAAGATGTCATCAGGGACTACAGAGTGAGGAGAGATACTCTTAGCTTAGGGAGCTCTTCCACAAACAGGAGTGAAACCGTGAGCAATCATCGTCATTCTTTCCTCTCCTTGAAATGAGGTCTCTTTACATTCTTAAGATCTTATTAAACTAGGTGCACAATCATATGGGACAGAGTATACGGACATTGTTGCCTACTATTGCAAAACACACAGGAAGTGAGATAAGAGCCTGAGGACAGAAATGTTCAATTTATCCATGAAAGCTCTCACTGCGAGGTTTCCAGACAGAGGTTGGCACAGTTTTAGGCGGAGGAGATAGGTTTTTTTTCCTTCTTAAACAGAAAATAATAGAATGTGACATGTGGGTCACATTCTATTATTTTTTCAAAAGGCCCTTTGTGTATCTAAAAAGTTCAAGAAGAATTTCCTAAAGGGTGATTGGGGGCACTTGATGACAGCAGTTGGAGACGGGTTTCTTTCAAGATCTCGTGAGTGACAGCATGCCCCACTGAGAGTTGGCCATCCATATTAAACCCTAGATTGAAAGAAAATAATAGAATATGGGAGGTAAGCTAAGCATGCGTTTTGAAGTAAGACACTATCACTGAAACTGATGTGATATACACACACATCTGTGGTTATTAGAAGCCCTCTGAAGCCCTCTATGGCCAGTCCAAAACTGAGGAAAGATCTAGAGACATAGACAATTCTTCAAGTAATATAGTATTAAATAATTGAAGGCAGGAACAGTAAAGTCATGGGTCCCATGGGAACAACTGTGCCATGATCCGTGACAGTTATCCACCATAAATTTAGTATTTACTCTTTCATGTGAACTTGGAAACAGGCAAGAAACCAGAAAAATATATACAATTGATTTAACATTCTGCACTAGCTGAAGTTTTGAATCATGTGGGAAGGTAGTCTTGTGTAGTAAAACTACTCAGTAGTCCTGTCCTAACATAGTCAAAACAGGAGTAACCAAAGTAAATTGTATACAGGGAGCTGTATCAGCTGTGATCCCTAATTGTCATAAGGTATTTGTGGCAATCACAACTGCCACCTGTACTTCCAGAGATAGCATTAGGTCATGAAGATTTCATTTTGATCTACTGACTTTAATTTTACAGAAATAGATGATCTCATGCTCAGGAACAGCTGACCATCTCTGTCCTTCCTTACTTATAGTATCACTATTTTGTTGGATTATATTTCAGACTGTTCACCTACTCTAAAACTGTTCCTGAGCAACTATTACGAGTTTCTGCCGCTGCCCTCAGATTAGCAAACAACAACATACTGATGACACATTAGTCTGACTCTCTAGCGGACCTCCCAGCAGCTTGGTGTAGATATTTAACAGATAAGGTAAGATGGATCCTTGTCACTACTACCATAAAGTGAAATGTCATGAAGTAGAACAAAAATCTTTCAAAATTACCAGTGGAGTGTATCTTGTTAGAACAGTAGTTCCCAACCTTTTTTTTTTAACCAGGGCCCACTTTGAACAGGGACCACTCTCCTACATTAGTACCAAAAGGGGCAGGGCTGGTCAGCTCTGCGGAAAGGAGAGGAAATAAAATAAAGAGAAAGGAAGTTCGCGGACCGAATTTTCATTCTCATGGCCCAGAAGTTGACAACTACTGTGTTAGAATTATTCAAAGCACTATAGCATGCCTCCTACTAATTTAACCTGATATATAAGGATAATGCAACTGATGGTATCATAAAGCAGGAAAGAAACAGACCTGGCCATGGTCAGTAGGGTGGCTAGGTCTGTTTCTCTCCTGCTTCTCTCCTATCTCCAAACAATAATCTATGTGGATTCTTTCTATGTTTCATAAATAACAGGTGTCACCTCCCTTTCTAGTATCATGATTCAAAAATGGCATGTTGGACTCTACGTTGTAAAATGTCCAGAATAATAGGGTACAGATCTACAATTGCTTTTTTCAGAGAAGTAGGATTTCCTGAAAAAGAACTTTCCCTCAAAACTATGTTAACTACCCCTGTGGTCTAAACGGTAGGTATCATCCTGACAGCTCCTAATATCCTGGAGGAATAAGGATCTAGAAAACAAGTGGTAAATCTCAAACATACAAGTAGCTTGTGCATATCCTCAGACAAGACAGCTTCCCAGCTTTGTTTATTTCATGTCTGTCAAAATATAAAATAGCCTCAGTATAAAAGCAAATGAAATACTAATTCCTCAGTTTATTTTGTTTTTGTGACATTTTATAAATCAAAAGCAAGCAACTTGCTTACATGTAACAGAACAATTCACTGGTGTAAAGTTTTTATAATGTTGACAAAGGAGAACAGAAATCGTACCAGAAATCAAAGTCCATTTGCAGTTAACTCTCTCTATATTGGCCTTAGAAAGCTACATAATGAGATCGCTAACAAGAGTGCATTGTCATCTGTAACATGGCTTCTGAGCTTCTCTAGAAACATCTCTGTTGTCAACAGAGTATCAAAACAGCTTCTCCTGAAACATATATTAGTATTTCAATGAAAGTTTTAAAATAATATATCTACAGAATCCATATATGTTTATACATGCTTAGCATTCCTCGCATATAATCTTCTGATTTATCAGATCTTGACTTCTTAGAACATCTTAATGTTTTTACAACTAAAATTAAGGGTTTGCTACTGAAGTCTATGGGATATTTTTATTTATTTATTTATTTGGATTTATTCGCCACCACTCCCAGTGGCTTGGGGCAGCTTACATATAGTCACAAAGCACAGCTAAAAATATCACAATTAAAACATCATATTAAAATCAGCTTCAAAAGACAATAGTACAATATAAAGTGGCGTTTACAATAAAGAGAGAGACCACAACCATTCAGGCCCCGAAAGCCTGCAGAAACAACAAGAGCCATATACAACAATTTAAAAATGTTCAAAAGCCACAAAAGTTAAAACATGATTAAAGTTAAAACTACAAAACTTAAAACATACATCATCAACACACATACAAACCAGCACAACTGTCCAGAACCAGTGTAAGAGGGGCCTTACAGGGGTGCTTCTGAAATGTAGAATTAATGCATTCCTGACAGAACTTTGGCCCCTTCCACACAGCTGAATAAAATCTCACATTATCTGCTTTGAACATAGTAGTGTGGAGTCAGGGTTCTTCCAGTCAGGCCCTATATCCCAGGATACGATTCCAGGTTTTCTGTTTATCCCAGACAGTGTGAACTCATATAATCCAGTTTGAAGCAGAAAAAAGGGATTCTGGGATATAGGGCCTATCTGGAGGGTTCTCAGATATTCCAATTCAAAGTAGATATTGTGGGTTATTCTGCCTTGATATTCTGGGTTATATGGCTGTTTGGAAGGGCCATTGGCCTAGGCTCCTGCAGTGTGATGCTACAGAACCAAGGGATCTGTGGCCTAGTGAGGCACGTACACCTTTTGGAAGAGGAGGCTTTGTAAAACCACAACTCCTATGATCCCACAGCACAGAGACTCCTTCTCTACTACCATATAAAATCCAAGTTTATTCGCCACCACTCCCAGTGGCTTGGGGCAGCTTACATATAGTCACAAAGCACAGCTAAAAATATCACAATTAAAACATCATATTAAAATCAGCTTCAAAAGACAATAGTACAATATAAAGTGGCGTTTACAATAAAGAGAGAGACCACAACCATTCAGGCCCCGAAAGCCTGCAGAAACAACAAGATCTTGCAGGCTTTCCAAAATGAAAGGAGGCACTGAAGGGATCGGATGTCAGAGGGCAGCGGATTCCAGAGAACTGGAGCTATGATCGAAAAAGCCCTTCGCCGGGTTGCGGTCAAATGGAATGTCTTGGGATAACCAGGATATTCTGCTCTTCGGCGTTCCCTTAAGTACACTGGCCCCAGACCATTTAAGGCCTTAAAAGTCAGAACCATGCATAGTCTTGCTTCGTTCAGGTAAAAAGCCAATACATCTAAGCTTTTAATCAACTTGTATGACTGTTGATGATTTTTTATTGATGATATTATGTTTTATACCACTGTTTTTATCTAATGTATTTTTGTATAGCATCATTGATGCACATGTGAAGCCGCCCTGAGTCCCCTTGTGGGAGAAGGGCAGGGTAGAAATAAAGTTAATAATAATAATAAATTTAAAGAGCAAGCCTGTCTGTTTCTTGCTTGTTTAACTGTTTTTCAAAAGCTAAAATATTAAGATATATATAGGTAGGTACTGTACACATCTGATTAGAACTTTTGGTACTGTTCCATTATCCAGGCGGAGGCCCTTAGGGGGTGCTAGAGAGAGAAGGGCTGTCTATTTTAGGGGCGGGGAGAATTGAAGAGGAAAAAACATTTTCCCTTTTTTCACTGGTTATTCCCCCTCTCCACTTCACATCATAGATGAGCGGAATAACAGGAAAACAGGAGGAAATGGTTTTACTCCTTCAACTCACCCTGCACCCCCATCAAATAGACTATCCTTCTCTCCTAGCACCCCCTAGTGGCCTCCACCCAGATAATAGAACAGTACTGACGTTTTTAATACTTTTGTCTTGTACAAAATGTAGTCACTGTCCGTTTTAAAAATGTATTTCATGTGTGTGCGCGCATGTGTGTCTGCTGGATGAATTGCAGTTAGTTTAAAATGTGTTCAAGTTGATTACCACTTTCTAGTTTTCCACCATGCTGCAATATTATTGTTAGATTCTAATGATTTTGCTTCCTGGCTTTTTAACTAGTATTTTGAAATAATTAATATCTTTATGTTTCATTGTTTCAATGACATATTAAATGTGTTTTAAAAAATAATATAATGAATTACAATATACTCTTCAGTGTCAAATCTGTAAACACATACAAGTTAGGGTCTTTAACATTGCAGTCCTATGCAGAAATAAGATCCTAGACTTACTACTCTTGGGTAAGTGTACATAAGGACTAAAACATACTTTCATAATTCTTTTTACACTGACAACTTGTTCCTGTTCCCAAATTTCAAACTATCCACCAACCAGGAAATACAATAGCTAATAGCTGACTACAAGTGATGTCACTGTAAGTTATGAAGAAAAGTGTTCTGTTCTGTGTGTCACCATATGACCTGTTGACTAATACATTCCAGGCACAGCCTCTTTCAGGAACTTTGGGCTTTTCAAGATGGAATATGAACCACAGAGACCATTCATTATCTTAAAGATCCAATACTTACAGTAAGTACTCAGCCTAGTGGCAGCAATTAAAGTATAGGTACAAAAAAACATACAGATACCAATAAAGCCCTTTAAAGCCATTTTGAACAATTTAATTATTGACAGATTAAATAGAAGCCAAATGAATTTCAGCTCAATATTTTCAGAACACTCTGTGAAGCTACACACCACAATATATTTTAAAGCAAACTTATTTTGTTCTTTCAGTCTAACTACAAAACTGATCTATATTGTAAAATCAAGACAGTCATGCCAGATCATCAACCTTCAAATCAATCTAATCCTCTAAATTACAAAATACTGAACAACAACCTGTAAGACATAAGGTTCATTTCAGGAGCCAATTCAACGATCTGGTGTGTGCCAACATAGCCTTAAATAGCTCAGAGTGAAAACACTTGAAAATACATAACCTGTCACATGCCACAGGTGAGCAAAGGAGATGGCAGAGATCCCAGTACTTATAAAGCCATTTATGCAAGGAGGAAAAATAATATTTGGCTTGGTTTTTAATGTAATAATTTCATATTGGAAAGTTCAGCTCATCTTTGGACTGAAAAATGTATAACACTTCTTTGATACATGTGTATCATATAGTGAAGGAATTACCAGCATGCAACACTGTCCCTTACTTTTAAGTACAGTACTGTTTTGTGGTTGCTTGAGCACACAAGAGATAACAGTCCAACTAACAAACAACCAGAGCAGGATTCAGGCTAAAAATCTGACTCACCCTTGAATTACTCTTGAGCAAATCATTAGCTCTCGAGTTCAGTTCTGTATTTGAGAATGGAGAAAGAACTGCCCTTGGGTAGCTAGCTCCCAGCCAGCAGAAAATTTAATAAAGATAGTAGAAAGTCTAGAGATGAAGAGACCCATTTCCATGTTGCGAATGGGAAACTGGCCAAATATTTGTAAATTGGGAAAAACAACATGAAATAGTTGTGCCCAAGTTTCAGGAGTATAGAGTACAGTATTTCTAGAACAATAATCTCTTAATCAGAAGGTCATTTCCTCCCAATCCGCCAACCACAACACAACAACCCAAACCTATGCCAAGAGAATCAGCTCTGTGCTATTGTAATACAGTCTGCCTTCTGGAAATATGGTCTGAAATTATATACAGCCACAACCCCAAGAAATGAGTGACATCCTTTTTGGCCATTCCAAACCATCTGATTGGAGGTGAGGATGATGATTATTTATTTATATTGCGCTTTTATCTTAATTGAGACACTTGGGGCCCCATCCACCAGGAAGCTCTCTCTTTGCCCCAGTGACTCAGGAGTTGTGTGGGTGGCTATGGGTACAGCATCCTCTGAATCATGCCAAGGATCTCTGGTTATTATTATTATCACTACTAACTAATGTTACTATGATTATTTCTGTCCCACTTTTTCCCCTGACTGGGTGTCAAAGCCATATACAACAATTTAAAAATGTTCAAAAGCCACAAAAGTTAAAACATGATTAAAGTTAAAACTACAAAACTTAAAACATACATCATCAACACACATACAAACCAGCACAACTGTCCAGAACCAGTGTAAGAGGGGCCTTACAGGGGTGCTTCTGAAATGTAGAATTAATGCATTCCTGACAGAACTTTGGCCCCTTCCACACAGCTGAATAAAATCTCACATTATCTGCTTTGAACATAGTAGTGTGGAGTCAGGGTTCTTCCAGTCAGGCCCTATATCCCAGGATACGATTCCAGGTTTTCTGTTTATCCCAGACAGTGTGAACTCATATAATCCAGTTTGAAGCAGAAAAAAGGGATTCTGGGATATAGGGCCTATCTGGAGGGCTCTCAGATATTCCAATTCAAAGTAGATATTGTGGGTTATTCTGCCTTGATATTCTGGGTTATATGGCTGTTTGGAAGGGCCTATGGCCTAGGCTCCTGCAGTGTGATGCTACAGAACCAAGGGATCTGTGGCCTAGTGAGGCACGTACACCTTTTGGAAGAGGAGGCTTTGTAAAACCACAACTCCTATGATCCCACAGCACAGAGACTCCTTCTTTACTACCATATAAAATCCAAGTTATCTGCTTTGAACTGGATGATATGGCAGTGTAGCCTCAGATAATCCGGTTCAAAGCAGATAACGTGGATTGTCTGCTTCCATAATCTGGATTATGTGGCAATGTAGAAGGATCCTGAGTCATGGCAGAAAAGTGGTGTTGTTATGCATTAGGCCTACAGTGTAGATGCCCCAGGCCTCTTCCACACAGCTGAATAACATCACAGGGCCCTTCCACACAGCCATATGACACAGAATATCATGGCAGAAAATCCCACAATATCTGCTTTGAACTGGGATATATGGCAGTGTGGAGTCAAATATCACAGTTCAAAGCTGTTATTGTGGAGTTTTCAGACCACAATAGTCTAGTCCAGTGTTTCCCAACCAGCGTGCCGTGGCACACTACTGTGCCATGAGTGATCACCAGGTGTGCCGTTGGAAATTGGAACCTCCAATAACCTTTCTTCCCCCTCCTGCCGAACACTTTTTCTTCTCAACTCAGGCTCCCTTCTTCCCAGCCTCGCTCTGCTCGCTTTGCCTCGCTTTGCTCTGGGGTGAGTCTGCGCAGTAGCGCCCGCACGGGTCACGTCTTCCTCCCTCCCCCTCCCCTCCTGAACACGCTCACAGTGCTCTCTGGGTGTAGGTGAACTACAACTTCCAAACTCAGGGTCAATTCCCAAGCAAACCCTTTCAGTACTTTCTGTTGGTAATGAGAGTTCAATATGCCAAGTTTGGTTCAATTCCATTGTTGCAAGAGTTCAGGATGCTCTTTGATTGTGTGTTAACTATAAATCCCAGAAACTGTAACTCCCAAATGTCAAGGTCTATTTTCAGCAAACTCCATCTGTGTTCACATTTGGGCATATTGAGTATTCATGCCAAGTTTGGTCCTGACCCAACATTGTTTGAGTGCACAGTGCTCTCTGGATATAGGTGAACTACAACTCCAAAACCCAAGGTCAATGCCCAATACTTATAGTATTTTCTCTTGGTTATGGGAGTTCTGTGTGCGAAGTTTGTGGCTTTCTGCCATTCCTGCCAGGATATCTATGTTGTGTTCATCGAAACAGGTCCAGGTTTCACAGTGGGTGTATAAATACATTTAAAAACATATTAACTATATGTATTACTGTGTTAGAGTGTCATTTTGTGTCATTTTGGTTGGTGGTGTGCCCCAGGATTTTGTAAATGTAAAAAGTGTGCCGCGGCTCAAGAAAGGTTGGGAAACACTGGTCTAGTCGCAGTTGGACTAGAGAAGTCTCTGCTCACCTGGCACTTCACCTTCCCTTTGCCCTCGTGTGATGCCTCCTCCTCCTCCCTTTGCCCCAAAGGTGACCAGGCTTCTTGTGTGAGGGGCCTTCGAATCACCTTCCAGCTGAGTGGCCCCAACGACTCTTCCACAGGAGTTTCTGAGGCCTCTCCCACACAGCTGGACAAAATCCCACATTATCTGCATTGAACTGGATTAGATAACCGAGCTCAAAGCAGATATTATGGGTTATATGGATGTGTGGAAGGGCCCTGAGCCCACACTCAGATATTCTGGGATGTGGGGCTGAGTGGAAGGGCCCTGAGTCCACACTCAAGACATTGTGGGGTTTTCTGCCTTGGCATTCTGGGATATGGGGCTGAGTGGAAGGGCCCTGAGCCCACACTCAGATATTCTGGGATGTGGGGCTGAGTGGAAGGGCCCTGAGCCCACACTCAGATATTCTGGGATGTGGGGCTGAGTGGAAGGGCCCTGAGCCCACACTCAGATATTCTGGGATGTGGGGCTGTGGGAGGGCCCTCAAACAAGAGGGGGCCTTGACAGATGCTTCCCTTGAGAGAGACCTGGCCGCGGCCTCCCTGCCAAGCGCTGACCAGGCCCGGCCCTGCTTGGCTCCCTCCCCTGGGGCCCTTGCGTGGCCCTCGACTCACCCACATCCTGCTCGAAGGGGTTGGGGGCGAAGAGCGGCATGGCGGCGGAGGGAAGGGGAGGCGAAGAGACCCGGCTGAAGGCAGGAAGGAGCGACTGCAGACGCAGCCCACCAGCTCCTCGGCTTGGCCCCGCCCCTCTCCTCAACTTCCTCTTCCGCCCTCCGCGAAGGACCTGCCCTCTCGCGTCATTGCCGCCCAGCGCGCGCCTGAGGAGACGCGAAGGTCGGCGCCGCTGAACTGGAGTTGGAGGAGGAGGAACCTGGCGCCCCCCCTTCACGTTTCCCTCGGCACCCAAGGGATATGTCGGCTAAGGAGACAGGCAGTACAATAGACAGCTTGCCCCTGGGTCCTAGGAAGGAGATGCGCGTAGAGATAGCTGAGTGGAGTCGAACACTGAATTGATTGGTGTTACGCGGACAGGCAGTACAACAGACACCTGGCCTCGGGGTCCTAAGACATAAACATTGCCTGGGCCTGGGCCCTTCCCCATTTAGTTCAATGGGTCTGGTATTAGCCCCCAGGGCTGGGGGAAAGGTTGTGCTACCGTAGATGTACGGACGGTGCCAGAGCGGCTCAGCTTGATCCCTCCCATGCCAGGCCTGGAAGTTAAAAGGGTAGAAAGGCAGCTGACTGCATTTGCAATCCATTGGTCATCTTGGGCCCTTCCACACAGCCCTAGAGCCCAGGACACCCACTGGGCTTATGCATTTATGGTACTTGCACCCCTAGCTTCTCACCCCCGCAGGGGGACTCAGCACGGCTTACATTTGCAGCACTACAGGCCGCAACACCACAATACAATTTAACAATACACCATATAATCAACGTCATTATAAAGCATTGAAAACATTACATTAAAAACCACTACATACAACAATGATTAATTAAAGCCATCAAGCGGAACACATTGTCAGTCCAGTCAAGTCCAAAATGTCAATCCAGTCAAATCCAAAGGTACAATTTACACCTGCTGCCCAAAGGCCTGGTCCCAGAACCACAACTTTTGCTTTTTCCTAAAAGCGAGGAGAGATGGAGTCAACCTTATTTCGTTTGGGAGTGCGTTCCATAGGTGAGGGGCCACCACCGAGAAGGCCCTGTCTCGTCCCCACCAGCCGCATTTGCGATGCTGGCGGGAGTGAGAGCAGGGCCTCCCCAGATGATCTTAGACTGCGAGATGGGACATAGAGGCAGATGCGTTCGAACAAGTAAGCTGAGCCAAAACCATATAGAGCTTTATAGGTCAATACCAGCACTTTGAATTGGGCTCGGAGATGGACAGGCAACCAGTGGAGCTGACACAGCAGGGTATGCTCCCTGTATGTCGCCCCAGTTAGCATTCTGGCTGCCGCCCATTGGACCAACTGAAGTTTCCGAACCATTTTCAAAGGCAGCCCCACGTAGAGTGTGTTGGAGTAGTCTATTCGGGATGTAACCAGAGCATGGACCACTGTGGCCAAGTCAGACTTCCCAAGGTACGGGCGCAGCTGGCACACAAGTTTTAATTGTGCAAAAGCTCCCCCGGCCACCGCTGAGACCTGGGGTTCCAGGCTCAGCGATGAATCCAGGATCACTCCCAGACTGCGAACCTGCGTCTTCAAGGGGAGTGTAACCCCATCCAACACAGCCTGTAACCCTATGCCCTGTTTGGCCTTTCGACTGACCAGGAGGACCTCTGTCTTGTCTGGATTCAGTTTCAATTTGCTTGCCCTCATCCAGTCCAACACCGCAGCCAAGCACCAGTTCAAGGTCTGGACAGCCTCCTTAGTGACAGGTGGGAAGGAGTGACAGATTTGGACGTCATCTGCGTACAGATAACATCTTACTCTGAAACTCCAGAAGATCTCCCCCAACGGCTTCATGTAGATGTTAAATAACATCGGGGACAATATTGAACCCTGTGGGACTCCACATGTCAACGATTGTGGGGTCGAACAGGTGTCTCCCAATAACACCCTCTGGGACCGACCCTCCAGGAATGATTGGAGCCATTGCAAAGCGATACCTCCAAGCCCCATTTCTGCGAGGCGTCCCAGAAGGATACCATGGTCAATCATATCGAAGGCCGCTGAGAGGTCCAGCAGAACCTATAACCCAGGATACCAAGGCAGAAAATCCCACAATATCTGCTTTGAACAGGGATATATGGCCATGTGGAGTCAGATAACTCAGTTCTAAGCAGATATTGTGGGATTTTCTGCCTTGGTATCCCAGGTTAAAGGGCTGTGTGGAAGGACCCATAGTTAGGCCTGCTATTTTCAGCAGAGTCAAGGGATTCAAGTTCCAGTGAAGAGAAGAGGAGGGAATACAGAACAAAATGAGACTTTTGGGGCTATGCAAATTTATACTCTAGAACAGGGGTCGGGAACCTTTTTGACTCTGAGAGCCATGAAAGCAAAATATTTGGAAATATTTTTTATTTATATTTCTTATTTATATATTTCTTAATTATATATAGGCTCTCACAGAAATAAACATATATATATATATATATATATATATATACACACTGTATATAAAATACATTTTAAGACTGAATTCAACTAAATGTGAGTATATATGTACATACTATGAGAAAAGGATTCCCCTGGCATAATGATGGGACACTTCATACCTGGCTCTGAAAAAGGCATGCTCAGGACTCTGGGAAGGAAAAGAAGACGGAAGGAAGGAAGGGGGAAAGAAAGAAAGAGGAAATAAAGGAGGGAGGGGGAGAGGAAGAAAGAAAACAAATTATAGAAAAGGACGAAAAGAAAAGCAGGAGAAAGACAAGGAGGGGGAAAGAAAGAAGGAAATGAATGGGAAGGGAAGAAAAGAAAAGGGTGGGGAAAAGAAACAAAAAAGTAAAAATAATGAAGGGGAAAGAAGAAAAGAAAGAAGGGGAAGGGGGAAGTGAAAAGAAAGGAAGGAGAAGGAAAGGAAGACTTGGGGGGGAAAGAATAGAAAAGGAAGGAAGATGGAGGGAGAATGGAGGAAAGAAGGAAGGGGAAAGGGAGGGAAAGGAAGGAGAGAAAAAGAATAGAAGAGGAAGGAAGGAACGAAGAGGGAGGGAAAAGAATGAAAGAAAATGAGGGGAAAGAAGAGGAAGGGAGGGGGAGCGGAGGGCACGGGGCCAAGGTGGACTTTGGTGTCGACGTCGGCGAGGCAGTTCTTGAGAGTGAAATGGAGGTTTGCGGTCCGGATAGAAGGCTTTGACTTGGAAAGTGGGGGGGGGGGGATTACACTGAATGAGACTTTTGAGGCTGTGTAAATCTATACTGTAGAACTAATGCAGCTGGCCACCACTTTTAACTGCTACAGCTCAATGCTATGATATCCTGGGAGCTGTCATTTTATAAGATCTTGAGCCTTCTCTACCAAAGAGTGCTGGTGCCTCGCCAAGCTACAAACCACATAGCATTGAGCCATGGCAGTTACAGTGGTGTCAAACTTCATTAATTCTAGATGTACCCTTGGTATCTTTGCTTAGATACAAGCCTGCATTGAAGGAAGTTTGAAATCTTGATCCCAGATCCAACATTAGATTATTGAAGAATTGAGGATGAGAGAAAACTTTGCTTAATTATGTAAGAGCTGATTACAACTCACATCAAACATAGAGCATTTTATATTCACGCCATAAACAGAGTGTATGTTGTTCATGAATCAATTCCCACATTTAGCTGCATTGGCAGTGCCAAATGTTGTAAAGAATGTAGAATGGAAATGCAGAGAGTCTTGCACAGTGCACTACTACAAAAATGCCTTAATCTGACAAATACATTTGCAAACCAGTTGTCCTTGTCTGCTGGTGTGACCAGGTCTGTGTCTGATGACTATTGCATTACAAGAGCAGCTGAAAACACAGCAGGTGCAAAATGCAGAAAACATCAAATTCCTGCTCACTTTGGCATATGATGCGAATAGCCATGGCCTTTGTGAGATTATGACCAGAATCCTTTTGGTGCCTTAACCGTCTGCTATGCTGATGTCAGGCACTTTCTGGAGGGATGTGGAGCAGCAATGAGGGGATGGCAGGGAAAGTTGTCCCTGTTGCCAAGGAAAACTGTCCTGCCACTTCCATGCAGTTCAGGAGCCAGCAAAAAAGCAATTTCTTCTGACACATAACTTCTGATGCTATCTCTTCATCATCACAACCCCTAAAGTCATTTTTTCCTGTTTCCACAGTACACTGTTGCCAATGCTTTCAACAGTGTAATAGTTCTGGCCAACAGTTTCATGGTCTATACCAGTGTTTCCCAACAGCTGTTCCGTGGCACACTAGTGTGCCGTGAACGATCACCTGGTGTGCCACGGGAAAACCTCTCTTCCCCCCTTTCTTCCCCCGCCTGCCGAACTCTTGCTGCTGCTTGGGGGAGGAGGAAGGGCCAGGTGGCGGCGAAGAAGAAGAAGAAGAAGGGGCTGAGGCGCCGCCTCCTTCGGCCGTTTCCCCAGCCAGCTAGCCTCCAATCGAGGGAGGGCGTGGAATGGAAGTGGAAGTAAGGAGTGCAGTCCGAGGCAGGCCCACCAGCTTCTTATTTCGAACCGCAGGAAAGAAGGAAGGAAGGCAACCGCGGACCGAGTGAGTGCCTTCCCTTCTGGTGTGGAAGAGGGAGAGAGCCATTCAGGAAGGGAGCCACCTGTGGGTTCTGTGTGGGAAGTTTGGCCCAGTTCTATCATTGGTGGGGTTCAGAATGCTCTTTGATTGTAGGGGAACTATAAATCCCAGCAACTACAACTCCCAAATGGCAAGGTCTATTTCCCCTGAACTCCATCTGCATTCATATTTGGGCATATTGAGTATTCATTTCAAGTGTGTTCCAGATCCATCATTATTTCAGTCCAGAGTCCTCTCTGGATGTAGGTGAACTACAACTTCCAAACTCAAGGTCAATTCCCAAGCAAACCCTTTCAGTACTTTCTGTTGGTAATGAGAGTTCAATATGCCAAGTTTGGTTCAATTCAATTGTTGCAATAGTTCAGGATGCTCTTTGTTTGTGTGTTAACTATAAATCCCAGAAACTGTAACTCCCAAATGTCAAGGTCTATTTTCCCCAAACTCCATCTGTGTTCACATTTGGGCATATTGAGTATTCATGCCAAGTTTGGTCCTGATCCAACATTGTTTGAGTCCACAGTGCTCTCTGGATATAGGTGAACTACAACTCCAAAACTCAAAGTCAATGCCCACCAAACTCTTGGTTATGGGAGTTCTGTGTGGGAAGTTTGTGTCTTTCTGCCATTCCTGCCAGGATATCTATGTTGTGTTCATCGAAACAGGCCCAGGTTTCACACTGAGTATATAAATACATTTAAAAACATATTAACTATATGTATTACTGAGTTGGAGTGTCATTTTGTGTCATTTTGGTTGGTGGTGTGCCCCAGAATTTTGTAAATGTAAAAAATGTGCCGTGGCTCAAAAAAGGTTGGGAAGCACTGGTCTATACATTCATATCCATGGCCATCTAGATATTTGACTACTCTTACAGCCAACTGCTTGGTGTCATGATGAAGTTACCAGCTTTTCAGTCTTAAAAGTATCTCATGTGTTCTACAGCAGGGCTTCTAAAAACTTTCCCCACTCATTACCTCTTTTTCCTGAGAATTTTTACATGGATATGAAATAGATATATGAAATAGGTATAAAAACCAAACATTTACTGATACCAAATCAGTGTTTGCAAGGCTTGCTAAGCAAGCTGATTTTTCATTTTATGGAGTACAGCTGAAACATCTTCTACAGAGCTCACTGTTAATTTATCAGACTTTGCTGCAGAGTTCATATTGTTCCTATTTCAGAAATGTACGTTTGGAAAGCTAACCTATTAGCTTTGAACAACTATTTTCAGACATCAAATCATAAAGCACGGTTTCTCGACTATCTTTTTTTGAAGCAAAATGATGTTTACAATGTTATGATGCAGTGTTTACACTGTATCAGTCCATTTCATTGACATAGGTTTGTTCGCTTTGTCTCATTGTCAGAAATTTTAAAGACACTGGAAATACAAGAACAAGCAGCAGCCTATAGATTTATGGGGGAAATAGAAGTATGAGATATGTGTACAAGGTTGTATAGAATAATGTATCGAACAATTATACTTCTTGATACACTTTTAAAAAGATGTTCAGCAAATAGAAAGCTATAGTTAAGGCAAGAAGACCTTTCCCTAGGTAACAAGAACCAAAATCCAAATCTGATGTTATTAATCACATTTAAATAAAAGCCTGGCACCTGACAAATTTATCACAACCACCAGTAGAAATTCATGTTAATTTGTGTGGAAAATGTAAAGGCAAGAGAATATATGCAGAAAACCGTCATATTAGCCATAATATTATTGCTTGTTATCTAGAATCTCCATAAGTTAAGTTTCATGGGAAATATGGTGCATCAGTCAGCCAACTGTCTCTGTGAGGAGCAGTTTAAAGCAGACTACATGCTAAGAAGAAAATAAGGAGCACTGGTAAGTTCCTGGGTAAATTTGTTGTTTTAGCTTCTAGTATTAGCTGCTAGAAGGTAGTTTTTAGCAGCCCGCGCGCCTATCGGCGCGCGATACAACATAAACCTGTAACAAGTTTTAAAAAAAGAAAGAAATATCCAAAGACTTGTAAAAAAGTTAATCAAGACCAAAACAAACAGTGAATCTACAAAAAGGAAAAAAAGTCTAATTATCTAGAATAAGGGAGTCAAATTATAAAAACATATAAACAAGAAATGGAGGTAGTCAGCCAGCAGTGGGAGGGGGGCTTTCCAGTGTTTTGCATTGAGTGTCACATGTATGACTATCTGCCTGCTGGGCAGAAGTCTTGGGTGTGCATTCGCTGCAGAGAGCTCCTGGCTCTCAGGGAACGTGTTCTTTCCCTTGAAGCCAAGGTAGCAGACCTGGAGAAGCACAGAGAGGAAGTGAGGCAGGAGGAAGAGATCTCCAGGGATGAAATAGGAGCATCCCACTCCGTTCTGAGCAGCCCTCCAGCTGCTTTGGAAAATGGGGGTCTTGGGCAGGGAGGACATCAGTCTGAGGAAGAGGGACCAGCTCCCTTAGTTGGGACCCCTTCCTCGGAGGATGTGCCCATATCCTCTTGCACCGAGGATACTTCTCAACGGGTGGTAGGAGGGGGGCTTCTTGTAGTGGGCGATTCGATTGTCAGGAACATAGAAAGCTGGGTTTGTGATGGATGTGATGACCGCATGGTAAATTGCCTGCCGGGTGCAAAGGTTGCGGACATCACGAGGCATCTAGATAGGCTGGTAGATAGTGCCGGGGTGGAGCCAGCAGTCGTGGTACATGTCGGTACCAATGACATTGGGAAGGCCAAACGGATGGTCCTGGAAGCCAAATTTAGGTTGCTAGGTAGAAGATTAAGGTCCAGGACCTCAAAGGTAGCATTCTCGGAAATTCTACCGGTTCCACGCGCAGGGACAGCCAGACAAGCAGAGCTCCGGAGCTTCAATGCGTGGATGAGGCAGTGGTGTCGAGAGGAAGGCTTTAGATTTGTTAGGAACTGGGGGACATTTTCGGAAAAGCCAAACCTTTACAAAAGGGACGGGTTACACCTGAACGAAAATGGAACCAGACTGCTGGCAATTAATATTAAAAAGGCTTCAGAGCAGCTTTTAAACTGATTCCTAGGGGAAAGTCGACAGGAGCTGGGCAGCTTCCGGTTCGAGAGGGTGAAACGCCAAGTATGGAGGATGAAATTTACGCACAAATGGCCGAGTCAACAGAAAAGATAGAAAGTAGTCAAGAGGTAGGACATGGTAGGCCTTCTACAAATTCTCATACACAGCCAAAGTTGAAAGGGCAACAGAGCAATAAATATAAATGTCTGTACGCAAACGCTAGAAGCCTTCGAACAAAAATAGGAGAGTTTGAATGTTTGGCAAAAGAAAAAAATATTGATATTATTGGCATAACAGAAACCTGGTGGACAGAGGAAAACAATTGGGACACAAAAATTCCAGGTTATAAACTGTACAGGAAAGACAGGAGAGGGAAAAACGGTGGCGGTGTGGCCTTGTACATAAATGAAGAGCTAGAATCTCATGAATTAGAACTTCAAGAAAATTCAAACTCACCTACAGAAACATTGTGGGTAAAAATCCCAGGACAAAAAACTAATCTAGCATTAGGGATCTGCTATCGCCCTCCCAACCAAACTCCAGAGGCAGACTGCTATCTGGAAAATGAAATTAAACAGGCCTCAAAAAGCAATAAATTAGTCATAATGGGGGACTTCAACTATCCCGAATAGATTGGCTAAATTATTGTTCTACGCATGAAAGAGAGACAAGGTTCCTCGACATGCTAGCTGATTATTCCCTTGAGCAGATGGTCATGGAACCAACCAGGGGAAAGGGGATCCTGGACTTGGTACTAACAAATGAACAAGATCTCGTTCAAGATGTCCTTGTAACTGAGCCCATAGGTACCAGTGACCACAACACAATAACCTTCAACTTAAGTTTGGATAGCAAACTGTCAGTGAAAACTAACACAGAGACCTTAAATTTTCAAAAGGGAATTTCACCAAAATGAGAAAAATAGTAAAGAACAAACTAAAAGGAACAGTAAAAAAATCAAATCCCTCCAAAATGCTTGGAAACTGTTTAAAAATACTTTAAAACAAGCCGAACTAAAATGCATTCCTAAAATAAGAAAGAGGCCGGGAAAGTCCAAGAGGACATCGGCATGGCTTACAAATGAAGTAAAAGATGTGATTGGAAAGAAGAAAAACTCATTTAAGAAATGGAAGGCTCTTCCTACTGAGGAGAACAGAAAGGAACACAAGCTCTGGCAAACTAAATGCAAAGCAACCGTCAGGAAAGCCAAGAGAGATTTTGAGGCACATATAGCTAAGAATATTTTAAAACATAGCAAAAACTTCTTTAAGTACCTCAGAAGTAGAAACCCAACTAGAAAAGCAGTTGGGCCACTTGACGAAAATGGTAAGAAAGGGACAATAAGTGAAGACAAGGCGATTGCTGAGCGGCTAAACGACTTCTTTGCCTCCGTTTTCACACAGGAGGACAGACAACATATGCCTGCAGCTGAGTCAGTTTTTTCAGGGAGGGAATTAAATGAATTAAACCAGATAGAGATAAACAAGGAAGATGTTCTCACATGCCTTACTAAACTAAATGTCAACAAATCACCAGGGCCAGATGGCATCCACCCCAGAGTTCTTAAGGAACTCAAGTGTGAAATTGCTGAAATTCTAGCCAAAATATATAACCTTTCTCTAAGATCAGGCACTGTACCCGAGGACTGGAGGGAGGCAAATGTAACTCCGATCTTCAAGAAAGGATCCAGGGGTGATCCAGGAAATTATAGGCCAGTTAGTCTAACCTCAGTTCCAGGCGAAGTGATGGATACCATTATTAAAGAAAAAATTACTAAGCACATAGAAGAACAGGCATTGCTGAAGGAAAATCAACATGGTTTCTGCAAAGGCAAATCATGTCTTACTAACTTGTTAGAATTCTTTGAGGGTGTAAATAAACACATAGATAAAGGGGACCCAGTCGATATTGTTTACCTTGACTTTCAAAAGGCTTTTGACAAAGTCCCTCACCAAAGGCTCCTAAATAAGCTCTTCAGCCATGGAATCAGAGGACAGGTCTTGTCCTGGATTGGAACCTGGCTAAACTGTAGGAAACAAAGGGTGGTAATAAACGGACATTTCTCTGGGTGGAAAAAGGTGAGAAGTGGCGTACCCCAAGGTTCAGTTTTGGGTCCGTTACTTTTTAATTTATTCATTAATGACCTGGATGTAGGAGTAAATTCTGAGGTAGCAAAGTTTGCAGACGACACTAAATTGTTCAGGGTAGTTAAAAATGAAACTGATTGTAAAGAGCTCCAGAAAGATCTCTCGAAATTGAGTGAATGGGCAACAAAGTGGCAAATGCATTTTAACCTAAACAAGTGTAAAGTCATGCACATCGGGGCAAAGAACCCCAACTACACCTACCAATTGATGGGGTCAAAGCTTTCCGAGACAAACCAGGAAAGGGATCTCGGGGTTTTGGTGGACAGCTCAATGAAGATGTCAACCCAGTGCGCAGCAGCAGTAAAAAAAGCAAATTCTATGCTTGGCACGATCAGGAAGGGAATCGAAAATAGGTCGTCAAATGTTGTATTACCTCTCTACAAATCTATGGTAAGGCCACATTTGGAGTACTGTGTACAATTCTGGTCACCGCACCTCAAGAAGGATATAACGGAACTGGAAAAAGTACAGAAAAGGGCAACAAGAATGATCCAAGGGATGGAGCAGCTCCCTTACGAAATCAGTTTGCAACGCCTTGGTCTTATCAGCCTTGAAAGACGGCATTTAAGAGGTGACTTGATCGAAGTGTATAAAATCATGCATGGGATAGAAAAGGTGAATAGAGATAAAATATTTTCTCTGTCACACAACACTAGGACTAGGGGGCACTCCCTAAAGCTCCAAGGTAGGAAAGTTAGGACTAATAAAGGGAAATATTTCTTCACCCAGAGGGTCATTGGGTTATGGAACTCACTTCCAGAGGAGGTTGTGACAGCTGTCAGGCTGGACAGCTTCAAGGCAGGATTAGACAGATTCATGGATACCAAGGGAATCAGTAGTTACTGAAATGGACATCCAAGTGCCACCTCTGTGTTGATGGAGGCAGGCAGGATTTCCCCGGGTACTGGTTGTGGGGGGTCGGGAGCAGGTGAGGGTTTTGCCCTCCTTTCTGCTAGAGATCCCTGTGTACAACTAGTGGGCCACTGTGTGACACAGAATGCTGGACTAGATGGGCTGAGGCCCGATTCAGCATGGCTCTTCTTATGTTCTTATGTTCTTATATTTGTAGTGGCAAGTAATTTTTGCACTGACCAATTTCAGACAGAAAAGTAGTTTAAGATACTTTTACTCAGTGGTTGTGTCTTTCACACTGTTTCCCAAAGTTTCAGGCGTGATACAAAATTTTCTGATATCAACTGCAAACTCACCATACTCTGAAGGAACTGTATCCCTATATAACCTTGCAAGCCAAATTTTGACAAAACAGATAATTAGTGCAAAGCTAAGCAACCTGATATTTCAAAAGTTTATACTCTATCAAGCAAGTTACAATAAAATGCTTTTAAGCAGTGGTTCTCAACCTGGGAGTCCCCAGGTGTTTTGGCCTACAACTCCCAGAAATCCCAGCCAGTTTACCAGCTGTTAGGATTTCTGGGAGTTGAAGACCAAAACATCAAGACTAACAGGTTGAGAACCACTGCTTTAAAGTGCAAAATCATTACAATACATTATAATATAGTTAAAGGTACAGCAACTCTGTAAAAAATGACTCCCTGCAACCACTCATACTATTAAATGCCTTTTTATTTCATCTGGCAGTGAGAGGAGAGAAAAGAGATATGCTATATTTCCTCTATAGGTGGCAATATTGTTCCAAGCCATAACTTGGCCACAAAATTCGAAGCACAGCTTCTACTGTATAGTCCTGGCTGCATAAAGTTCATCACCTTTTTCCTCAACCTGTTCCAGGATTTCTTACTGCAAACTTCTTAAAAGTTGGATTTGGAATAGGAGCAGAACAGGGAGAAAAAAATTGAAATAGTAGTAGTGTAAAGACCATTAGGATCATAGCATGCCTTTGGAAGCCTTGGATTCTGCCACTTAGTGGAAGTAGTCTGTTCCAAGGTCCTGCAGCTCCAATTTGCTTCTAGTTTGTCAGGTGGGACAATGTAAATGAAGTAGTGCAGTAATAAACACCCACAATAGCCTGAAGTAGTGCAGTAGAATATGTCTTTTGTAAGGATTTTTTTATGACCTCCAGGGTGACTCTGTGGTAACATCTGGCAAAAGTTATTCATTTCAATAGGATTTGTTATTACCCATGGCTCTATTTCCACTGTAAGTTCAGGAACGTCTTCCCCATGCTGTATCTCAATACAGGAGAAAACATCAAGTTGTCAACAAGAATGCTTCAGTCTTTTTGCTTTAAAAAAAGGTAGAAAGCCTTTTTTGTCCACCAAAACATTATACATGTAACTGCAAAAACATTACGTGGGCATGTAATACTCTTACTAAGCAGGACTCTGTCTGTGTAGTAAAGGACAGTGGTATTTAGGTATTTTCCAACTTAGAAAAGAAAATACACATCTCTAAATCATTTGTAACCTTTCAGATTCATTTTATGTATCTGGGAGTGTACGACATCTAAAGTGAAGGCTTCTCCAGCCTACTTACTGCCGGACAAGGGAAGGCCTGCCTCCTCCTCCTCCTCCTTTTTATTAATTTTATTCTATGAGATGGAGACTATATGATGCTCACAAGGAGAAGGAAGCATCATTCTTAACCCTTCAGTACGGTTTCTATGGGGGTGCATCTACACTGTAGATTCAACACAGTTTGATTTTAACTGCCATGGCTCAATGCTATGGAATCCTGGAAGTTGTATTTGGTGAGGAACCAGCACTCTTTGGCAAACAAGGCTACAGACCTTGTAAAACTACAACTTCCATGATTCCATAGCATGAAGCCATGACAGTCAAAGTGGTATCAAGCTGTGTTAATTCCACAGTGTAGAAGCACCCCGTGTAAGGCTGTAATCGGTGCTTGCTTATCATTGACGGCAGCTCCTACCAGCCTCCAGGGAGAGCTTCAAATGGAGCTGTCCAAGGTGCTTCTGGCTTTTCTTGGACTTTGCCTTACATTCATTTGACCTTGGATTGGCTTAGCCTTGTTCTCCTTACCAGCTTTCAAACATGTGTCTATCACACCTCTGCTCCAGGGCCCTTCTATATTGCCATATAATCCAGAATATCAAGTCAGAGAATCCTGATTATCTGCTTTGAACTAGATTATCTGTGTCTACACTGCCATATTCTCCAGTTCAAAGCAAATAGTTTGGATTTTATACAGCTATGTAGAGGGGCCTCAGTTGGAGATCAGATCACTGCTTCTGATAGGCAGAAAAATTGCATTTTCTATCATTCCGATACATAGGGGATTTTCAAATCTATTAACATAATAGTTGTTTTTGTATGAGTTCCCTCTGCCCCCCAAACTAAAGTATGCAACCCTTTGGCTTCGTCAGTGGCAGTCCATCTTGTGTATATCTGTGTTTGATAACAAGAGTCAGTATATTTGATTATCCTGTCACTTATTTTTACAACTATGTTTGTCTATCTGTAGTGATCCTCATATCTCCAGACTAGCCTTGGAATAGTTGTGGTGTTGGCACTGAGAAACGTATGTTTATTAATACATGACTAAAGCAAATATATAGTATCAATGTGCTATCTCAGAGGATAATAACAAAATGTGCCATATGCTAATAATATAGCCTACATGTGGAACACACATTTATATGGCAGACATGTGGACATGTTTCTGCATGTCAGTGCGCAACCCGTTATGTTACTTTGTAAAAACTTTCTTGAATGCTATACCTTCATAATGCTAGGTTTCAGTGTGAGTGATGAGACATTTTAGGGCTTCTCCTAACAAGAGTGGTGATTAGTCTGTTGGGAAAAGAAGAATCTGTAGATATTCATGTACATATTTATGACATTGTTGTGTTTATTTCAAGACTCGGGCCCAGGCCACAGTGTGGAGCCCACACCTTTCAGTAAGAGTGCAAGTCTCTTTCTTTTGCCTCAGGGAAGCAGCTGCCTGTCTTCAGTCGGACTCACCAGCATTCCTGAGCGAAGCACCTGCAGATCCGCCACTCTGCTTCTGTAGACAAATGGGGGTGGCCACGGGGTTGCTGTCTGTTCAGGGAGGAATGCCAGGGTCTGTCTGCGAGCTGTCACTCCTGCATTCCTGTGATAAATTTTAAAGGGGCTGGTGCACTCCCCAAGGTGTGACTGTTCTTACCCCCATAAGCCTTGTCCTTAACCCCAAGGCATCTGCTTATCATGCTGGAATGTTTTCATATGCTCAGAAACAGAAGGTCTTAACATGCCAGTGCTGTTTGATCTTGTAAGGTGCATAAGCCAATAAAACAATTTATGCTAAGTGCCCTTTGCTCCAGCAGGGAAGAAAGCACATCCCATTTTTCAGATTAAACCACTGGAGCAGAGCTGAATCCCACTGAAGTCCATCATGGCTTTATGTAGCTAATCATGCATTTGTCCACAAATATCTTTGGTGGGGAATAGCGAACAATAAACTCCTGTTGGTACTGATTGCCTATTGAGTCCCTTTGGGGAGACAGAGAGGAATATAAATAATAATAATTATTATTACTACAGACAGAATACCCATTAGTACTAGGGGTTTTTATTTTTCGTGTCAGAAACGAACAGAGGGTACAGTTATGTATTTAAAAACACAAAGTTTTAAAACTTGGCATTATATTAAATGTCCTTTGAACAGAAGCTGGCAACCTGGAATGCCTCTGGTGTTGCTGTAAGAAGGTCCTCCATTTTGCATGTGGCAAGGCTCAGACTGCCAACCATTTAATACTATTTTAAATGGATTTTTAATTTAATTTAATGTTTTTACTTATGTAATTGTTGTGTTTTACTATGTTTTGTTTGTGGGGGCATTGAATTGCTGTCGGCTGTAAGCCGTCCTGAGTCCCCCTCCGGGGGTTGAGAAGGGCAGGGCACAAATGTTTGAAATAAATAATTAAAAAATTGTAATAGGTGGTCTGTGGTTTGCTGTTCTCCACACTCACATGTCCTGGACTCCACTTTGTGGCTCAATTTCTTAAGGTTGGTTCTGCATCTCGTGGTGCCAGGACACAGTCTGTTTAGTGCCTTCCAAGCCGCCCAGTCTTCTGTGTACCCAGGAGGGAGTCTCTCATTTGGTGTCAGCCATGGCTTGAGGTTCCGGGTTTTAGCATGCCACTTTTGGACTCTTGCTTGCTGAGGTGTTCCTGTGAGTATCTCTGTAGATTTTAGAAAACTATTCTTGATTTAAGGCATTGGCATGTTGGCTGATATCCAAACAGGCGATAGGCCAAAGATGTCACTTGGTCCTTTCATTGTTGACTGATACTTCCCAGCAGATGTCAGGTGCAGTACTGAAGCAGAAGCCAGTACTAGGGGTAATCGATTATAATCAAGATTGGTAACCTGACACTGTAAAAGTATCTTAATGTTTTCTAAAATTGCCTTAATACTTTCTTAATATTTTCAATTTGACAGATGTCATTACATCTCATTGTATTGAATTGTTTTGGATGACTTTGAAGAATAGCAGGATAGACATTAAAATAAATAATTATTATTCTGTATAACCGTTTCATGAAAAATCAGGTAGAGCTTGCTCATTCATTTATAGGTTCCAAGCATCTTGTCAAAGTTTTTTCCATGGCAGAGGTATTAGAATTAAAGTAATTTCCACTTTTGTAAAAACTGTTATCTTTAATTTATCAACGAAACCTCTTCTGCTCAAGGCAATGCACTTCTTCTGGAATATACCTTCAGTCTGCCCTAGGAAGACATGGTCCTTAGGGAGACATTGCCAACAACTCTCTGAACAAAAAAATGTTCAGTGTCTGTCTCTCCTAGTGAAATGTGTGCCCTTTAGCTCTTTCAGAAAACACAAAGAGCAGTTCCTTTATTTATTATTTAAACCCTAAGCCCAAAAGAATTATTCAAACTGCATTACAGAAAGTGTCTTATGCACCTCAGTTGTTATGAATGTAGGATGGATGATCACATATATTCTTGGCGCGCTCTCCTCATAGTTCCCTTCCCAGAGTCAGTCATTGCACTTCAAGAATCGTGGAGGAATCTGTATGCCTTGAATATACTCCCATTCCTCCTCATTCACTGAAGTTAGAGGTATGGGATTCCCCTGAAAGCGAAACACTGCAAATAATGGAATTGCTGTTTTTTTTACCTGAGAAAATATCTTTAGGGATTTCTGTGTTCTCTGGCACAAGTCAACCATAGACTCAAACTGGACCTAGAGATTCCTAGATGTGTTCTCACTAGGTCCCCTACTGTGATTGGTGAAAGTTGACCATGGCGTCACACTGGGGGATCTAGAGGTTTGTAAAAATTTCCAGAAATTATAATTTAATTAAATACACAAAATCAAACCTGCAAATGTAGATCACCAACTGTTCATTGAAAGCTATATGTATGTAAATACGAAATAATGCTCAGGATTATTTTATTTCAAACATTTAGAAGCTTATTCTTAATATGGTTTAGTTACAATACCATACCTTTTAACTAACCTTACATTTGCACAGCAGTAGTTCTCCATTGTCCTATTTCCATTTTAAAATTATGCATGTTTTCTCAAAAGAAGATATCCTACTGGAACTTATGATTACTTGTGGATGGGATTGCTATATAAGAAAGTGTTTATTAACCATGATGCAAGGCCATAGTCAGGGGAAACATAATGGGTTTGGGTGGTGGCTGCAAGGCATCTCCCCTTTCCATTGCTTCCTCATTGATCCCTCTTTCTTTGGAGCTGATCTGTCTCAAGCCAGCATGTTTGCTGGACCTTTTAGAGTGGCTTCCTCAGTGTCTCCTCACTATTTTGAAATATGGGGAAATTTACTATCATCATGCATATGTCCTAGCAATTTTAACTTCCATTATCATGAGAAAAGTGGGATATAAATGAGAATCATCATCTTCTTTTTCTTCAGTGGGAAAACTGTTGTCCACTAGCTGCATACAACTGGGCATTTTTTATTGGCCTATGTTGTTCCTCATCGAAATTTTTCCTTTAAAAATTAGACTAATTATACATGAATGCCTTCAAATTCTTCATGGAGCAGGCTTAGTCTTCAAAACACCCTCAACACAGGCTCTGATTCCAAAAACATTGAAAAAATGAGTAGAAGTCTGCAGAAAATGAGGTGTGATAAAACAGGAAGCGTAAACCTGAAGTAACATCCACTCATTTGTGAGAATTTTTTTGAGGAGGGAGTGGGGCTTGAATTTCAGATGAAAATGTGCAGCTGTGGCCCATCCTGAGTATAAATATAGATAAGTTATCTATCACTTTGCTTATTTTAGGTTTTATACAGAATCATCACATATGGAGGCAGTATGAAAATATGAAAATATTATCCCATTCTTTTGAAAAGAATAAATATATGCTACAGAGAAAAGTGATCCACTAGGATTGGGCTCCAACCTCCCATGGATTATCAAATTCCATTATATACACTGGCTTAGTAAAATTGTGTGCCTTACCTAAAATGGCAAAATCAAAGTTTGCCTTTTGGAATGATTTCCGAATATTTTCAAGCCATGGATGATGGAACCCACTGGTGCAGAATCCGTAGATAGGGAGGTGTCTGTCTATATATTTTGGTTTTTGTCCCAGGCAGCAAGATCAGTCTGAAGATTTCTTTGTTGTAAGGCATACAGTACAAGAGTAGGCAACCATGTATTTCTAGACATGGTTGGACTATGAGTCTTAGTTAGCAGTGGGCAATGATAGGGGCAGCAATCTTAAAACCTCTGGATGGCTGCAGTTTGTACAATCTTGATGTAAGCCCAACCAACATCAGCCTTCCTTGGATATCGTATTAGCCATTATAAGTAGTCAGTGGCAGCTAGTAACTTCCATGTCAGTGGGCTAGTGAACCTGTTCAGCTTTATTTTATAATTTAATTGAGATATCCAGGGTGTTGAACCTGATTTGGGAATAAGGCTCAATACTTAGATAGTTCTTTGAAAATAGTGGATTCACTGTCTCTATGACATGGAAGCCACCAGCTGCCACTGTTAGTAATGCTAATAGTATTATGTACACAAACCTGTTCTTTGTCCTCTTCTTTGGTGCATCTAACCACAGTTTGCCATTTCTTCTCAATCTGGAACTTCCACTGATTTCAAGTATGGTTTATCTGAGCAAACCAGCTTCCAAAACCAGTTTGCTCTTGACTTTGAAATACAAATGGTGCTTTTAAATAATCAAGCTTGTCATGGCATGGGCAAAAATAGCAGATGGCATTTTGTTGAAAGCTGACATGGATATTTGTTATCAAAGTTGGACAGGACAAGACAGGAGCAGTGGAACACATTCATGAGCACTTGCTTTTGGTTGAGTGTTCTGTCCACCATAGTCTGTTTGCCTTTGCTCATCAATAGATGTTCTTGAATCTATTCAGATACATGAAGGCAGAACCCTAGTCTTCAGTTTAGTCCTATGAGGAGACTGCCTATCTGATCATTCTTAATGATTAGCCATTATCATTTTAACCAAAGATGTCAATCTCTTCCTTCAAAATAACAAGAGTCATAATAACAATGGCAAACTTTCAACACTACATTTTTGAACTCTATCCCTGATAAACCTGGGTTTTACCATTCTCTTGTAATGTCATATTTCCGTACTATTCTGAGAAAGCAACAGAAGTGCATCTCTGGGTACATTGTGTCGTCATCAACTGGACCTTTTTTCAGCTCTCTACTGTCTGAAACTAATCCTTGACCCTATTAGTGCAAAATGCCGTCCTGAGAAAGTCTCCATTTTAAAAGTCATATTGGCTCCAGGCATTTCAACTTGCTTTATTTCTTTTGCTGAATAACATGGATCTGTCTTGCATTGCTGTTCTGCTTTTTGATTTGATTTCTTTTTTGCATAAGTGTTTATATATTTTGCTGATTTCAGTATTTAATTTCACTCCAGACACAAATATTTTAGTTCCAAGATAATAATTTAAATATTGACTTCCAGAATCAAAAATAGTTTAAGTTTGTTGCTGGCAACTCCTTGTTTCTGGCATAGGACAAACTCCATTCCCAACTAAAGTAAACCTACAGAATCAATGTGATTTACTTAAGTTGATTTACCATTCATTCATGTATTTAGTTGGCTTATTCTAGTTGAGACTAACAGCTGGAATGAAGCCAAAGTATGCAAAATAGCTTGAAATCCTTTGTTGAATGAAATCCAACATGCAAGGACTTGGAGGAATAAGAAACCGGGTAGGCCTGGAATTAGCTCCTTAGGTTTGTTCTGTGTGCCTATGATACCATTTTCTCCATGTGCCAAAGGAACTTGGATAAATGTGGAAGTTGACATTTAATTGAAAACTTGCACTGCTGCCATGCAATGCTATTGACTAATCACAGTAAAATCCGTGGAAAGGTTTCCCTGTATTCTCTTTTTTTAAAAAAAAAGTTTTATTGAGTTTTCAGATTAAAAAACAGTCACAAACATATACAAAAGTAGGACATCAGGCTACCGGAGGTATTAAACTGCCCTCCGCCAAACTAATAGAGAGTAGAAATAGTTGCAGCAGAGTGTCAGGGGGAAAGGGGAAACAGGGATGGCAAGGTAGGTTTCCCTATATTCTCCAATATGGAAAACTGTTTTGGGAAAGGAGTCGTGGCTTTGGAAATGAACAGTAATCACTAGCTAAAAAGGGAAATGTGCAGGCCTATGTCTAGGAAAGAGAGCCAGGTGAAGAGTAGCGCTGGATGAATAGAACAGAGCATCTGCCATTTCAGGAACAGCAGCCAAACTCTGTTGGGATCAAGACCAAAAAAAAGACCAAGGCTTCTCACTTAGCAATTACAGCTATTCATGTTCAGGAAAGAGCTGGTGATGCTGTTGTTGAGAAAGGAAATGCATCGGAGACAGATCTTTACGGGATACCTACTTTTTGCATGCTTCTGCACATCTTTTTGTAAATGGCTTTTATCCATAAGAGATAGTTTAGTCGTCTTTCTGAGGGAACGAATCTTCCATCCTAGCCAATATTCTAGAATAGCCTAAGTGATCCGATACAAATAAGTTTTAGAACCTGTTTGCACTACACAAGTATAGTGGTGTGATTTGGCTTTAACTGCCATGGCAAAATCCTATGGAATTCTGGAGTCAGCAGTTTAGGGAGAGGTATTTAGAAATCTCACCCAGAGAGCTCTAGTGCCTCATTAAATTGGAAAAGCTAGGTATCTAAAGGTACAGTAAAGGTAAAGGTTTCCCTTGACATTGAATCTAGTCGTGTCCAATTCTGAGGGTTGATGCTCATCTCTATTTCTAAGCCAAAGAACCAACATAGTCCATAGACACCTCCAAGGTCATATTGCCAGCATGACTGCATGGAGCGCTGTTACCTTCCCACAGAAGCGGTACCTATTGATCTACTCACATTTGCATGTTTTCGAACTGCTAGGTTGTCGGAAGCTGGGGCTAATGGTGGGAGCTTACCCTGCTCCCCAGATTCAAACAACTGACCTTTCAGTCAGCAAGTTCAGCAGCTTAGTGGTTTAACCCACTGCACTACCAGAGTGAGTTAAATCATGTTAGGGTGAAAACAATACATTAGCAAGTGTAATATAGCTGGATGTAAATGAATTCTTCAGTGCGAAACTCTTCTAGTCTTAAAGGTTTTAGGAAATAATATAAAATACAGCAGGGTACAGGGGAGAATCAGGAGTCAATTGCTGACAATAGTCTACGCTGGCTAGAGTTGTGAGGTTTTGCAATCCAAAAGCTTTTGGAGGATAAAATTATTCCCACTATTGATTTAAAAGAAGCCTCAGGTCAAATCTTCAGTTGTGAACTCAATATGGAAGCCTCTGTCCCCAGACTCTATCCATTAAGCTGCCTCAGGCAAAAGATGGCAAGGCTTGTACAGAACAGTTGCAATAGTGTTGGGGGAACAGATCTATGTGTTCCACACAGTGTGCCTGATGCCAGTTGTGCAACGATGCTGCCTTGTCACCAGAGATGACGCAAGGTGAAGTAACAGCTTTTCCAAATTGCTCTGGAAATGGGGAGAGACCAAGGTGTCCTGATCTCCATTGCCTCTGGCAAGAAATTCACTAGGGTGGATAAAGTTGGATCCATCCTATCAGGTACAAAATGAGCTATTTGTCATATTTATGGAGTATATTTATACCGTCAAATTTCCCTGACTTGACAAGGACAGCCACCTAAATCCTCCCACTTTCTCTGCTGCTTTAAAAGTCTCCCAGTTTCATTTTCTCCCCCCACACCCCAGCTTTTCCAATTTTACTTCAGCTTACTTCAGTTACTGTAAACGGAGTTCAACGTGCAAAAATGTTTTGCACCAGATGAAATAGACAAAAGGGATAGGATGGAAATTTTCCTTTCCTGTAAGCTCACGCAGGAGCTCCCAGTGTCGCAATGGGTTAAACCCTTGTGCCGGCAGGACAGAAGACCAACAGGTTGGAGATTTTAATCCGGGGAGAGTGTGGATGAGTTCCCTTTATCAGCTCCAGCTCCCCATGTGGGGACATGCGAGAAGCCCCCCCCCCCCACAAGGATGGTCAGACATCAAAACATGTGAGCATCCCTGGGCAACATCTTTGCAGATGGCCAATTCTCTTACACCAGAAGTGGCTTGCAGTTTCTCAAGTCGCTCCTGTCACACATACACACACAAATCGCAGCAGCAAACAGCTATAGACTTGGATGTTCTTCCTCTTTAACAATGTTTGCCCCTCGTGAGCACAGTCTGATCGTGCTTGGTCACATCTATCCTGGTTTTTCATATGTGAAATTCTGGAGAATGTGAAGGAAGTGGATTTATAAGTAATGCAGAATATATGGCCAATTGGATGGAATTCCCATCCACTTTCAGAACATGATCATAAAGTGGGTCTGACACTGAAGCCACTCGTTGCATCAGACTTCTGGGGTTTGAGCCACAGTTTCTGCCCTGAGACAGGCCTTTTCCGCACAGGCATATAAAATTCACATTGAACTTAATTATATGGCAGTGTAGATTCAGATAATCCTGTATAAAGTAGATATTGTGGATTATCTGGCTTGATATTACGAGTTGTAAGGCTGTGTGGAAGGGTTCCCAGACTACCTCACTCACAAGATAAGAGTGAAAGAGAGAGAAACCTTTTCTTAAAATGCCAGCTGTTGATAAGTCCTTCCCCAGGCAAAGAATACAGCATAATTACTTCCAACCATTCTAAGTCAGTGAAAGGCAGATGAAACAAGAGATGAGCAAAGTATTTAACACTGGTTACTAGTACAAAAACAGTATAAAATTTCACAAATATTTTAATAATGTAATTTCCATTTATGGATGAGGAATCTTTTAATTTTTGCTATTTTTTTCAGTTGTGCACAAGATGGAATATATGGATCCCCTCTACACACACACCTCTTTATTTTCACAACTAACTTAGTGAGGAAGGTTCAAAAGGGACACAATGACCAAGGTCAACCAGCATGTTTCAGTGGAAAGTGGAGACTGATGAGCTCTTGTCTTTGGAGTGCTTTGTTAGCCACCCTGAGTCTCTCCGGGGTAATAATAATTATTATTACTATCTCACAAGTCCCAGGTCAGCATTCAAATAAACTCTCTCCTCTCTTATTTCAAGGGAAAAAATGTTTCATCACAGAAGCAACTTGGGAAACAGGAAGTCACTTCTGGTGTGAGAGAATTGGCCATCTGAAAGGACGTTGCCCAGGGGACGCCCAGATAATTGATGTTTTACCATCCTGTGGGAGGCTTTTCTCATGTCCCTGCATGAGAAGCTAAAGCTTGACAGATGGGAGTTTACCCCACTCCCCAGATTCGAACTGTCGGTTGACCAGTCCTGCGGCACAAGAGCTTAACCCATTGCGCCACCGAGGGCTCCTCAAGGAAAACTGAAGCACAGAAACATGTAAAAACTAGGAAGCCTTTGATTCTCCAGCAGAGGATGATCAAAGAGTTATGCTGGAGGGCCTAGAAAATCCTAGAGAGGTATTCTCTCAGATTAAAAAAAGAAGCAATTTTTAAAATTCATGGTTTTTCACTTTCATGGGTCTCCTGTGTCTCTTAGTATGGTGGGCTGAATGCATACTGAAAGCTGTTTGAATCGACCTAAGACCTAAATTCCATTGTCAGTCCCATTGAACAAATGGAAACTTGGTGCATCAATACTTAGATAAATTCAATAGGTTTATTAGGTCTACTTTAGTTGGTACTAACAATAAAATGCATATCTAAGAAATATATCAACCAAACGACAGCCATCTCTAGGCCCAGACTTGCTCTTTTGAATTGCTTATCTCTTGCCAGTAATCAGCATAGCCATGAAGTCTGATGTTAATAAATGTGCATTCTCTATGTACTGGAGGCAAGGTGTGCCGAACAATGTGCTACATGATCGTCTTTGGATGAAACATGCTACACTAGCAAATAAATCTTTCACAACTTCGCATTATATTTGCCTTCCTCCTCCCATCTCATATTTTAAAGTCTGAAAAACTACATGATGAATTAAAGTGTGTCACCTTGCTGTCTCTCCCTTCTTCTCTCTTCGTGGAACCATGCCAGAATTTATAATACCAAAAAAATGGATCAAAGTTAAGCTCTTTTCATCTAGGCCGTTGAGATTGTGAGCAAAAACCTGCTTTTGGCACTGCAGAGATGTAACTTGAAGGCAAGGGATCAGTAACCAGCTTGATGCATTCAGGAAAAGTAGAACAAAGTCCCTGGGATAATTAGGACAGTTAGTTGTGGAAGAACTCAGCCTACTTCTTAAAAGAAAAGAGGAGGGGGAGAAAACTAAGGAGGCATCTTATGCCACTCTGATGCCTTCTAGGGAAAGTGGGCATAATGATCTCCCCCTTTCTCTTCTCCCCTCCCTCCCAACCATGTTTCTTTTAAATTTTTCTGTGTCACATTTAAGCACAAGTAGGTTTACCAAGTTCAACAACAGCAATTAACATTAACGCATATTTAAGCAACACATGTTGAAAGAAAGCCATATCAAGTGGGCAAAAGATTGTGGGCAAACGATTTTCCTCCATGAATGGGAAGAGATCTGGGTTAAAAAACTAAAATATTTTGCGGCAACGGAAATAACGGAGAACTGGCTCAAAATGCAGTTCCGGTGGCACTTATATCCGGAAAAAATTGCAAGATTCGATAAAAGGGCCTCCGGAAAGTGCTGGAAATGTGGTAAAGAGACCGGTACCTACTTCCACCAATGGTGGGAATGTAAACGAGTACAGAAGTACTGGAAAACTATACATAAGGAAACACAAGAGATATTAAAGGTAAAATATGAGTTGGACCCACAAGTTTACCTACTGGGGATAGCAAATACAAACCTGACGACGAACCAAGACAGGATGCTCTTCCTACTGAGCACTTGTGCAAGAATCACTCTGGCGAGACTCTGGAAACAAGAAGCCACCCCCTCCAAAGAAGACTGGACATTAAAGACACTAGACATGATACAAATGGATGCCTTGGCACAACGCATAAATAACAAAAAGAGAACAACGGACAGGACCAATTTTAAAAAATATATACAAAGCAAAGGAAATAAATTTACAGTAGAACTAAATGATTTGTGAAAAAAAAAGAAAATCACAATAAATGGAGACCTACTGTATTACTTTTAATGTTATAAACAAGACAAGAGTGGAAGACAATGGCGACGGAAGCGCTTTGGGAAGTCGACTTTGTTCTGTTTTGTCAATGTAGTGCATGTATATGTACAACCATCTTGTTTCAACCCTACCCCCACCCCCCCTACCCCACTTATCCTCTCCCCCAATCACAATGTGTATTCTTCTTATTTGTGTGAAAAACAATAAAAATCTATATACAAAAAAAAAATTTAAGCAACACATGTTTAAAGCATTGCAGTTGTTTAAAATGATGTCTTCCATTCATTATGTTTCCATTCTTGAACCCAAAATTAGGCAAGTTTTTCTGTCACATTTAAATTTAGAGAACTGACGACAAATATGGGGCTTTCCTCTTTTATGGGGAGGATTTAGAAGGAGGTCTATTTACATTACCTTACAAATGATTTCTGAATTGCCTTTCAGTTCCAAACAGGCTCTCAAGGCAGCTTACAATTTAAGCTTTTACAAGAATTAGGTTTAAAACATCACAAACAGCATAAATAACAAAAGAAAATGCCCCCTTTAAAAACAGAACAGCATTAATATTAGTGACATATCCATTATCCTAAATGCTTGGGGACAAAAGGTTTTGGACTCCTCTCCCCTGCCAATTTTGAATACCTGTATTTGTATAAATGTATATAATGAGATAATTTAGAGGTGGGACCCTAGTCTAAACATGAAATTCATTTATGTTTCATATAAACCTTATGCGTATTGCCTGAAGGTAATTTTATACAATATCTTTAATAATTTTGTGCATGAAACAACATGTGTCCATTTCAGATTTTGGAATATTTTGGATTTTGGAATTCCAGATGAGGGATGCTGAACTTGTGCATGTAAAATCACTCCAAAGTCATTGACAAATGAATGTGAGAAATCAACAGGCTGCATAACACTAAACAAATATAAGAGATCAGTCTAATGACCTAAGGAAGAAGGTTCCCAGAAAAGACCTTGAGGCTTCCTGCTCTGTTCTCACCGTCTTAACTTTTGCTGCTGGTAGGACAGAAGAAACTCCTAGAAATAAGCTTACATAAGAATACTGCATCCATCAAATAGCTTACCCCCAAGGTCTTTGGGAATTTGACCTCATCTAGACAGGTCACTTAACCTGGGGCCAGTCTGGAGCAGAAATCTTCAACCATGATGGTGATGGGATGGAGTCGAAATGGTTCAGTCAGGCCAAGACTGCATCAACCCTGCTGAACTGTCACCTTACCATGTATGTTGCTTGCCATTGCCACTCCCAAATGATCACTGAGCTCCACAAGAGAGCATTGCAGGTGTGCTGATAGCAGAGGCAGGTGTCCAACCAGGCAGAATGAGGGTGACCACAGTGGTGATACAGTCCTGATCCATCCTTTTTTTCTAGAACTGGTTAGTTCAGAGGAAAACCGAAGGCAGTGGTGGCATGTGTGAAAAGCAGATCTGTCTGAATTGGACATGGACCTGCTATCCACATTGGGATGAAGCTATGGGATTTCTTGATCATTTGGACCAAAATTCAGAGCATCCCCCAACCTTTTCTAATATGAAGCTAAACCTGCTTAATCCAGCCATAAGCATCAGAGGTTGAGGAACATCATGGAAACAGCCAGGAGCAACTGCATTGTGAGAGCAGGTTTTTAAGCCCATGTAGATGAGCCCTTGGGCCCCTGGTGGTGCAGCGGGTTAAACCACCAAGTTGCTGAACTTGCTGACTAAAAGGTCGGCGGTTCAAATCTGGGGAGCGGGGTGAGCTCTCAGTGTTAGCCCCAGCTTCTGCCAGCTTAGCAGTTCGAAAACATGCAAATGTGAGTAGATCAATAGTTACTGCTTTGGTGGGAAGGTAACGATGCTCAATGCAGTCATGCCGGCCATATGACCTTGGAGGTGTCTACAGACAATGCCAGCTCTTCAGTTTAGAAATGGAGATGAGCACCCCCCCCCCCCCAATCATCCCAGAGTTGGACACAACTAGAGTTAATGTCAGGGAAAACATTTACATTTACCTAGAAGAGCCCTTTATTTACAAACAGAAGATCTTTGGGACATCTACCATCACTGCTGGTGGCTGTTCTGAATTGGGCCCACCTGACTTGCCTTTTCCCCCTAGTAGTGGAGAGCTGCAAGCTACCTGATTCCCCACAGTGTTCTGAACCAAAACAGCAGTCAGTTCACAGTTGCACAGCACATATTGTGGTAGTTATGCTCTGCCAGGTCAAAAGGAAGCTAATAACAGTATGTGATTTCTGAAACTGAACACAGCACTTTTTTTGTTCACATTGTCACTTCTGCATTTCATTCATGCCTGGGAACAGAAAGGACGGTGTTTTCTCAAGCTTAGAACCAAAACAATGGTGTGCTAAGATGCTGATTAAATTTTCATTCCTTAAACAACCCAGTTATGACAGCTTGGAGGTATGTTTTTTGTGTAAAAGAAATCCAAATTTGAAGCTGTTCCCATAGGTGTGTTTGTTTTGTTTTAATACTTCTTGGATAGCAATCTTATTTTAAAATGAGGAAACCACTTCCTGAGACAAAAAATTCTCTAAAACAATAATTATCTAAAGGAAATGAACAAGTGGAATTGCTTGTGGAAATCATAATAGCCCAATAAAGATTTCATGCACATTGATTCTTCTTTCACCTCCATTTCAGCACCAGGTATATTCATCTCTTTTATACCATTATCACTCCATTTTATACATGATACAATTACATTGAGAACATTTTTATACACATTGCTTTCTGTGGAATCCAAGGATCCAGTTAGATATTTTTCACTAAAATCAATTGGCTATTAAATATCTTGTTCTCAGCTTGCTGAATCATACACTTTCTTATTTATTTGGGAATCTTCACATTCCGTCGGTATGGGAAGCTGAAATAAAATGAGCTTTTAGTTCACCTGGGAATTCTTTGATGTTGGGATGGAGATGCAACAGAAGGATTGTTCACACAAAGAATTTCAGAATCTTTGCTGAGTTTCGGTAAGGTGTAAACTCAAGAAAAAACACTGGAGATAAAAACAAGAACGGGGGTGCAGCTTTCATTATAGAATTATGTGTAGTCTTGTGTCACATCTAATTATGCAAATAAGTGTTCGTATAAAAATAATCACAAAGGGATCTGCTAGGTGATAGCATATAATATGTCACAAGCAGGGCTGCCAGGTGCTCCATATGTCCTCATGTGATTAAGTGCTAAGTGTCTGGATGTTATTTGATACCTGTTCAAAAGTAATTAAAAGGAATGGGGAGGAGACCCTCATATGTGCCAATACGCTCCTCCTCCGGGGTGTGTACATAAAACATGATCATGGGCAAAGAGGAGGCTTGTGTACTTGTGTACAGTTTTAAGCACAAAGTTTGAGTCTTTTGCTGTAGGGTACTTGATCATACAAAGAACTCTGCTTCAGTTCAAAACTATTCTGATAGACCTTGCTTTATAAACTGATGGGACCAAAACAACAAGAACCTAAAAACATAGATGTTCCATTGTGCCTTTGATTAGGCAGTTCCAAAGAATTGGCCTTTAATACCCAAGTTCTGGCACTTTGGCATGGCCCTCCACTTTACATGGGACATTACTCTCCCATCCCTGCCACTGAATTTTGCACTTTCCCTTAGCTTTATCTAAGAATTTTGCACAAACTCAGAGCCCTCTGAACTCTGCACTCTTATTGCTCCCATGGTACTGTTTTCATGATGTTATGTTTTATTGTGATATGTTTCTATTTGGTTTTGTTTTGTTTTTATTTTATTGCATTACGATTTAACTCTGTGCTCTCTGGGCTTGTCCCTTTGGAAGCCGCCCTGAGTCCCTTTGGGAAGATGGAGGTGGGGTATAAAAATAACATTGTTGTTGTTGTTGTTGACTTAGAGAAGGTTTAATCTGTTTTATGTTCTCGTTAACTGCTGGCGAGACTTATGGTGACTCTATGAATGAGAGACCTCCAAGTCACCCTATCATCTGCAGCCCTTTGCAGGTCCTGCAGATTCAGGGTCATGGAGTCCTTGATTGTGTCTATCCATCTGTAACATGGTGTTTCTCTTTTCCTTCTGCCTTCCACCTTTCCAAGCATTACTTATCTCTCTAAAGAGTCCTGTCTTCTCATATCTCCAAAGTATAACAGTCAGCTTTATTTATTATTTATGTATTTCAAATATTTATATCCCGTCCTTCTCAATCCCTGGGGGGGCTCAGGGCGGCTTACAACCAGCAACCATTAGGTGCCAACAACAAAACAACAAGAGCAATATAAACACAAGTTAAACATTAGTTGAAACATTAAATTATAAAAATCCATTAAAACATTTTTAACAACAATACAACCACATTCAAATCCAATTCAGCGTCCAGAGTCCTAGTCCGAGGCCTGTACATTGTCAGTTCTCATGAATCATTGTGATTATTACTGCTAAGCCTGCTACCAGAATGCCTGGTCCCATAACCATGATTTCAGCTTTTTTCTAGAGGAGAGGAGAGATGGAGCCAACCTAATTTCACTGGGGAATGTGTTCCACAGATGGGGGGCCACCACCGAGAAGGCTCTGTTTCCCGTCCCCGCCAATCGTTCTTGTGAGAGTGGCGGGATAGAGAGCAGGGCCTCCCCCGACAATCTTAAACTCCGAGGTGAATCATAGAGGGAGATACGTTAGGACAAGTAGGCTGGGCAGGAACCGTATAGGGCTTATAGTGAGAATTCAGGCCTGATTTGTTCTAGGACTCATTTATTTGCCATTTCAGCAGTTAGCAGTATCCACTGAACTGTTCTCTAGCACCACATCTGAAACAAGCTGATATTATTCCTGTCAGCTTTTTTCACTCTCCAGCTTTCACAACCATATAGAGAAACTGGAAATGCAATGGCATGGGCAATCCTAACTTTAATATTCAATGATATAGCTTTGCATTTCAGGCTCTTATCTAGTTCCTCTATGACTTCCTTTCCACGACCTAGTCTTCTTGTTTCTGGTTCCTTGTGCACAGTCTCCATTCTGATTAAATATTAAGCATAAATATGAAAAATATTGAATTATTTCAATATTTTGTGTACTTAAAAAAGTTATTTAAATCAACTGTGGTCATTATTTTTGTTTTTTTAATGTTATTTTCTGCTAGTAATGCCATCTGCATATATTAATTTATTGATGTTCTTCCAATTTTCCCACTCCTTCCTCTTAATCTAATCCTGTGTACATGATATGTTTTGTCTGCAAATTGAACAGACATTCTGTTTCTCTAGGACAGTGTTTCCCAACCAGTGTGCCGGGGCACACTAGTGTGCCGTGAGCGATCTTCAGGTGTGCCGTGGGAAATTGGAACCTCCAGGAAGGGGGGGGGGGGGAGAGAGTCTAGTGTGTTGAAGTATAAAAACCCTAAGAAACCTACCTCGATAAAGGCACAAAATTACAAACACCCCCCCTCCCCACCCGTTGTCTATTTGGTCTCTCCCTCTCCATGCATTTGGAAGGCCCACCTCCCTTTCCCCAAGTAGAGACCTCCTCATGCCTCCTGGGGGTTCTGTGTGGGAAGTTTGGCCCAGTTCCATCATTGGTGGGGTTCGGAATGCTCTTTGATTGTAGGGGAACTATAAATCCCAGAAACTGTAACTCCCAAATGTCAAGGTCTATTTCCCCTGAACTCCATCTGCGTTCATATTTGGGCATATTGAGTATTCATGCCAAGTTTGGTCCTGATCCAACATTGTTTGAGTCCACAGTGCTCTCTGGATATAGGTGAACTACAACTCCAAAACTCAAGGTCAATGCCCACCAAACTCTTATAGCATTTTCTCTTGGTTATGGTAGTTCTGTGTGAGAAGTTTGTGTCTTTCTGCCATTCCTGCCAGGATATCTATGTTGTGTTCATCAAAACAGGCCCAGGTTTCACACTGAGTGTATAAATACATTTTAAAAACATATTAACTATATGTATTACTGTGTTAGAGTGTCATTTTGGTTGGTGATGTGCCCCAGGATTTAGCAAATGTAAAAAGTGCGCCACAGCTCAAAAAAGGTTGGGAAACACTGCTCTAGGAAGACATTCTGTTTCTCTATATTCTGTCCTGAATATAGCCTCTTATCCTGTGGACAAGTTATGTACTGGGAAAATCAAATGTAGCACACTTATTTAAACATTTTTGATGATCTACAGTCAAAAGTTTTTCTATAATATATAAAGCACAGGAAAGTTTTCTTCTGAAACTCTTTGGTGCTCTCCATTACGCAGTGTGTATTTGCGATATAATTCATAGTGCCTCTTCCTTTCCTGAACCCAAAATGGACAGGTGGTATTTCTTGCTCCATAATTGAAAGTCTTTGATGTAGAATTTTAGGCACCATTTTACTTGCATGGAAAATCAATGCAATGGTCCTGTGGTTGCTGCAATCTCGAGCGTCCCCTTTCTTAGGAACAGAAATGGTTTGGGTTTTTTTTAGCATCTCCAATCTGATATCTATTGTTTTGCATATTTATCGACAGATTTCAGTTAGAGTTGTAATAGATTCTGTCACTGTAGCCCGAAGCAGTTGTTTTGGTTTGCCATCTGTTTCTCATGAGGTATTTCTCAGAAGTGCTCTGAATGTAACTTCCATTTCAATTTCTAAACTTGTAGGTTCATCTTCAAATGTTTCTTCCTTGAATCTTTCATCCTTTCATTTCTTTCATACACTTTTAAGGTGTTTTGTTTCCATTATTAATTTATTTGTGCTTAGTCTTGTAATGCTGGTTGTATAGCATTCCTACTATTTGGCCCCCATCTATACTAACCATTTATTGCAGTCTAAAGCTAGAAAGCTTCAAACTGCTCATGTCACGAAAGCATGCTGTGGTGTATTTTAAGTACTTTAAACTGACAAGAAAAATCAGGGAAAAGTCCAAAAGAAAGTCCTTTGTGGGCATCAGTGTACTTTAACATAAGCAACCTCGTATGGGAAAATCGTCTTCAGAATGCAGATTGCTGTGCTGATTCTCAAGGCACTCCACTGATGTGCACATGCAAATTACAACTGGTATGTGTGCGCGTGAGTGACGACTTGGCTCTTAAAATAAAGTCTGGAGGATTTAAAAACTCTTCTTCTGGATCGATACCACCAACCTAAAATTTTAATTCTAGGATTTTCTTATAAAACAACCCTTCAGTTAGGCTCTAATAAACTTCACCAAATTAAACTAAGAGGAGGCTGAGGTAAAACTTCTAGCAATGGGGAACGCAAAAGACACTGGAGCTGGATCACACAGCTGATGTAAAGAGCACAACAGAGGCTTTTCTTAAAAATCCAAAAGTTAAACTTTTATTTAACTTAACAAGCACAGAGCGTATTGGTTCTTCAAATGAGGCACGAGAGCGTAATGGTTATTAAAAGATGGTTCGTTAGCGTGATGGTTACAGCAAAATAGTGTACTCAATCTTAGATCTTGAATGTTACACAGACAGTGCGAAACTTGTCTAAACTAGAACTCACTCCCACTAATATATCAACTAGTGGTGAGCTATCTATAAATCAACTATCCTAGATAGTTCACTTCAGAGCTTTGATACAGAGGCTCTATACTCTAACAGAGCTTTGACACAGAGGCTCTTTATTCTACGAGTCCTGACAAGGAGCTGTCAGCAACTCTCCCCTCTCTTTGAGAGTGTGTCACGAACACTCCTCTCTCTCTGAGAGCTTGTCAAGAACTGGCAAATAAGCCCTTTCTCTCTCCCTCCAGTAGTTCAGCTCCTCCCCTAACTCAGAGCTCCTCCCAGGCAGCTCTCTCCCTAACTCCTCCCAGGGAAGGCTCTCAAACCACTCCGCCTTTTCCTAGCTATACTGTCTGCCAAACTACCAAGCTGGTCTGGGCCCAGCCTTAAATGGGTGAGTTCCTCATAGCGTGCATGCGTGCGCTAAAAACCCAATTTTTTTGGATTCTGGACTTGGTTTGAGGCCAGCCTCTGTGGTCTATGTAATCACCATTGAAATCTCAAACCAGTTCCAGGATTTCATAGGCACTCATCTACACAGTGAAACCGTTCTTGTCAATAGAGGTTTGAAGCGGACCTAAGTGGCACCCTTGGTTTAAATTTTACTTTGATCATTGGATATGTGAATGTGGTCTGTTGTTCTTATTTTTTGTTGACACATTCTATTTCCCTTCATTGAGTGTTATAGTACCGTAGTTCTCTTGGTTCCTGGGGTTATTTGGGGTGCTGAGTTAGAAAATTGCCTTGGATAGACCACCTCAGCTCTAGTTTCTTAGATATGGTTTCCATGGTTTTCTATGGGAGAGCAGATGGTAACTGGTATAGGGCATATGTTCTGTATCTCAAAAACTAGAGCTGATAGGGGAAAACTGTGCCATTTTTGGAATCAGCAGGTGAAATATACCCAGAAACAGGTCTAAGATTTGTGTTGGCCAGTGTAATCATTGAATAGCTGCATTCAGGGTTCTGATTCTATTTCTATATCTATATCAACTTTTGCTTTTGCTTCTTATCAGTCTTCAAGAGTTTATGTACCTTGCTTTGCTAATATAATCTTGTTAATTAACACATGCTTTCACTCTTCACTGTTTCTAGCTGATCATTGTAAGAAAATTATTTAAGGACTGATGTCTGAGTTTCGCCTTGGAGCCCCTCTTTCCTCTTGTTTCCAGTTTGCATTGCAGGGGGAAACAATGAAATAACCGGGCTGTGGTGTAGACCAGGCTGCGGCACAGCTTGCTGATAGCCAGCTGCATTAAATCACTACTGACCGAAAGGTCATGAGTTCGAAGCCAGCCTGGGTCAGAGTAAGCTTCTGGCCATTAGTCTAGCTTGCTGTCGACCTTTGCAGCCAGAAAGACCGTTGTATTTATTTATTTATTTAAGTCATTTCTACCCCGCTTTTCTCACCCCCTGCAGGGGGACTCAAATAGGAAAGGCTTTATGTGGAAAGCCTGATTTAACTAATTTATGATGCCATAAAATTTTCCAGCAGCGTGCAGAAGAATGAGGGAGTACTCCATCAAAGGACTCAGTGTCACAAATGGACAGTGAAGCAGCAGCTCCCCCTGTGGCCTGAATTGAGCTGGAATTGAGCATACCCTCATGAAGCCAGAAAGCTGGAATGTTAAATTGCCTCTGTTCCTGTCTATATATGTTGTATGTCTAATTGACATTGGATGTTTGCCATGTATATGTGCATTTTAACCCACCCTGAGTCCCCTGCAGGGTGATAAAGGTGGAATATAAATACTGTAAATAATAAACGAATAAACACCCTCTCCCTTAATGCAGATTGCAGACACAGGGGCCACAGTGAAGACTGGGACCAAAGTAGGAGGCAGATAGTACCCTTCCCAAGTCTTAATTCAAATCAGAACCTGGAATGCTTTTCTTTGTTATGTGGAGAAGAAAAGAAGCACTTCCTTTCACAACCAGCCCCTAGTGTAGAAATCAGGATGAGGACAAGCAACACGAGACTCCTTCAAGACACTCAACCAGCTCAAAGTCCTCCAAGAGACACAAAAAGTGTTCAGGCTGGAGGAATGTTGCCTCTGGTCTGTGTGATTTATTGTGTGAGAAAACTGAAGATTTCCTTTTTAATTAAACCTTCAGTGAATCACTGTTATTGAAAAACACATTTGTTTCCTTTAGAGCCTTTATTTGTTCACCACAGATGACATATTATTTTGTGGCTCCAGTATTTATGTGCCCATGCGGCTTTGTTTTAGAAGACTCTGCAGTTCTGTATTGTTGATCGCTGCAGAGGTTCCTTGTTTTGCTAACCAAAAGACATAAAAGGGCAGGGGATGTTCTTGTTTTGACCGTCTTTTCAAAGCTAGGAGTGCAGTTCAATGCACCCTGTGATTATGATTCTTAAACTTACACAAAGCAACAAATTAATAGCAAGGCAGTAGTCCAATTCTCACTTCAGAGCAGGAACAGCGCATCTAGAGACGAAGGGCATTTGCAAAAGTGCCACAAATGTGGAGCTTAAGCTCTCATGAAACTGATAGGGGAATAGAGAGGACTTTACCTATGTACTATCTGGTACATACTTAATGGCATCTGGTAGATAACGCAGCCTAATCAAAAATATTCTTGGTTTTTAGGTCTGTTCCTGTGGTTATTTGGAGAGCTGAGTCAGAAAATTGCATTAGATAGAACACATCAGCTGTAGCCCCTTAGATATGGTTATCATGGTTTTCTATGGGAGAGCAGATGGTGACTGATAGATGGCATATGTTTTGTATCTCAAAACCTCGATCTGATGGGGGGAACTGGTGCCATTTTTGGAATCCGCAGGTCAAATATACTCAGAAACATATCTAACATTTGAGGCACCAAAGTGTGTGTTGGTTAGTGTAATGAGTTGGTGATCAAATGCCATGCTCTGGAATCCTTAGAGTTGTAGTTTGGTGAGGCACCACTTCTCTTTGGCAGAGAATTAAGACTAAAGACCTTATAAAACTGCAACCTCCATAGGATTTAACCTTGGCAGTTAAAGTGGTGCCAAACTGCATTAATTCTACAGTGTAGTTGCACCCAAGCAAAGCCAAAGACCATAAGATGGAACTCAAAATGCTGGCATATTTTAATTTAAAGATATTACTGCCAATGTTTAAGAAGACCCCAGAAAGAGAGTTCAACCTTACAATTGGAGAAGAAGATGTAGAAACACTGGGGAACCACAAACCATGAAAGGGGCTGTGACCATCTGGGAAATTTCATGATGGTCTGATTTGGTCCCAGGGTCAAAGGTTCCTTATCCTTGCTTTTGAATGAATGTGGACTCTGGTTCTATGTATGTATACTTATTGGCACGTAAGATCTACTAAACGCATTGGGACTCAAAGTGTTAGAGGTTGCACAGGGATAGGTTAAGTGATGGACAGACCAGCTCCAAGGAAGTGATCTGAAAGATCACTAGGGGCCCTTCCATACAGCTCTATATTCCAGAATATCAAGGCAGAAAATCCTACGTTATTTGAGTGTGGACTCAGATAACCCAGTTCAAAACAGATATTGTGGGGATTTTCTGCCTTGATATTCTGGGATATAGGGCTGTGTAGAAGGGCCCTTAGGAAAGCCATTTTATTGGTCAGGCTGCCAAAGATTATTACAAAACAACATGATAAATAACTGAATAGTATTACTAATAAAAGATGTATTGTTAAGATATACAGATTGAGTATCCCTTATTTGAAATTTTTTGAGATCACAAGTTTGCCGTATTTTGTATTTTTCAAAATTTAGAATACGTAATGAAATATCTTGGAGATGGGACCCAAAGTTAAATGCAGAATTTGTTATGCTTCCTATACATCTTATACACATAGCCTGAAAATAATTTTATGCAAAATATTTACAACAAAGGTTGAGTACATCGAACCATTAGAAACAAATATGTCACTGTCTTGTGAGAATGTCATTCAAAATAACCAAAACCCAGACTATACATAGAAGATGGAATAAAATGCTATAGTCCACAATTGTTTGGTCCTTGCTGCTATGTGAAAATAATAAAATTTGGAGGACCCTATCAGGAGGAAAATATGTGGTGGAAATGCAAACAAAACAAGACGAAAATCAGGGAAAGGAAAATTGTAGTCCTGGGAGAAGCTTTGTACCAAAATACAAGAGATACATTTCATATTAATGTTCACATTCAATTTTCTATAAAGTATTGTGATGGAATTATATTTTAGGCAAGCATGATTAGGACTCAGGTATTCATTATTCAATGTTGAGTTCATTACTAAGTAATCGGTCAAAGCAGGCCAGGGTGGTGGATCACCTGATGACTCTGAGGGGGATTTTTGCTATAGCTCTTCTTTCTTTAGCAGAAAAAGAAGGTGAAGTCCAACATCAGCACCAGAGGGTTGGAAAACCCCTGGTAGCCAGTTTTCATTTCAGTTTTCACTTTGGACTGAACAGGAGAGAGAAAGTGATGATAGTTCTATTATTCTTATGGTTAAACTGCATCACAAAGTTGCTTTTACATTTGTTTGTTAAAGGTGCCTTCCTTCCAAATAACAAATGAGATTCACCATGGAAATAGGGGAGGTGAGTCGTAACCAGAATGGGTGCCACCTACAGCCTTGTGCCACTTATACAATAGGGGAGGAGGGACAGTCCCTGCCAAAAAAGGTGTTTATTTTCCCTTTACACAAATAGATGGTTACAAGCTACATCAGTTAAAAACCTAGTTTTGTGTCTGTTGCAGATCATTCGAGCAGATGGGCCTTGCCTAAAAAAATAATAGAATTTAGATTTTCACTTCCAAGGAAGTTAAGAGGAATTCCCCAAAGATATAGCATGCCCGCTAAGCTGCTTAGAGATAAGAAGATATATAGGTACAGCAGAATTTTTACACATACAAACATGCCCCACAGCATTTTCCTCAACTAGGTAACTAGATCTATTCATTCATATCTACGAGTATATCTCGTAGCATATCTCGTATATGCTATATTAGAAGATATGTATAGTGCAACCCTCATTTCCATAGAACCAATATATGTGATTTCACTTATCCATAGTTGAATTTATTCACTTGTTCACTTGGGGCCTCTAATAAGAATAAGAATAATTTGGAAACAATAAACATTGACAAAATTAGCATCTGTCAACTGCAAAAGGCCACATTACTTGGATCTGCGTGCATCATTTCAAAATTTAGGAAGTGTTCAACTTGTGATTTTGTGATACGAAATCCAGCATATATATCTCATTTGCTGTGTCATACTGTGTTTTTGTGTCAGTAAAATAACAACAACAACTTTATTCTTGTATCCTGCTACCATCTCCCCAAAGGGACTCTGGGCGGCTTACACATGGCACAAAAGTGTCTAAAAACAGGGCATAAAATAAAACACAATATAGAATGCAATTAAATAAAACAAATAAGCATAAAAAACAACTTGAAACTCAATTAAAATGGCTCTCTTATACAAGCGACACCTTCTTCTCCCTCATTTGTCCCATTGAAAATAATAAGGTTTGCTATTATCAAAAGTTTCATGTACCACACAAAGTCTAGTAATATATTCTTTGCAGATACGGTAGTGACACTGTTGTCCAATTAAGACTTTTCTCTCTGATGCAGAGTCTGATGCAGTGTAGTTAACTGCAGTATTCTCACTCTGTAGCTTTACATTTTGATCTTTTTTTCTCCAGGCACTGCTATGAATAACAAATAGTTAACACTGCATAATGAACATGGTTTTACAAGAAAATAAAATAATTTAGAGATGAAATTCAATGTTTGAGGAAGGGACATTCCTATAATGAGTTTTTCACTTAGTGGTCCCCTGCACTATCCTCCAAATCAGTGAAATTACATGAAAATTTGGGGTCAACAGGCAACTTGAAGGAACATACACACAAGGAGGTCGAATAGCTCAACACTGTCTGCAGCCTCTTCTAGTGATGGTAGCAGAAACCAAGAAAGCTTTTCCACAATCCAGTTCAGATGTTTTGGACTTCAACTCATATAATCTCAAACCATTGCCCATATTGGCTAGGGTTCATGGACATTGTAGTCCAAAACATGTGGGGAGAGCCATACTTCAGAATGCTAAATGTTTCATATCTAAGTAACATAGATTTCAACTCACAATCCAGCAATGGAATTGTAAGAATTTATATAAAAATTTTAATTTCTAAAATGCATCATTGCCACAACATTACAGTTATTTGGACCCAGCAGTCACCATTATTAAACAAATTTTAGACTGGTCAGGGGTGGGTTTATGCCTGAAATGTAACATCACTCTTTATATACTAAGCACATTCATCCCTGGAAATAGTTGATCTGGCTACAGTGACACATGCTTTGGTTCTATCCAATTTGGATTACAGGTATGCCTCAGTTAATGAAGAAGGTACATTGCTTCTTTAACCAAAATTTTGATTCCAGAGATAGAAGTAATGTGGAAATAAGGGTCCAATATGGCAAAACAAAAGAGCAGTTTCACATAGTTCAACACACTTATGCACATAAGAAATGAAACAGCTAGATTAAGTAACCATTGCATAAACCTTGTGGTCTCTTCCAATTCTATGAATTTATGATTCAACATACAAGTGAAACAAAAAGGATGATGAAATGCAGCCTTTCCCAATTCCCTTGCCAATTGGAAACCATTATGTTTTCTCCACATTCTGTCCTGACAATAGCCTCCATTCCTGAGTACAAGTTACATAACAAAGCAATCAAATGTTGCGGCATTCACAGTTCTTTAAGAGCGACCTATGATCTACACAACCAAAGGTTTTTCATGATCTACACAACCAAAGGTTTTGCTGCAAAGCAGAGTTTCTCAAACTGTGCTCCTCCAGATGTTTTGGACTTCCGTTCCCACAATTCCTAACATCTGGTAAGCTGGCTGGGATTTCAGGGAGCTGAAGTCCAAAACACCTGGAGGAGCACAGTTTGTGAAACACTGCTGTAAATTATAAAATGGTAACTAAAACCCTTTTTTTAAATCTGAGAGAATACTTTTCTAGAAAACTCTTGCTCTTTAAGATCTAGTGTGATACTGGCTGTTCTTCAGGAGTACTTTGTAGTGATGAACCTCTAGGTGCAATTCTATGACAGATGTTGACCACAATATGATGCTGGAAGACAAAAGCCTAGAGAAGTATTCACACTAGGAATCCTCCAGTATGAATCTGTGTACATCTTCTGGGGGACCTTCCTGGAGAATGTAGAGATTCCTAGAGGGAACATATTAATCTTATCTGTGAATAATCAAATCTGCAATAGTGAAACCTGCAAATGTGGAGGGGTGGCTGTATTTCAAATCCTTTTGAATAAGTCTTCTTGGCTTTTCTTTGTGAATGAAGATTCAGGAAGGACTCATCCCATGCTTTCTACAAGTATGTTGATTACTAGCTAGATGTGTCCTTCGAGCCTGTGCAATGGATTTTTCTGGTGGAGCGCAGCGTGCACAGAACTGGCCTCACCCTTTAAACCAAAGGTTCATCTGCCGGGGCCTAGCAAGCTTGGACGGTGGCAGCGAGATCCTCAGGTCGTAGGTTTGGTTTGAGTTTCCTTCTCTTAGATGGTTGACCTTACAGGGTTAGACGTGCACCATCTGCCCGGGTTTGAAGTTAGAGTTTTCGTTCACTTAGGATGGTTGCCAAAAGGCTAGAGAGCCCATCCTGCCCATTGATGCTCTTTGTCAGACCCTTCGGTTGTGATCTGTCTGGCATTACCGGTGGCTATTATGCCACCGCCAGCATAGCTCACAACTTCATTAGGATACGCAAACCTCTTCCCCACGACAAGGGGGCGCCAACGGAGAGGTTTGAATACGTAATTATCTCATTAATATGTTGGTTTCTTTCACACTATTTGTACTCCGTTCTGTTTTTCTGTTGGAAGCAGTAATTTGAGGGGGGGGGGCATTTTTACATCACAGCTGATGTACAAATGCACTGCTTTAAAGATCTTTAACATATGCATTCTTCAGGACCTTTATATATAGCCTCACTTGTGGCTACACCTTTGAAATTTTATTTTAGATTACAATTCCCAGATTTCCAAATTCTTCGAAAAGAAAGTTCTCCCAAGTTCTTGCTCACTGATATCAAAAATCTTCAGGAGACTCCACCAAGATACACTTCTAGTCTTTGTCCCTGCAAAAGTCCATTCGAAGCCAAATATGTTGCACTGCCAAATTCAAAATAGGAAGAAGAAAAATGCAATTTTGGTGACTAATGGTATATATAAATGAAATTAAGGATAAGAAAAAACGTAAACTTGTATTATGTTTTGGTTTGGTTGCTTGATTGCATTGAGAGACATAACCACAATATGTCCACAGGATGCTAATACTGTACAATCACTTGCTACAAGTCTGTAAACTTTAGCCTGGCATCTGTCAGTTTCATTAACATTCTATACCAATTATGTTAATTCTTTTGTTTTAAATAATCAAATTAGCCACAGCCCTCCAGCTCAGGCTGGGTGTACAATGTGGGCTCATTCAGTGCCCTGCACCTGACACAGACGGCAATGGCGGAGCAAAATTAACTAGAATTCCATGATGCCCCACAAGTTCAGTCCTTTTGGCTTTAACAGAACCATGTCATCTGAATGGATCCAGCGTGGAGCAGATTGGCTCTGTAGCATGACAGCCCTCAGGAAATATTGGTTTTGACAGAAGTGTGGCAAAACACTTTTTCCTCTGAACTGTGAGCGCAGAACCTCTTTCCACCTACATTCTGCTTTCCCTTTTATCTTGTGGGGGGAAACATGCTAGTCTTGAATGGGGTTGAAAAATAGTGAGTTATGCTAAACTGCAGAGAGAGAGAGAGAGAGAGAGAGAGAGAGAGAGAGAGAGAGAGAGAGAGATTTGTACTCAAATTGTACATGTACACCACAAAAACACAGATCTCATACTAAGCTATCAGGCTTTTGGGAGTACTCATCAGTTAAGGAGCCCCCGGTGGGTTAAACTGCTGAGTTGCTGAGCTTGTCGACCAAAAGGTTGCAGGTTCGAATCCGGGGAGCGGCATGAGCTTCCGCTGTTAGCCCCAGCTTCTGCCAACCTAGCAGTTTGAAAACATGCAGATGTGAGTAGATCAATAGGTACCACTCTGGCGGGAAGATAATGGCGCTCCATGCAGTCATGCCGATCACATGACTTTGGAGGTGTCTACGGACAATGCCGACTCTTTGGCTTAGAAATGGAGATGAGCACCAATCCTCAGAGTCGGACACGACTGGACTTAATGTCGGGGACACCCTTTACCTTTACTACCAGTTGAATCAGATGAAAGGCTAACTGCTTTGGGTTGGAGAAGTCATTTTGAAAACTGGAGCGCAAAGGGAGAAATCTTCCCTTTACAAAGATGGGTGCTCCGTCCTGCCTCCCAATCCATCACAGGTTTAAATTAGGTTTAAAAACATTTCCTTTGCTTCCAATGAGAAGCTGTTTCTGTAGTGTACTGTAGAACCAGCCAGAGGCAATTTTATCAAGCCCAGTTGTTGGGAAGTAGCAATCTCTGTCAAAACCTACGCATCTGGAATCCTCCTAATGATTTTCAAGATTTTGTTTGACCAGGGCATTTACTATGGGGTTGACGGATTGTCTACAGTCTCCTGTTTTGATTTTTTTAAAAAATTATCAAATTTAAATTGTGTACTGTTTGTTTTAATATGTGTTTATTGTATATGGTATTTCAAACTAATATTTTAACTAGATTATTTGTGTTTTAACTGCTTGTGTATGTTGTATTTTAATATATGATGGTTCCACACCTTAACCCTTGGGGAGAAGCTGATACGCAATGACAACAACAACAATTTTACTAATATTGGGAGCCTGATACGTAAAAGGGAATGCATATTAATGTTAATATTTCAAACAAAGTTTTTCTATTTTTGGTGTATTTGTTTATTATTGCATCCACCTCTTCCTTGAAGGAAAAAAATAACAATGGGATATAATGCTTTGAGAAGGCAGCAGTGAAAAGAGGCATCAAATGAATGTTATGTCCTGCACAATATCTTTCAATTAAGTTTTATTATCTAAAAAGATTTAAAGAAAAGCAACAAAATCCCTTCCAACTTAGTTTCCCCCCCCCCCCTTTGTTTTCCTTTGGAAGAACTTGATTTTCCCCTCAAGTCTGCTTGTAACTTTGTCTGGTGAGGGAAGGCACACTTTGCATGCATTTCCCCTATAAAATTAATAATTTATTTATTTATTTATTTATTTCGATTTGATAAACCGCCCTTCCCGAGGCTCAGGGCGGTTTACAGCATATAAAAATAGCATATAAAACACATAAAGTTAAAAACACATAAAATTACATCTTAAAACAGTCACATAAAATCATAGCCAGACATAGCTGGTTCATAGTATTATATAATAATAATAATAATAATAATAATAATAATAATTTATACCTTGCCACCATCTCCCCGAAGGGACTTGGGGCAGCTTACATGAGGCCAAGCTCGTCAAATACAAATACAAATACAACAGTGCATCAACAAAACAAGCAAGCAAAAAACAATATAAATAATATAACTAAACATAAAGCAACAACACAGAAGAGATTTAAAAACACTACGGCAGGGCCAAATGTAATAGATTAAAATTTTTAAAAACAATGGGCGTGTACAGAGTAGGGTATGTCTACACATGGGGGTTTTAGCGAGTGATGTAGGGAGATCAATCAAACAGGTAGATAAAGTGCTTCAGAGGACATATAGAGGGAAATGAGTCAGATCGGACAATTATTTCCTTTATTCAGAGAAGGCACATTGGAACGACCACATTTTCAAGCTCCTCCTAAAAACTGCCAAAGTGGAGGCTTGTCTGATATTTTTAGGGAGTGAGTTCCAGAGTCGGGGGGCCACCATAGAGAAGGCCCTCTCCCTCGTCCCCACAAAGCGTGCCTGCGAAGGGGGCGGGAGCGAGAGCAGGGCCTCTCCAGATGTTTGAAAAGATCGTGTAGGTTCATAAACAGAAATTCGGTCATGCAGGTAGGGGGGGCCCAAACCGTCCAGGGCTTTGTAGGTAAGAACCTGCACCTTGAATTGGGACCGGAAGATGAACGGCAGCCAATGGAGCTCCTTAAACAGAAGGGTTGACCGCTCCCTGTAAGTCGCTCCAGTTAGCAATCTGGCTGCCGCCCGTTGGACCAATTGAAACTTCTGAGCCATCTTCAAGGGCAGCCCCACGTAGAGTGCATTGCAGTAATCCAATCTGGAGGTGACTAGGGCGTGGACCACCATGGCCAGATCCAACTTCATGAGGTACAGTCGCAGCTGGCACACGAGTTTTAGTTAATGCAATTTGACACCATTATAACTGCCATGGCTCCATGCTATGGAATCATGGGAGCTGTAGTTTTACAAGGTCTTTAGCCTTCTTTCCCATGATTTCATAGCATAGAGCATAATGGTGTCAATCTGCATTCATTCTACAGTGTAGGTGCAACCACTGAGCTATGTATTTTTCATGATTGAAAAATACATTAGTTCTTTATTTATTAGATAAGTATGGCCAGTGATCTTGTCCAGTTGATAGGCTAAAGGAGTTCATTGAATGATGACACTTTAATCATATGAAATTTGGCTGTGGCTGGGATGTTCAATGTGTTGTTGTTCTTTATTTGTTCAGTCACTTCTGACTCTTCGTGACCTCATGGGCCAGCCCACGTCAGAGCTCCCTGTCAGCCGTCACTACCCCCAACATGTTATACTGTCCATAGACATGTGCAGTAGCACATAGACATGTTATGCTGCCCATTGTAATTAGTAGCTATAATAAATAATAATAACAATAACTTAATTTTTATACCCCGTCACCATCTCCCCGGGGGTACTTGGGGCGTCTTACAAAGGACAAGCCCAAAATTACAGATTAAAACACACACAAAATTATTATTATTATTATTTCAAATTTATAAATGCAATAAAAACAACTAAAATCAACAGCAAGCATCAGGAAAAAACCCATTACAATCACAGTACACAATTGCTATTGCTGTGTTCATTGAGTATTTAATCTAAATTCAGTTGGCCTTTTTATTTTTGTAAATGTTGCTTTATGTTAATCGATATTGCTATTGGTATAAATGTTGATGTATCTTATTTGTATTTTATGTGTTCCTGTGAAACTATTAAATGCTGTTTTGTAACCTGCCCCAAGTGGCTAGATATAAATAAAGGTGGTGGTATTATTATTATTATTATTATTATTATTATTATTATTATGTCTACAGTACAAATTATGGGTTTTAATTTTTTCCCCATTTATGTGTATCTGTGTAAAATTTCTTCCATAATATGCACTGAATATGGATTCATTTGTTTTAAAATGTGACAGACTTATGGCCAAAGAGTGTTGTATTCATAGCACAACATTATTAAAAGCCTCCCTTCTCATGGTATATTGGAACAAGTATTTCTTAATCTTTTCGCAGCTTACCACTTGCTCCCAATGGGACAGGCTGGATTCAGAGACCAAACATTTAAAAGGCTTCCTTGGAAGCCTCTTCAGTCCAGATTTCCCTGAGTCTATATAGGAGCAGAATTTCACCTGGTGTGAAAGCAGCACAATTCCATGAAAGGCCGTTCTGCTCTGATAATTTGTCCAAGTCAAGGGCTGAACTGAAGCGAGGGGCACCGTTTAGGATGGGCAGGAGGGCTGTCCAGCTTTATTTCAAAAGTGAGGATGCATTCTGGTGCCTTTAGCAGAAACTTGATTTTCTAGAGACAAGACAAGGTGAATATGATCTGCAACTTGCCAGGGAAAACTTCACAAGCTCTTTCTTGGTTGAAAAGCTGCTAAAGGGGAGACGCTATGTCAGCTGTAGAGCAAATGCTACCCAGTCCTCAATTTGGGGGGGGGGGGCACACTTTTTTCATCTTTCCTTTCTCCTCCTCCCTTTCCATCTTAAAACTACCCCCTCCCATCCTTTGAAGAGGGAAATTTTTGATGTCTCGAGTTTCTTTGAGCTTTTTAGATTTAGGAAAGTCCTCTCTTCAAGCAGCTAGGTCAGCATTTCTCAACCTGGGTGTATGGACCGCTGGGAGGGGTCATAAGGGGGTGTCAGAGGGGTCACCAAAGACCATCAGAAAACACTATTTTCTGTTGGTCATGGGGGATTTGTGTGGAAAGTTTGGCCCAATTCTGTTGTTGGTGGGGTTCAGAATGCTCTTTGATTGCAGGTGAACTATAAATCCCAGCAACTACAATTCCCAAATGTAAAGATCTATTTTCCCCAAAATCCACCAGTGTTCACATTTGGGCATATTGAGTATTCATGCCAAGTTTGGTCCAGATCCATCATTGTTTGAGTCCACAGTGCTATTTGGATGTAGGTGAATTACAACTCCAAAACTCAAGGTCAATGCCCACCAAACCCTTTCAGGGTTTTTTTGTTGGTCATGAGAGTTCTGTGTGCGCAATTCGGTTTAATTCCATTGTTGGTGATGTTCAGGATGTTCTTTGATTGTAGGTGAACTATAAATCCCAGCAACCATAACTCCCAAATGACAAAATAACCCTCCCCAACCCCGCTAGTATTCAAATTTGGGCATATTAGGTATTTGTGCAAAAATTTGGTCCAGTGAATAAGAATACATCCTGCATATCAGATACTTATCTTACAATTCATAACAGTAGAAAAATTACAGTTATGAAGTAGCAATGCAAATAATTTTATGGTTGGGGGTCAGGACAACATGACAAACTGTATTAAGGGGTCGTGGCATTAGGAAGGTTGAGAAACACTGAGCTAGGTAATTGTCTAGTTTACTTGTGGGTTAAATATTGACCTCTGCTGAACCTAAAATGTCCAAATGCCAAAAATATGACACATTCACCCTTGTCCCCAGATTACAACTTTAAAACTTTAAGATGTTTTTGTAAGAAAAGAAAAGAAAAAGAAACCCAAAGGGCACAGAATAAATGGTATATGTGAAGACGCACCTGGGGTCTTTAGCTTAGAATAGGAACAAGGACGTGACATCTCTTCCCAGGGGACTTCTTCTTGCCTTCCCATAGAGAACTGGAACTCCCAAGGACCAAACCAGTCACTTTAGATAACTCAAACAGGCTTTATTGTTCACAAAAGGAGTTATCTTATAGAGGTACTAAACTTGGTTCTCCAAACAGGGGTAAAATAAAATATACATTACAGTTCTTTAGTTGTTTGAGTCCAGGAAGCTTTCAGCCGGATGGCTTTCCAAATTCTCTCTCTCTCTCAATGGCTTTGAGGTGAGAACTCTCTTAGCCCCAGTCAAATGGCCTATATTGAAGGCACAGACTTCCTCTTGGTGCCAAATGACTAGTTGAAGGCGCTTGAGATTCCACAGTCCCATACAGGTGTGCTGGATATGCAGAATGAATCCAAGATATGAAGAGTTGGTGCTAGAGAATGCCTGACTGAGGCCTGGCTGGCAAACCCTCTAACACGTCCTCTTCTGTAGAGATGCAGGCAAAATCTAAAGAGAAAGCTAGATTTCCAAAGTCTCAAGGGGGAGGAAAAACAAACTTAACGATGATTGACAGCTCTAAAGAACCAATCAATGCAACCAAAACTTAACAACACTAAACAGACTAGCTGAAACATAATCCAATCGTTGAAACCTTGCAACTTAAAGTCTTATACACAGGTGGCATCAGCCACGCCTTCACAGAATATCCTCCAACATTTCAGTTTCATAGACATGGGGGTCATACAATCATGAAAAATAAAATAAAAACATAGGAAAGAAAAAAGAACAATCAGCAACAAATCTGCTAGTTTCCAAGGACTTTTGTCCTCAAAGAACCACCTATGGATTAAAGTTTTCAACCTTATACAGTGTAAAAGGTATGCAGTGATGGTAACAGGCCAGTCCCTTCCTGGTCAAGACAGTCCATTACAAATTATCAAAGCTCAAGCAGGTTTCAAAATTACAAAGAGTATTACCTCCCCGTAATAAACCTAAAGTCCCACTGGGTATGATTTAGGTCCCTTCCACACAACCGTATAAAATCCACACTGAACTGGATTATAAACCAGTGTGGACTCAGATAACCCAGTTCAAAGCAAATATTGTGGATTATCTCCCTTGATATTCTGGGTTATGTGGTTGTGCAGAAGGGCCCATAGTTGCCTTTGGATTTGCTCAAGCAATTGTATAAATCCATACATAAATTGGTACTGGGTTCATATTTGCAGCAACCTGAAATTCAGAAGTTGGTCACAGAGTTGTGCTGTAGGATTTGATGACTCACTCAAGGAATACTCACTTAATCAAATGCATTATATGATTGTTTTTACATTGTGTGGTAGCGGTTTTAACTATTGTTTTTGGAAGCTGCCCTGGGTCTAACTCTGGGAGAAAAGTGTCGTGTAAATGAATTAAATGAATGATTTTTTTCCATGACAGGAATGACTTGGGAAACTGCAAGTCTCTTCTGGTGTGAGAGAATTGGCCATCTGCAAGGCTGATGCCTGGGGGACACCCGAATGTGTTACCATCCTGTGGGCAGGGGCGGTCTAAGGTAATTTTAAATGGTAAGCAAACATTATTTTGGCGCCCCCCAAAAAACATTATTTTGCCCCCCATGTAAAACAAATATACAATTATAATATCACAATACCATTAGTAGTATTGTATTGTATCAATATATATACAATATATTATACCATACTCATACTATATTATATCATAATTATATTATACTACATTACAATATAATTACAGTATATTATAATATATTGACATTATAATATAATATAACATTCTATTATATTATTATTATAAAATAATAAATAAATTTATTTATTTAAATAAAATTATCCTCTACTAAATATTTTCATTACTCCTATAAAACTCAAATAACCCAAAATGAAGTAAAATAAAATATTATATATCACTATTTTGTACAATACCACTATACTGCAATATTGTTTGTAATATTACATGTAATATAAAATATATCATTATTCTATTGTTATATTGTATTTTTATTATATTGTATAATAACTATTAAGCAGAACTGTATAATAATCAATAAGAAATGCAATGTAAATGCATCAAAATCAGAATATATTACCTACCACCCGTCTCATAATTCATAGGAGTCTCCCATAAGTCCAAAATTAGGATCCCAATGTAAATGTAAATAGAAAAACAGCCAAAATGTTCAAATGAGGTAGAATACAGGCAGTGCGGCCTAGGCAAACTTGGGCCCTCCCTCCCTCTAGGTGTTTTGGACTCCAACTCCCACAACTCCTCATAGCCTCAGGCCCCTCAGGTCTAGACAGAAATAGAGCCGAAGAAAGGAAGGAGGGAGAGAAGAGGTCACAGAGGAGGAGGAGGAAAGCCCTTCATTCATTCCTTCACTTACACTTCCTTCACTGATTCTTTTTTCCTTCCCCGCAAACGCGCACGTGGCGGAGACAAAGGGAGAGAGGAAGCACTCCCTGCTTGCCCGATAGGGAGTGCTTTGCTTACAGGCTCCTGCGCAAGGGAGCTACTGGGCATGCGCTGAGGTTTTCGCTCATGTGCAGTTGCTCCTCCGCTCAACTTCAGCTCCGGAGCAACTGCGCCTGCGCAAAAACCTCCGCGCATGCCCAGAAGCAGCGTCAGAGCACACAAGGCCAGGTCCCAAAAGCAGGCAGCTGCGGTGCTGCCTGAGGAACATCGGCAGGGCCAGGATGGCGCCCCCTGCGGCCAGGATGGTGCACCCTTCCCAGATGGCGCCCTATGCGGCCGCTTACTTGGCCTACCTGTAGGACCGCCCTTGTGTGGGAGCTTCTCTCATGTCCCCACATGAGAAGCGGGAGCTAACAGATGGGAGCTTATCCCACTCCCCAGGCTCGAACCGCTGATCTTTCAGTCAGCAGTCCTGCTGGCACATGGGTTTAACTCATTGAGCCATTGGGGGCTCCTGATGAATGAATTTGCAAATAATCAAATCTGCTAAAATGTGATCCACATATGTGTAGTGTTGACTGTAATTGGGATTATACCTGCCAAATCAGGACATTTAAAGAGCATGGCATCCCATTTTTCTGAAAAAAGACTATCAGATGTAAGCATACAATAAAACAGATGTGACTTCTTGGCCTTTGAATTGGATGGTCCTTGTGGTCTCTTCCAACTCTTCTATTTTATGGTTGAAGTATACACAACCATGTGAATGCTCTGGGAGTCAGTCTCAATTATATGACAATAATACATAATAATACAACATAACATCTGAGCGAATTATGTCCAACGATCAGGAAATGTCTCTTTCCCTCCCTCCCTCCCTTTCCTTTCCACCCAAAATCAAAGTTTGCCAAAATGACATTGGAAGGAGCCAAACTGAAGACATGGGATTTAGAAGAAAATAGGATTTGTTGCATGCAGAATGCGTGTGTGCATGTGTGTTGTTGTTGTTCATTTTCCCTAGCACGATGACACTTGTACAGATGGGAGCTTCTGTAAAAAGGGTATTGCAAGCGGCTTATAGATTATAGAGTTGTTGCACAAAAGAAGGGGTTTCAAATACCATGCTTCACTTAAATAATGGTTTTGTTGGGCTCCTTAAGAAGTTGGCCTCTGCGGAGTCAGCAGCAGGAGGAGCAGGCGAGACACTATAAAAAACCTTCTCTCCCTCTTTTTTCCAAGGGAAAAGGAGGGATACAAGCCACCCTCCTCACAAGCTGCTTCTTTCCCTGCCTGCTGTGTTTTAACAGATGGCATCAGCGGGGACCTGGGAGCAGAGTGTTTAGCAATAACACCAGAGCACTGCAGTCTGTATATATCCCTTCAAAACGTTTCTGTACATGCTTGCAGACACCTTCCCAACACATTAGTCATGGAGCTGCTGTATACAAGCTAGTGTAGACATACTTTTTAAAAATTTCACAGAAACATATCCATACGGATGCAATTTTTTTAAGGTACGATAGCAAACGAAAAGATCCCTGATGGCAGTATGTGTGTACATATACTAAGGGATTATTATTTTGTCAGTTCAAAAAACCATTTCTTATTGGGCTTTATCAACCAGTTAAGAGAGTTGGGGGTATGTTTGTCTCAAGGAGTTCAACAGAAAGTACTTGGCTTAAATCCAGGGAGTTTGGGTTGTTGGATGCATTTAAATCTCACTGCTTGTTGTGTGGATTCCATTTTTTGGGATGCAGTGATCCCTTTGCATGCCATGTCTTTGCTATGAGGAAAAAAAATATTGGAGAAAGGATGCAATTTCTATGGAGGAATAAAGGACAAGGTTCTTTGTAGGCAATGAATGGCAGGAGGTTAAATTATGGTATCCTAATATCAGCAGTATTCCAGAGCCCCCAGTGGCACAGTGGGTTAAACCTTGTGCTAGCAGGACTGAAGACTGACAGGTCGCAGGCTCGAATCTGGGGAGATGTGGATGAACTCCCTCTGTCAGCTCCAGCTCCCCATGCAGGGACATGAGAGGAGCCTCCCACAAGGATGGTAAAACGTCAAAACATTCAGGTGTTCTCTGGGCAGACGGGCAGTTCTCTCACATCAGAAGCGACTTGCACTTTCTCAAGTCGCTTCTGATATGAAAAACAAACAAACAAACAACGGTATTCCATTGGATAATACTAGGAAGGGAATTTTATTCAGCTATCTCAAACAAATAAACTTTGAAAAGACTATGTTGTGATGTTAGTACATGTTGAGAATTTTATTTTACTTTGGCATTGATTATACGTGTTGTTATGACCTTTCTTTCAATTTGCAACCACTGGTTATGGTATGTAAACCATTTAACCACAAGGTGTTGTTATATTATTTTGTGACTGTACAATGGTTGAATAGAGTACAGGTATACCTCAGTGTGCAAAGCTCATGCATTTGTTCCTGTTGTAATTGAAAATAAAGGTAAAGGTTTTCCCCTGACATTTCAGTTTTGTCCGACTCTGGGGGTTGGTGCTCATCTCCATTGCTAAGCCGAAGAGCCAGCGTTGTCTGTAGACACCTCCAAGGTCACGTGGCTGGCATGACTGCATGGAGCGCCGTACCTTCCTGTCGGAGTGGTACCTATTGATCTACTCACATTTGCATGTTTTCGAACTGCTAGGTTAGCAGAAGCTGGGGCTAATAGAGGGAGCTCACCCCGCTCCACGGATTCGAACCTGCGAACTTTCAGTCAGCAAGTTCAGCAGCTCAGTGGTTTAACCCACTGCACCACTGGAGGCTCTCTAATTACAAAAATAAATTCCTCTCTGTGTGCTTTTTTGCAAATACTGGAGGCTCCTTTTACCTCTAGGAGAGATAGAAGAAAAATATTTTGAATACTCTTAAAGTATGTTCCTTCAAATTCATTTCTGACTTACGGTGACCCTAAGGTGAACTTAGAATGGCGTTTTCTAAGCAAGATTTGTTCAGAGAGTATTTGCCTTTGTCTTCCGCTGAGACAGAGAGAGGATGATTTGCCTAAGGTCACCCAGTAGGTTTCCATGGCTGACCTGGGATTCGAATTCTGGTTCCCAGAGTTCTAGAGTTCACTTACATTGTAGAATTAATGCCGTTTGACACGACTTTAACTGCTATGGCTCAATGCTATGGAATCATGGGAGTTGTGGTCTTGAGCCTTCTCTGTCAAAGGAGGCTGGTGCCTCACCAAACTCCCATGATACCATTGCAGTTAAAGTGCTGTCAAACTGCATTAACCCTACAGTGTAGCTGCACCCCTAGTCTAGCATCAACATACTATGCTAGACTGCTGCTTGCTACAAAAATGAGCCTGCCTATAGCCACCTAATATGTTAATGAGAGATTTGAACCACTCATTGAATGCTTAGCCACTTCGCTAAACTGACTCTCAAAAGTTCTTATTTCTGTGAGATCTGATTAATCTAGTGGCAATTCTACAACCTCACAACCTCTGAGGATGCCTGCCATAGATGTAGGTGAAATGTCAGGAGAGAATCTTTCTAATCTAGAACATGGCCCGAAAAACCTACAACCCAATTCTACAAATCTAACAAGTTGCTTTTTGGACTATAGTTCATTAATTCTGTCAACCAACTTAGACGCTGGCTACTCTCACTGGCGGATTCTGAGAGTTGGTCCATAAAAGGAGATTTTTGAAGACCTGGATTTCTGGCTATGAGTTTTTTCCAATGCAATCCTATGCACATCTTCTCAAACCTAAGCTCTACTGAATTCAGCATGACTTGTTCTCCCAGCTTGTAGGTGAGTGACTACAGCTTAACAAATTCAGGGGCACTCCTATGATTCTGGAGGAATTTAATGAATGTAACTGTACTATAAATTTAAATCAGCGCTAAAGCCTATGACTTAATTCCTAATTCAGAGAGGAAGTGGCATTATGTGTAACACAGAGCACAATGCCACCAACTTATTTGACTCTATTGTTACCTTCCTATCAGGGCACAAGTCCATATCGCTGTTCATCAGGCAGAGTCAGCTCTTGCCCAAGAAGCATGTGTGCACAGGCATGGAAACTGTCATCTGAAAATACGCAGATAAACTGCCTGCCTGCCTGGAACAAAGGCAGAACAAAACCCTCTGACTCATTGGCTTGTGCGGCTGAAGTGACTTGTAGAACTTCATCAGTGTAACAATTTGTATGGAATGGAGCTGAAATGAATGTTGCACATTTTGTGTCCTTTGGGGGTTTTTTTTGGTAGGACATTGAAAATCAAACCATATTACCATTTATTGTGTTCAACTTCATACCTTTCTTAAATACGACAACATTCAGGCATACCTGAGATATTTTTAAGTAGTTTGTTTTGCAAGCAAATTTGAAAGAAGACAATTGAAGGCACTTGGAAGAGACAACTTTGAACTATAAAGAATTCCTTGTTGATTAATATTGACAGCTCATACACATGACGTGTGTGTGTGTGACAACCTATCTTCTAACAGTCCCAAATTATTGAGATTATACCACTTAATCCTTTGTCATCCCACTTTTCCAGTTGTGTTGAAAACGTCCCAGTTTCTCTCTTCTTCTTCTTATTTCCCCTCTTGGTCTTTCATTTATTTTTATTGCTGCAAACTGAATTCAAATGCAAAAGTTGTTTGCACTTGGTTATCTCAGCAGCAAGGTGAGAAAATGATAGGATGAGGTCCTGCCTTTCCTAGCAGGCTTGGGCAAAAGCAAACTGCTGCAGCCTTTCTTAATTTGTGTTGACCCCACAGTGATATAACTGTGCTGGCATTCATCTGTTAAATGTTAGACAACAATATGTTAAGCAATGAATCATACCTGTCCCTCTACACTTACAGGTTTGAATCTTCCAGATGACCAGAGAATAATGTTGGAAGATCTGGAGATTCATAGAAGAAACACCTCCAGTGTTGGAGGACTTAGGGCTCATCCAGGTCCCAAAAACTGAGACCTGTCTTAGTTTTTACCAGAGGCGTCCAAAAATGCATTAATTTGGAACAAATTAAAGTTTCCTTGGTTTGTTCCAAACTAATTTGGTACCCCATTAGATATGGGCATAATTGGGCATTGAGCTGGTAGGGACTCACTTCCGGGTAGTCTTGGGACTACCTGTGGGGTGAGTCTCCATTGCCATCCCAAACCTTTTGGGTTCCTGGAGCCCAAAGGTGTGGAATGGCACCTCCTCCTTCCCTCCAAGCTTCCCATTTACTCCTAAAAGTTAAGTAAAGGTACCTGGCTGGCACAATTTCCATCCATGTGTCCTCCTGGCACAAGGAAATGATGTGCAAAGAGACAGGGGAAGAGGGATTTTCCTCATCGCCCCTCCTGTCTCCTCAACCTGGGGTTTTTTTTGCGGATAGTGAGCAATCAAACCCTCAAAAAAGCAGTTTTTTAAAACCCACTTCCGTGCAGGTTTTGGTGCTGTCTGTAAGTGCCCTTAGATAGTTTTAGAGATATTTTCTCTTGGGTAAAAAAAGTATTTGTATTAGCAGTTTTTCACTTTCACAGGAATCCTGTGCCCCTGACCCTGGAAAATGAGGCGGGCCGACTGCAGTTGCTCCCCTTTCACAACAGTCTCCTTTTTCCAAATGGTTTGGCCCATTCTGAACATCACAGAGCTGTAGCATAGTCTTAAAATATGTAGGCTAAGCATTCTTGTTTGCCCTGTTCAATCTGAGTAATGTCCTGTTGCATGTGAATGGCTCATGATGCAGAGTCATCTGGCACACTAACCACTCTAAAGTTGTTCCCATAACGTCTTGGCTTAAAGCTAGCTTACACAGAGTTGTTGTTTTTGTCTAGAAAGAAGAGATTATTGTGCTTTCAGAGGTGTTGAATTTTTGTGCCCACTCAGTGAAAGGAATGTGAAGTATCTTCTAAGAATGTTTTCCTATGAGGAAAATTGCTAGGGTTATTAGTATCTTCAGCTACTCCTGGTAATGGGGAGGGACACATTTAAACAGGAACAACTATAAATATAAATTTGCAAATAAGTGCCATGAAGATGCATATTTGGACTCGTGCTGTATAGTTCGATCCTATAGTACCTTGCTAAACCATGAGGAGTGGTGGTGACAAAATTATGTCATCATCACTGATATTTTAAAAACCAGGCTGTAGACAAAGAGTGCAAATCATGAAGGCCTCCCAGGGCTTGCTGAACTACAACTCATTGCTATTGGTTATGCTGCTCAGGAGCTGCTGAGAACATTTTTTTCTTTGTCTTGATAATTATAATACATTCAGCCCCCCACGTTTGAAGTTTTGACTTTTGCAGATTTGATGAAAAATATCTCTTGTTGACCTCTACAACGTGATTTGATGGTCAGCTTCTCGTGGGAGTTGATCATAGTTGTGTTGCAGGACCTACCAATTTCTAAAGAGAACCCTTCTTCAGGAATCTCTACGTCCTTCAGTGGAAGGTGATCATAGAATTGTTATGGAAGACCTAAAAATTCCTATAGAGATTTTCTCTCAAGTAAAAATAAAACAACTCTTTAATTTGTGTTTTTTGTTTACTTTCACAGGGGTCCTATGCCCCAACCCCAGCAGACATAGAGGGTTGTCTACAGTTCTTTTTATCTCTATGCACAAATTGCTGAATGGTTGCATTAAAAATCAGACTCTGTATTGGTCATCTATGACTTCTGCTTTTCCGTTGACTTAAAGAGTTTGTGAATTTTCATTTGTAATTCAACTAGGCTTTACATTCCTTTTGGCTGCAGATATTGCCTTTTTGTGTACCTTTCTGATCATGTCTCTGGCTTCAATAGAGTTCTCCTGTTTCCCTGTCAATTAGCAATGCAAATCTGTTCTTTACATGATGTTTAGATTCTACGGTTGTTCTTTACATTATATTTTGGCACAATTGGGAATTTAGTGTAATTTTAAGTGTTACAACTTTTTGATACTAGCATTTAATTACCTGTATCACAATCAACTTCTGGCCTTATTTCTGCAGAGAGAATGGATCTTCTCCACCTTCTGTTTCCAATTACCGGTACAAAGTCTAATTGATTTCTGCATTGGATATTTGGTAAAATCCATGTGTATTTTTTTGTTTGAAAGAGGTCTTTGCAATTAAATACTCCCTTTTTTTTGCTTTTGCTTAATTTCTGTCAATCTCTCCTACAATGTTTCATCCTGCTCAAGTTTCTCACTTTCACATCCCAATTGCTTATGAGAACCAACATATCAAGTTTGGGTATATGAACATCATCAGGAGGAGTGTGGTGTATACACCAGTTGTACACTAAACTTTACATTTAACTATATCGTGCTACCAAGAATATTGATTTCAACTTTAGTAAAACATGCAGATTCGTTAAGTGTTCCATATTTTTCTTTGATTATGTTTTTATGGATTTTAATTGATTTTTAAATACAATTTATATTTAATTCCGTTTTAATGTTTGTATGTGTTTAGATTTTAAATTGTATTGAAATGCTTTTAATGTAAGCCACTTTGAGTCTCCTTGTGGAGACAAAAAGGGGCAGTATAACTAAACATACGACGACGACAACACTAACAAGCATCTCCATAGAACATCTACTCACTTGCAACGTGTATGGCAATTTCATTAATGATGAAATACAAGACAAACATTTCAATCTTCTCTGCCATTAACAAAAACAACAGTAGCTTATGATTTCAATATATTTTTATGACAGCTTCTTTAGTTTTGCCTCTAGCAAGAACAATTATACACGTATCAGATAACTAACAAAAGCCTTTACCTTTGAACAATAATGCTTGCCATCTTGCTTCCATCAAGATTATATTGATATGGGTAGTTGTGGGTGCCTTCCAAACCAAAGTAATCAGCTACTTTGCCATAACAAATATTTATCTTGCTGGCAATTAAAAAAAGAATACTTTATGTTCTTCTGTAATGAATGACAATCAAGTTCAAACACACAGTTGGTACTTTGTGAAGGGTGGAAGAAGCTGATGTGAGAGTTTGATAGCTGTTATGGACTCTTTAACCGAAGCATGCATGTGAACAAAGCATTGTACTGTGTGATTCAGAGCATTTACTACATCTCTTGTGTTGACTGCCAGTTTCTTCTTTGAAAAGTGGCAGGACCTAGTGCTTTGTAAGTGCATACGTGTAATGCTAGTTATGATGCTGAGACATCACACTGCCACTTATGCTTGTTCCTGAGAAGCAAATGTCTCCAAACTGGATTTTCAAGTGATGCAAAGAGCTACCATGCAAGAAAAAAATATCAGAAACAGAAAATAAATGTAGCAATAATGATGCTATAACAGCAAAAGGCATCACTACAGTTGGTGCCCCACAATTTAGTAATTAATGGTGTTATCCATATGGACCTCCTTCTGTACCAGATCATACATAATCCTTAAGGGTTTTTTTTTTTGAAGTAATGCTAGTTGTAAATTGGAACTTTTGCTTACCACTGCTAGATAGAGGAATAATAATAATAATAATAATCTATTTATACTTCACCCTTCTCCCCAAGGGGACTTGGAGCAGATTACAGTATATAAACAGACACAGGCAAACATTCAATGCCTTGTTACAATGACATACAATGACAAATACACAGACAAAGGGAAAAGCTTCTCCTTTCATTTCTGGCTCTGGAGGAGGTGCTCTTTCTCCATTTCTAAGCCAAGGAGCTTGCATCAGTAGAGACTTCCTGGTTGTGTGGCTGGCATGACTGCTTGGTGTCAGGCATGTAACCGGGGCTAAGGGGCTTCAGTCCCCCTGAAATTCTCAGGGTGGTCTGCGAAAAGGCCTTACTGGTACATTATTTAAACTGTTATGTTTATTCATATCATGATCTGATCACCATGCTCATTATATCCCCATTAATGGGGTTATTGGGATAACAATACAAAAGGTTTGCTAGGGTAGACCCTCTTCCACCCAGTCTCAGCCCCCGAACCAAACTCAGCCCCCCCCACTTAAAAGCCTGGCTACGGCCCTGCTTGGTGTTTATTTTGCCTTTTCCTGACGAAGCGGTACCTGTTGATCTACTCACATTTGCATGTTTTCTAACTGCTAGGTTGGTAGGAGATAGCGCTGACAGTGGGAGCTCACCCGATCCTGAGGATTTGAACTGCCAACCTTCAGGTCCTCAGTTCAGTAGCATGTCACTCCTGGTGTGAGAGAATTGGCCGTTTGCAAGGTCGTTACCCAGGGGATGCCCGCATATTTTTTATGTTTTACCATCCTGTGGGAGGCTTCTCTCATGTCCCCACATGGGGACCTGGCAAAGAGACGGGAGTTCACCCTGCTCCCTGGATTTGAACTGCCAATCTGTTGGTCAGCAGTCATGAAAGACATTGCGCTACTGGGGGTTCCTGCCATCAAGGTGCTGAGAATGGATGGATGTGACAAGAGGATCTTTGTGGTTTTCTTTAAAGCTTCATTGTCCTTTGCCATTAAAGTGTTGCGAATGGATGGATGTGGTGATGAAATCTTGGTGGGTTTTTTTGAGCCACCTTATCCTTTGCCATCAGGTTTTCGTTGTTGTAGTAGTTGCTTCTGGCGTGAGAGAATTGGCCGTCTGCAAGGACGTTGCCCAGGGGAAGCCTGGATGTTTGACCATCCTTGTGGGAGGCTACTCTCATGTCCCTGCGTAGGGAGCCAGAGCTGAATGAGGGAGTTCAACCTGCCCTCCCCGGATTCAAACCACCAACCTGTTGGTCATCAGTCAAATAGGTTTAACCCATTGCGCCACCGGGGAGGGTGTGTGTGTGTCTCCTGCCATCAAGAATGGATAGAAGTGGCGAGGAGATCTTCATGTTTTTTTTTAAAGCCACCTTGTCCTTTTGCCACCAAGGTATAGGCGAATTGATGGATATGGTGATTGTGTGTGTGTGTGTGTCAGGAACAACTTGAGAAACTGCAAGTTGCTTCTGTTGTGAGAAAATTGGCCGTCTGCCAGGATGTTTTGATGTTTGACCATCCTTGTGGGATGCTTCTCTCATGTCCCACATGGGAAGCCGGGGCTAAGAGGGAGCTCAACCCACTCTTCATGGATACAATTTTTCGTGTCAGGAGCTACTTGAGAAACTGCAAGTCGCTTCTGATGTGAGCGAATTGGCTGTCTGCATGGAGGTTGCCCAGAGGACGCTCGGATGTTTTGATGCTTGTCCATCCTTGTGGGAGGCTTCTCTCATGTCCCCGCATGGGAAGCTGGAGCTGACAGAGGGAGCTCAACCCACTCTCCCTGGATTCAATTTTTCGTGTCAGGAGCTACTTGAGAAACTACAAGTCGCTTCTGATGTGAGCGAATTGGCTGTCTACAAGGAGGTTGCCCAGGGGATGCTCGGATGTTTTGATGCTTGTCCATCCTTGTGGGAGGCTTCTCATGTCCCTGCATGGGGAGCCGGAGCTGACAGAGGGAGCTCAACCCTCTCTCCCTGGATTCGAACCGCCAACCTGTCAGTCAAATAGGTTTAACCCATTGCATCACTTGGGGGGGGGGGGTGGGTGGTTACTGCCATCAACCTGCAACCTGGTGATGCAATCTTTTTTTGGTGTTGATGCCCCCACTTTGTCCTTTTGCCACCCAGATACTGATAAAGGATAGAAGAGGCGAGGAGCCCTTGGTGTTGCTTCTCCAAGCCCCCTTGCCCTTGGCCATCCTCAAGGTGTTGGCGACCAATGGGCTCATTTGTTTCGTGATTATTCCCAAGCCCCCTTGCCCTTGGCCATAGCCTCAAGGTGTTGGCAACCAATGGGCGGCGTTGTCTTTCCTGGGATTTCCCCCCTCGCGCTGTGTCCTGCGGGGTGGGGAAGAAGGGGGGGGGGTCGTGGGAGGGTCTCTGAGCAGGACTCCCTTTCCCAGGGTTCCCCGGGGCCGGCGGAGGAGAGGGGAAGGGAGGGGCGCGGATCAGAGCGCGACCAAGCGAGCGAGCGAGGGGTCTTTGTGCCGCCCCCGCCTCCCTTGCTCTTGCGTTTGCTCCGCCTGCCTTTTTGTGGAGGAGGAGGAGGAGGAGGAGGAAGACCAGGAGCTTCCCTCCCTCCCTCCCGCGCTCTTTCCCGCTCGGGGGGTGGGATGGCGCGGCGTGGAGGAGGAGGAGGAGAGCCCCTCTCCCCGGTTGCGCCGCGAAGGAGGCGGGCGTGAGGGCGCTCCTTGCTAGAGAGACAGAGACCGAGAGACCACCCCGGGGGGAGAGGGAGAGAAAGGGCTGGTGCCTCCGTGTGCCTCTCGCGCGGGGCTGGCCTTGGAAGAGGCGGAGGAGGAGAGGAAGGTGGGCGGGGAAGGCATCGGCCCCAACGTGGCGGCGGCGCTGCTGCTGCTGCTCTGGAGAGGGAGCCCCGCGGAGGCAGAAGAGGCACTCGCAGGAGCCGGAGGGCGAGAGGAGCGAGGGCGGCTGGCCCCGGGATTAAGGGCCCCCTCCGCCGCCCCCGCCATGGGCAACGCGGGCAGCATGGACGCGCAGCCGGCGGACTTCAGGGCTCCGCCGGGCCCGCCGCTCAAGCTGCCCTTGCCGGAGCCCGCCGAGCTGGAGGAGCGCTTCAACGTCGTCCTGGTGAGTGAGCGAGCGAGCCTGGCCCCACCCCGAGGAGACCCCAAGGGAGGCTGCTCTTCCTCTCCCCCAAAGGGAGGGACCTCCTTTGCAGACCCCCCCAGACCCCCCTCTCTCTGTATGACTTTGCCCGGCTTCCCTGCGCAGCCCCCACCCCAAGGCTCCCTTGTCTCATCCCCCCAAAGGGAAGGGGTTGGGTGCGCCTCGCTTCTTTCTTTCTTCCCTTCTCTCCTCCGCACAGCCCTTCTATATCCCAGAATATCCCGCATTATCTGAGAGTGAGAAACCCCGTTCAAAGCAGAGATTGTGGGATTTTCCGCCTTGGTATTCTGTGTGGAAGGAAGGGCCCCGTGCTTCCCTCACTACACGACCCCCCAAAAGGCACCAAAGTGTGGATTCCTTCCTTTCCCCACCCCGGGTAGGTAGAGAGAGAGAGAGATGAGGGTCCTGTGCCTGGGATGAGTTTCCCTGGTTTCCCTTGACATGGGCCAACTTCGGCCCTCCCTCCCTCCAAAGGCTTTGGGACTTCAACTCCCCTCTCAGCCACTGAAGTGGAAAGGAAAGGGCCCAAGGCTGTTAGGAATGGTGGGAGTTGAAGCCCCAAACCCCTGGAAGGAGGGCCGAAATTGGCCCATGCCTGGGCAAAGGGGAGCCCACCCCAAGCCCCTTCCTTTTCCCCTTTCCGCCACTCAAGCAAAAAGGAAAGGACCTCAGGCTGTTAGGCAGTGGTTCCCAACCTGTGGGTCCCCAGATGTTTTGGCCTCCAACTCCCAGCAATCCTAACAGCTGGCAAACTGACTGGGATTCCTGGGGGGCTGTAGGCTGGTGGTTCTCAACCTGTGGCTCCCCAGATGTTTTGGCCTACAACTCCCAGAAATCTCAGCCACTTTGCCAGCTGTTAGGATTGCTGGGAGTTGGAGGCCAAAACACCCGGGGACCCAGAGAGTGAGACCCACTGGTCTAAACCATAGAATTAATTCAGTTTGACACCATTTGACTCATCGCAATGGAATCATAGCAGTGGTTGGAGAACATCCTGGTACCTCACCATACGAGGAATACCAGGATTCCCTACTGCAATAGATGGAGCAAATTGCATTTCTATAGGAATGGTGGGAGTTGAAGCCCAAAACCCCTGGAGGGAGGGCCCAAGCTGGCCCAGGCCTGCCTTTGCCCCTCAATTGTCCCGAGACCCCAAAGAGGGTCTCATAAGAGAGTTATCATAAGACTGATACAACTTTATGACAACACAATTTTATGTTGTTTGATCCCAAACAATAATTCACAACTATAACAAATTAAAAAGACCACAGGAAAACGAAAAATTAAGTAATAACACCATAGTCGATCAACCACTGTATATCTATGGGCCCTTTTCCACACAGCCAGAATATCAAGGCAGAAAATCCCACAATATCTGCTTTGAACTGGGTTAGCCAATAGGAAGAAGAACAAAAAGTGCAAAGCTCCTTGTGTCAACCAATGCGTTCTCTGTGTGACTTTACCCCACATCCCAGGGAAGGAGGGATCATTGAGGCCCCTCATGCCTTTTTGTCCCTTTCTCACCGCAAAACAAAAAGGATACAAATGTGGGGAGCTCTCTCTCCCCCTTGCAAATATTGATATACATGTGTGTGTGTGTGTGTGTGTGTGTGTGTTTGACATTCTCCAGCCTCACATGTCTTGGGGAGACCCAGGAGAAAGAGCCCATGGAGGTGCTTTCTTTCCTCTCTTTTCTTTTCTTACTAAAAAGGGACCCAGGGCCCTTCCACACAGCCATATAACCCAGAATATCAAGGCAGAAAATCCCACAATATCTGCTTTGAACTTGGTTATCTGAGTCCACACTGCCATATATCCCAATTCAAATAGTATGGGATTTTATTCAGCTGTGTGGAAGGGCCCCCCGAGTTCCAATATTGAGATATGTGTATGTATGTGTCAAAGATCTCAGGGAGTTGTGAGTATGTGTAAGCCTTTCTGCAACCTCTTCCTACCTCACCAGCCTTGGATCAGACTGAACCTTACAAACAAACCTTGCAGGTTTCCTCCTTTGATAGAAGGACAATGAATCCCCCCCCTCCCCGAAAATAATAATAATACAAAAGAGGACAAAAAGTGTGAGCCCTCAAAAGGATCTGTGTGTGTAGACTGTGTGTTTGGAGGAGAAGGGAGAGAGCCCCGTGAAAGCAGGGGTGGGGGAAGAAAGAGAAATGAGGGTCTCTCCAAGGGAGCCTGGAAAGCAGCTGATCCATTGTTTGAAGGGAAGGAAGGGGCAGCCTGCGCACGCTCTTGCTGCTTCTGAGTCTCTCTGTGTGAAAGGGAATCGGTGTGAGGAGCAGAGGAAGAAGCCAACGGGGGCGTGTTTGTGTGTGCTTCCTTCACCCGGTCTTTGGGGTCCTTTCCCAACCCTTGATCTCTTCGGGAAAAGCGAAAGGAGAGGACCACCCTCCCCTTCTCTCTTCTCTCCCAGAGAGAGATTCAGGCTCCGGTGAAAGTTCTCTCAGTGCAGGCGGCCATCCAGTTACTAGTGTGCAAAGAGGATCTGCATCTCATTTGCTGAAAGGGGGAGCAGCCGGAAAACATGGAGAAAGAAGAGAGCAGGGCAGGCTTGAGGTTGCAAGGTGGGATTCTTTGCCTTCAAAGCACAGTACAAAACCTGCAGGATGTCCACTCAGTTCGTCTGTGGTTCAATTTGAGCCAGGGGAGGTTGGTAAAGTGGGAAGAGTTTTTATGAAATGCGAACATCTGCATAGAGCAGTGCTGTGACCCCTTGATGCAGTTCCTCCAGTTGTGGTGACTCTCAATCATTAAATTATTTTTGTTGTTACTTCATAACTGTAATTTTGCTACTGTTATGAATCATAAGGTAAATATCTGATATTCAGGATGTATGCGGGTGGGTCAAAAGGTTTTGCCTCCTGTATCATAAAAACATTATAAATGAACATGTAACAGCAGAAGTTGCTACAGATCATAACCTGAACTGTCCTCTACTCAAAACTACCGTTCAACATAGTCAACATCAATTTGTGCACATTTGTGCCACCGTTTATTTATTTGCTTATCGTATTTTCTATACCTTCCCCTCTCAGCCCGAAGGCGACTCGGGGCGGTTTACACAAGGCAGTCTCTGCCCTCCAATCAAAACATTCAGTAAGCAAAACCAAACCAAACAATAACCATATAATATAACAATTAGCAATTAAAACATACAATTGCAGTCTCAGCGTCACGTTGAAATCATTTTCCGTCACATCGTCATCATTCCATATATCTAATTAAACCGTTACTTTTCATCAGCAAATGCCTGCTCAAACAGCCAGGTCTTGACTTTCTTGCGAAATGTCAGGAGGGAGGGGGGCAATCTGATGTCACTAGGGAGGGCGTTCCAAAGCCGAGGAGTCACCACTGAAAAGGCCCTGTCTCACGCTCCTGCCAGTCGCGCCTGCGAAGAAGGTGGGTCCGAGAGCAGGGCCTCTCCGGATGATCTTAAACATCTCGATAGTTCATAGGGAGAGATGCGTTCGGACAGGTAAGTTGGACCAGAAACGTTTTACCCAGGCATCTACACAATTTTGGAAAAATTCAGGGGTTTGCTTTGTGACCCATGATTTTAAAGCTGTTTTGATGTCATTCAGTGCCAAAATACACAGAGAAGCCAGAGGTCCTCTGAAAGACAAACTACGTGGTTTCAGGTTCAATGCCTTGAATGACTTTAAAGGAAGAGAAGAGATCTTCAGGCTTCTCTGCCAAAGGGGTTCCTAAGACCACTGGGAATATGTGTTTTCTGATGGTCTTTGGCGACCCCTCTGAATCCCCCCCACAACCCTCCAGGGGCCCCGACCCCCAGGTTGAGAAACACTGCTGTAGAGAAACTTTTAAAGCAGTTCTCGGTCCTTTAGACTGTTAGGTGGGACGGACTCTAGTTTGAAAGAACCATGAACCTATGCACACTGCACATATCTTATTTTTAGTTCAACAAAACATGAAAGAACAATACAATATTTCAAATGAAGAACAATTTCAACCAGCATAAGCCAAAATTTTGGCCCCAAAACCTTCCCTCGACTTATACGCGGGTGGGTCAAAAAGTAATGCCTCAATTGCTCTAACTTTTATTTCTTTCACAGCAATTGGACTATCTATGCATGATATGATAGATGTAACCTTACTCTACTGAACTAGTATTTTTTTGTTCAGATTGACTGATTAGAACCATGAATCTAAAGCTAAAAAAGAGTCATCATTGAATGTCTGGCAAAAGATGGTTGTGCACCTAAGGAAATCCATTATCGCTTGAGGAATATTTATGATTTGCCCCCTTCTGACTTTTACTTGTTTGGACCTCTGAAAGACAACCTAGGTGGTTTCAGATTCAATGAGTTGAATAATGTTAAAACAGTGTTAAAATCATGGGTCATGAAGCAAAACCCTGATTTTTTCCAAAATGGGTTTGATGTTTGGGTTAAATGATGACGCAAATGTGTACAAACTGATGTTGACTATGTTGAATGGTAGTTTTGAGTAGAGGACACTTCAGGCTATGATGAGTAGCAACTTCTGCTCTTATATGTCCATTCATAATGTTTTTTTATGACAAAGGTGGCAAAACTTTTTAACCCACCCTATGAGATGAATCCTGTTTCAGCAGGCTTGCCTATTTAGAATTTAAATCCAAGGAGAGAGCCCAAGCAGGTGTTGCTATTAACTGTGTTTTTCTGCATAAAGTGGAAGAAAGTTGTAAACCTGTAAACCTTCTCTAAACCCCACCCCTCTCTTTAGCTAAGATGTGCAGTTTGGCTGGGCAGCTTTGGTGGGTGCACTGGAGGTGCATGAGATTTCTCACTCTGTGTTTAAAAAACAAAAACACAATGCCTTTTGTGGAGTAAAAAAGGGGGGGGCTTATATACTTATTTAGGCGATCCCTTGTTCTAGTATGATAACCCCCCAAGTTATTGGCAGACACTTGGGCATGAGTTATTTTAATGTGTGGAGATTGGTGCAAAACTGATCTACACACAGTCTTCTCAGAGTGAGGGTTCCAACCAGTGGTGTGGTTAACATGACGATAGTGGCTTCTCAATCTGTTGCAGCCTTCTTCTGCCTTCACAGCCGTTGTAATACGTACCATGTTATCTTCCACCTGATCCGCCATTGAGGTCTTCAGGTCTTCAGAGTGTGCTCGGTTTGGAACCTCCCTGTAGCCCCTCCTTGGGAGTGCATGACTCCGGTGGTTACGCCTGTAGGTTCATTGGAACACACAAGCCCCCTCATCATGACAAGGTGACAATCAATCAAGAGATTGTCATCTTGTGGTAGCTGTGTCCCCTGCCAAATTGCTCACCTCAGTTTCCCAGAGTTCGAGAGGATTTAAAACTTGACTCCACTTCATGCAAAAGAACCCCCGACTCTTAACAGCATCAGATGCCTGGGTGTTGTCTTTGGTTTTAAATTATGAACAGGCAAGGCGAAATGGAACAGAATTTAGTCTTTAGGATCAGTGCCTTCTGGGCAGACTTAACTGCTTCCAAATAGCATTAAGAGCATCTCCCTCCATTTTCCGCTAAGGAATGTTAGTGTTTCATACAAAAGAGTGGAAACTTGAATGTCACTTTCTGGCATAAATGTCAATATGCTAATGCAGTTACGAGTGTCTCTCTCTGTGTGTATCTCCACTCCATTGTTATGTGCATTCAAGTTTACCATGATGTAGGGTGATCCTGTCCTAGAGTTTTCTCTGAAAAGGTTTGTTCAGAACAGATTTGCTGTTCCCTCCTTCCGAGGCTTGAAAAAGTGTGGTCACCCAATGGGTTTCCATGGTTGAGAAGGGTTTTGCAGCCAGGTCTTCAAGAATCCTAGTCCTATACTCAAACTACTTCGCCATGCTCATTCTCATAACTACTTAAGGGTGCACTTACAGTGTCAGGTGGGAATTACGCTGCACTCCAGATGTTGTTCTTTAACTTCTGACTGCCATAGCCTACATAGCTAATGATTAGGAATGCTGGGAGTTGCAGTTCAGCAACATTTGAACAGCTGCACAATTTACACTCCTGAGAATGTATTTAAACAACATAGTAATCATCATGTAAAGAAGGCAGTGTTTAATCCTGAATTAACAACTTGTGTCAGTTTTCCTGTTTCTGTGGAGGATTTTTTTTAGAAAGTAGTATATAGGTTAGTTTCAGGGACAAGTTATAGGGTTCATAGTATTTTCTTGGTTTTTTAAAAAATGTCTGCAGTATTTTATTGTCGTAATATGTTGCCCCCCAGTCAAATGTGATTTCATATCCAGCCAAAAATAGTAATGTGTCCCGACACAAGCAGACAGAGATTGTATTTTCTCTTTGCCTGTACTTGCTCCTACACATAATTTTGCAATTTTATCATGCTAGATGAAGCCTTAAATAATAAAACATGTAGCAAAATGGTAGTAATTAAGAAGGCAGCAAGGGTAATTAATTCAAGTGAAAGGAGTAGTCAGAATGTTTTTAGCACATGTGTGACAAGTTATTTCCCCCGCCCTTTGCCCTTAATACTGATAACTTTCTTCCAACTCATTGTGTTCCTCTTGAAGAAGTTAAGATTTAAAAAGTTCACCACAGTTTACAACCAGTGTATAATCGAGTTTGTCAATGTGTATAATGGCAGATATGTGTGATTGAGTGTGGCCACTGAGAAGTGAAATAAGGTCATCCAGAATAAAGTTAGTGATTTTTTCAGGCCCCATCTTTGTGCAAAATGGGTGAGGAAAAGGAGGAAAGGGAGTATAAAAAATCACTATCATCAAAATCGTCATCTTGCTTGAAGAGATATTGTGGGTTACCAGATGATGCAGCTGAAGTTGTGAGTAAGTGCCTTAAGAAACTAGAATTCAGACAGAATCTAACACTTTTATCAGTGAAGTAACATAATAATAATAATAATAATAATAATAATTTTGTTCTTATATTCTGCCACCATCTCCCCAAAGGGACTCGGGGTGGCTTACGGATGGCACAAAGTGCCTGAAAACAACATAAAAATAAACACAATATAAATAAAATGCAATAAAATAAAACACATACATATATAAAAACATCTATTCAAACTAAAGCTGCAATCCTCTAACTGTGGCGGTAAATTACTGGCACCATGGCTGGTCTGTAAACATTGGAATAAGTGCCAACTGTAGTAATGAAGAGAGGGCATGGGATAAAGTGCAGGATGTCTGACTAATACAAAGAACAACTAGGGGCTAAATATTCTCGATAGGTTTGATTGAAGAGCCACGTCTTCAAGTCTGTATGAAAGGAGGATAGTGTGGGGGCCTGTCTAATCTCCCAGGGGAAGGAATTCCATAGCTGGAGGGCCACAACTGAGAAAGGCCTCTTCCTTGTCCCTACCAACTGCGCTTGTGATGGTGGCGAAACCAAGAGGAGGGCCTTTCCGGCAGACACGAAGAGATGCAGGACCTGAACTGTTAAGGGCTTTATAGGTAATAACCTGCACTTTGATTGGGACCGGAAACTTATCAGCAGCCAATGGAGCTGCTTTAGTAGGGGCATCATGTGCTCCCTATAGATCAGGCGTGGGCAATTGCCAGCCCTCCAGGTGTTTTGGACTTCAAATCCCAGAAATCCTAACAGCTGGTAAACTGGCTAGGATTTCTGGGAATTGAAGTCCAAAACCCCCGGAGGGCCGGCAATTGCCCATGCCTGCGTATAGATGGTGAAATACACCACCAGGAAGAGCCATTCAGGTTCTTTTGCATGTATTTTTGGATAAGGGAAACCATAGGGTTCTGTGAATGATGCCTGGACAACAACAGACAAAGAGATGGGTCATTAGTGACTGTCAGTTTGAAAGAGCCACTTTCCTTCTGCACTTTAAAGGCTATATATGTAATGCAGTAGTAACCCTTTCTTAGTTCATTGCTTGAGAACAGCATTATGAAGTGTGTAGCAATAGCTCGGGGTGCAGGGAACTTTGGGTGGAATTTCAGTAGTGACATTTCCTTGCATAATTGTGCGTTACACGTGCATCTTTATCTATTTTGGATGGAGCCGCATGTGATAGTCTGTAGTCGTTTGCAGTGTCCAAAACCATCTTCCACCAGGACTGTCAGGACAGAAAGCATGTTTGGAAATGAGAAAGGTATGGTATAAAAGGGATCCAAGGGGTATTTCAGCTTCAGAGTCCCAATTCAAGATGGATTCAGGATTGGGCAGATCAATAAAATACTGTACAAGAGCTCTGTTTCTTGGTCCTGCCTTGTTAGTAGGCGTTGTTTTCCAATCTTAGATTTCACAGCAGGAGAGAGAAAGCGAAATAAACAGTGGATGAATACAGTTTAGAAAAGAGATCATAAGTGTACTGTATTAGGAGGGGGGAAAAGGACAAGGCTGCAACCTGCCTCCTTCCTGGAATACATTGTGTGTTAAGAGTGAGAAGTATAATTGCTATCCTGTGTTTTATTGTGTTCTTTCTCTTTGACATCTACTTTTTAAAGATGCAAACTGTGTTCTGTGGAAGCAGTTTTCCTTAATTTATGTATACCGTGTGGTGCATGTTCAAAATTATGTTCTTAGGATGGCTTTCAAGAAAAGGAACTCTGGAGATACACACTCTGTGTGTGTATGCCTCCAAGTCACCTGCTAACTTATGATGACCCCATGCATTTCAGAGGGTTTTCTTCAGCAAGGGTGGTTTTGCCAGCTCCTTCCTCAAAATGCACTCTAGAGGAAAAGAAAAGCCTGTCTATGTGAATAATTTAGAAATATTGCTTCTGGGTTTTTAATAATGCTCTTTAATTTGAAGTGATATATTTAGGTCTGGTAGAAATACTAATTTAAACTTTTATAATGGGAGCTGGAGAACTTTTGGACAGCAAATGTTGCTGAACTACACCTCTACTCACATCCAGATGGGAGTCGCAGGGCCCTTCCACATAGCCATATAACCCAGAATATCAAGGCGGAAAATCTCACAATATTTGCTTTGAATTGGAATATATGGCAACGTGGACTCAGATAACTCAGTTCAAAGCAGATAATGTGCTATTTTCTGCCTTGATACTCTGGGTTATATGGCTGTGTGGAAGGGCCCGCAGTGCAAGAAGATAAGGTAGTTCCAGTCCTAATCTAAAACAGCAGAGTCCCAATCCTGAGCCCACTTGGCTCTTCTACCTATTCCTTTTTCCTCTGGTGTCTATCTTTAAATTGAAGTAGGATAATACAGAATTGCTAAATTATATAGGGTAGCCTGTGTGTGTAGAGATTGTTTTACTTGGAGCACTTCCACACAGTCATATAACCCAGAATATCAAGACAGAATAATCCACGGTATCCTCTTTGAACTGGGTTATCTGAGTGCACATTGCCATATATCCTAGTTCAAAGCAGAAAATGTGGGATTTTATTCAGCTGTGTGGAAGGGGCCTAGGGCCTAGTGAGGTGTAAGGGGTTTTCCTAGTGAGCACACTCAAGAGTGTAATTCCTGCTTTTCTTTGACAAGTTCATATCTTAATCCAGGGGCAAACAACTTTGATTTGTATTTTGTATGATGGAGTTACCTAGAGGCTGGATGGCCATCTGTCAGGAGTGTTTGGTTGTGCATCACTTCATGGCGGGGGCTGGACCGCATTGCCCTTCTGATCTTTTCAACCTCAATGATTCAGTTGCCAGTGCGCTTGGACTCTCTTTATGGGAGATATTTGCCTCAGGTGGAAAAAATGTTTAGGCTGGCCCTGCATGCCACTATAGTAGGCCTATTGCTTGCAATGCCATGTGAACTTTAAATGCCTTGGGCTCTTTTGCCCTGAAATTGTTGGGTTGATGTGGATTTTCCTGACAGGACTCTCCTTGGACAATGTAAGCTTTGTGGCCGAGTGTTCAAATGTTGAATAACCATGAAGCCGTCCAGCAGTTTTAATTCATTTGTGTTTTTCTGTGCTGCATATGATTGAAATGTCAAAGCTCTTTTTTTCTTGAGGAGGAGTGAAGGATCTCAAGTGAAAAATAATACACTACAGCCCGAGACGTACCAAACCACTTCTGTTTTGACCTTTTACTTTTCATATTTGTATCTGAGAATGAACATTAATATACGCTTTCCCGAGAGATGCTGTTTGTATCTTTTCCTGTTAATGGTGCCTTCAAAATGCCTCTTTGTCTCAGACTAATTTCAGATGTGCTCAAAGCCAGAAAGTAGCAGCTACACAATCCTGCTTTCTTCTTTTTATCGTTAGAGAATTTCTAAGCAGCCAGGGGATGATGGCAATGGCTTCAGGATCTCTATTTCCTGTGAAAAAGGGGTGGGGATCCTATTGAAGTTATTTTTCAGAGTGAGATTTCGGCACGTACTTCTTTTTATTACTCCTCTTTTAATTTTATTGTCAGGCACCAAACACTTAATTGTACGTTCAGCTGGTGATGAGTTCAACCAGTTTTGATCTTTTTGTCTGGTTATTTTTCTCCCTTTAGCTAGATAGGGACGGCTTTTTAGAAAGGTTTCTTTCAGGGTCTACCATAAAAAAGGAGGAAGGGGAGGGACAAACAAATGTTTCAGCACCTTTAAGAATAACTGGTTTTTATGTAACACTAGCTTGGGTACCCAGCGCTGCCCAGGTAATTTGAAAAAGTCAGTTTTTAATTGTACAAAATGCATAAGGTTGTGGGTGAACTATAACTATAACTCCATGTTTGTTATGTTGGGTAAATTTATTCTGGATGGTGGGGTTCAGTGTGCTCTCTGACTGTAAACTACAACTGTTACTATTATGAGTCAGTCCCCTCAGACCCCTCCAGTAGGTTGAATTAGTCATGGGGTTTCTATGTGCCAATTTTGGTCCAGGTTCCTCATTGGTGGAGGTCACTGTTTCTCTTGTTGCGGGTGAACCACAACTCCCAGAAAGGAAGCTCAGGTCACGTCTCCCCCACCCAAAATCAAATTTCAGCATATCAGGTATGCACACCAAGTTTGGTCCAGATCCATTGGTGTTTGGGTTCACTGTGCTCTCTGGATGTAGATGAACTACAACTCCCCCAAATCAAGATGAATTTTCCTCAAAGACCTCCAGTATTTTTTTTTTGCTGGTCATGGGGGCTCTATGTGCCAAGTGTGGTCCAATTCCATTTTGATGGAGTTCAGAGTGCTCATTGATTGCAGGTGAACTAATCCTCCCAGTAACTACAACTCCTATAAATCATGTTGAATTATCCCCAAACTTCTCTAGTATGTTCAGTTGTTGATCAATTCCTCTGTTTGCTGCCTGCCATAGAAAAGAATAGGAAAGAGTTAAGGGAGAGGTAGTGGGTGGGGGGTATACAAATTCCATATCAATGGAGAAAGTCAGAAATACTGGGATGCCTGTGGTGGAGGAAACACATACAGTGTAAAATGAAATTGTCCCCGTATGAAAGCCTTCACTTGCGTGGTGGGCAGGATGGTGTTTGTGCAGGACATTTGGAGGGCTTGGGCTACCTATTTACCGAGCTCACTATAACCTGTAATGTCATTGGAGAGAGAGCCACTCATGTCTCCTGAGGAATAGGAGCCAAGGAGTGGGAACTATAGCTGTTTGTGGCAGTGAGAGGCTGCCTCAGCTACATACACACATATTTCCACATTTATTATGTGGATAGAGATAGATAGATAGATAGATAGATGAGCTTTCATTGGTGGAAACATACCTCTTCAGATGCAATACCAAGTGATCTTAAAATTGTGGAACTGGGGATAGAATGTAATTGTTATAAGGATTGCTTCTTCTCAACTCTGCCTCAGGACATTTGGACAAATACCCCCCAAGTCCAGTATTGACGCTGAAGGACAGTTCTTCCCAGCAGGGTGGTCTTTTTCTCTGGCTTGAATAGCACTGTGTATTTATGGAAGAGCACTCATGGGCAGGGGGAAGGAGCCGAAGTTGCAGAAAGGACTATAGCCTAATGAGTTGTCGCTGAGATAATGTGAACATTGGCTCACACGTTCCTGGAGTTCCTAATATGAAACATCCCTACAGTTCTTGTCTTTCAGCTTTTGTTGCTTCAGCCTGTAAACCACAGTTTTGTGGGAAGCTTCATAAGGATATTGAACAACGCAGTTCAAAGAAGGAAATGGAAAATGGGTTAGATGCTGATTACCACTGCTGTTCATTTTTTATAAAAAGTATCCATAACCTCCCTGCTCTGTTCTGTCATATGTGTGTGTGTTTACCCATTATATTCTTATTCTGGCGTCTTGCTGGAAGCATCTGCAGATACTGGATATTAGCGGGGGAAAGGAGAACTTGCAGTTGTCTGCTGCCCAATCAGAAAGCCATGTTCCTTCATATTTGAGGCATGGGAGTGTTGAGGCATTCCTCTTGGCCCACTTGGAATATTTTGATGGATGCTGTATATTCATTTGTGTGGCATAAATTCCTTATCCATAGATTCAATACCCACTTTTTCACTTACCCACTCTCAGAAAAAGATTACCACCTGGAAGTGTTTGTAGGCTTATCTAAACCCTTCAGTGTCATTCTGTAGTATGCTTCCAGTCACTACAATCCTCTTATCCACAGATTCAGTACCCACAGTTTCACTCATGCACCCCTCCGAGTGTTTGTGGGCCTCTCAACATCCTCTAGTGTGATTCTGTAGCATGTTTCCAGCCCAAGTATATGGAAGCTATACTGTACATTGCTTTTTACATATGCGATTAGGCATGGGTGGCCTCAATTCAAGGTCCCTGTCCACTAAGACCCAGTTACTTTGAACCAGAAAGGCTGCTGATTAGCAGGATGAATTACAAACATTTGCTCTAAGGTACAAACAGCATAGGCCATAAGCTGTTTGATACTGGTAGTTAGATAATACAGGGCAGCTAGTGCTATGATCCTGACTGCAATGTACTGCTGAAGTCTTCTCTTCTTTCTAAATCTGAACAGTTTTGTCCAATGCCATGTTTCCAGATTTATCTCCTTATCTCACCACCTGAATCTGTTTAGTAGTGTGCATGTGTGTAGGGGAGGGGATAGGAAGCACCATGCTAACCTTTGAGATGGAATGGGAAACTATGGCCCCTCTGGTACTTTGGATGTACAGTTGCTAGAATCTTGCATCACTGACTGCACTAGTTAGGACTGATGGAAGTTGCAGTCCAAAATTAAATGGGATTATGGGAGTTACACATTTCTGCTACAGAGTTACTGGATGTTCGGATGATCTAGCTGTGACATCTGTCACCCCATTGATTCGGCTGATCTGGCTGGCCAGACGGATGTACGCTTTCGCCCTCGCCATTCTGTGTGCATCCTCCCAAAGCTGCGCGCTCAATGGAAGAGGGTGACGTCCCAGGTATAGAAGGAGTGTACTGAGGTCTCCAGTCTTTGGTCCTGAGTATACAATAGCTGCGCTCCCTGCTACAACCTCCAAACAAGTTATAGAGTCACCTCACCTGCTTCAGGGAGAGGTGACTTTGAAAACATATCTTCCTGTAGAAGTAGTTTGACTGTCATTTGGATTCAGGCCATGACAGTATAAAATGTGGGTAACTAGTTCTTGACATTTCTGGTTATCTTTAGTCGTCGTCCCCAACCAGGTCCTGATTCTGAAAGAGAACTGCACGATCCTCGCCAATGGCCATCTGTCTCTGATATTCTTCAACAACTCATTCAACCCAATGCCGTTCAGAAGCGTTGGGTGACAACCTCAACTAACACTGTGACATGTGGCTGGGAATGATGGGGACTGTTATTGAACAAATCTCGAGGAGAGTTGGCTCCAGAAGATCAATCACAATAGACAACCAAATCAAAACAAAGGACACAACTTACTCACTCCAAATAAAATTTATTTAATAAACAAAGACAGCTTGAAAAAACCCCAACAGTGTGACTTCCTTACCCATGCTCCAAACCCCCCCCCCCCACCACCACCAGAGTGCTTGTTGGCCTTGCTTAGTTCTCCAGTGCAATTCTATGACATCCTTCTGGTCCAAGTATAGCCTAACTATATAGGTTATTATTATATTTATGTATACTCTGCATTATCTCTCCCGAAGGAGACTCAAAGCGGCTTAACATCAGCACACAATCTTTAAAAAATTACAAATATGCAAACGTTAAAACAGAATTAAACATAAACAGTGTTTAAAAATTCACAGTTAAAAACCATGAAAACATATTCAAAGTTCACTATTCCGGATTTTAGTTATCTACATAGGGTCTTAAAATGTAACCCATATGTTTATGGGGATTGTACCTTTTCTGTACGTGCTTTCAGTGCAAAATTAGATCAGTCATTGGAAAAAAGTGGTATCTTTGATGAGTGAAAACAAGTATACTTCCCAGCCAACATCTCTTGTCACGAAAAGAGCACCTGCATTTCTCATAGAAACCATTTATTTTAGAATATGTGTGCCAGGTATGTGGAATATGCCTGTTTATTAGTACCATCTAAAAGGAAAATGTTATTGATCTGTTTGGTGTTTGAGGACTTCAGCTCTAAAATGAATTCTAATGAAATGCTGAAATGCTTACGGTAGTGTATGTGTGTATGTATGTGCATGCACATATGTACATACATATTGGTAGTAAACCAGATAATTGATTTAATTTATAGGGTCTTTACCAATGAAGGTATGAACCCATTCTGTCAAGTTGCATGCATCACTTCCTCATGCCTTGAGGAAGCATGGGATGGCCTGGAAGAAAGTATGCTTGGCTTTGGGAAAAAAAACCTCTAATGGAAAGAATGATTTTATGATGCCAACCTCAGGAAGAGTGAATCCATATTGTTGAATAATAATTCTTGGAGATTCTTAAAAATGCAGAGTTTTTACACTATCGTAGAACTTAATCACAATAGTTAGATAACTGATTGTTTTATTTAGGCTGGGTATATGTGTACAGACTATGCAATTAACAAGGTCCTGAAAACAACAAAAGGTGTATCATTTCTTGTTTGGTTAACATTTATTTTTTTAAAAATTATAGTATGTTACAATTTGACAACAAAAGTGGTGCAATAAATTGTCTTTATTACTAATCCAACAACATTGAATTATCTAAAAAGAAGCATCTTGCTTATGTGGTTTGTTTACAAATCTCTTTAAACATTTTAATGATTTTAATTCCGTAGTAGATGTTGGGCACACTGAAATATTATGGTGAGTTAAATACAAGTTTACAAACTGGCCTGTTATTATTGTTGTGGTTGTGATTGTGCTATTGGCAAGTTGTAAGAGTTTGCAGCTCAGTTGAAGGGAGTGTGCTTGGCCTCCAGGTTAATTAATCTCACAAATTAGCAATTATTTGCATCCAGAATGTAAGGAAATGTCATTGTGTCAATAGCAAGAAATAATACCATATTTTGCACTGCCTTTAATTCCACATAGATAAGGGTTTGCCCTTTTTTATTTTTCCGAATAAAGATGTTTGACTTCTAATATAATATGCATTAAATCTGTATGTTCAAGTTGTCTGTCTATCTCTTTCTTTCTCTTTCTATCCAAGTATGTCTGTATTTATTCCTAATCCACAAATGATCTGTATTTTCTTTTTGATAGTAGCTTTTAAAAACATCTGGGACAGTGCAAACTTGACAGTAGTGGAGGCCCATCGGTAGTCTAGTCCATTTATATGCCACTGTTTAAAGTACTGATGTGAAGGCAGTCAAGAGATTTACTTTGCATTTGTGAGATTATCACATTTAGGCTGCAGCTCTATCACAAATTGATGTTAAAAGTTAATAGGGGTGGTTTGGTTGGATTTACGGTCATTTTCACAATGAAGCTGGTCAATAAGAGAGCCCAGAGGCTGTCTTGAATGTGAATGATCCAACAGAGAAGATAATCATTTAGCACTGATCTTAGTAGGTTTCTAGACCTGTTTCTTCCCTATAAATGATGGGTGAGGAGTAGAGTATGAATTCTTCCCTCGACCCCATTTTCCAGCTCTTGGTGTTCTTCCTGATATGACACTGGGTTTCGGTTTTTCATTTCCAGTCTTTAACAATCCCATAAGGAGAAGAACAGTTCCCCAGAAGAGCATCAGGTCTGGTCTCCTGACCATATTGGGGGTTAAAGTAGCATCCCAACCTTTCAGAGGCTACATCTTTCCCAGGAAAAATGATTAAGTGTAATCTAGAACTGTCCCATATGCAGCATAGGGTACCTATATATACCAGTTTGGATGCGCCCTGAACGCCCTTGTGCAGTCCACATGGCAGGGATTGGATGACAACAGGTCGACATTGGTAACATTACTTTTGGTGAGACCCAGCCATCTAATCACCAGAAGTGACCGCTCCAGCAGTGGGTCTTTTAAATGTGTGAACACTGGATTTCATTGGATCCTGCCCAATCTAGCTGTCCACACATCAAAAACACTTGGGCCACTCCAGAGTTTCCTGGAGACTCTGGAGTAACCTGTGGTTCTCCTTGTACTGGATGAATGGCTGGAAGCTATGCTTCTGCTAAGGAATTGGCTGTATATTGTGTAGACTGCTTGTAGCAGGTCTGAGGTGAGTACGTGTCATTTAGCCCATGTAGACATGGGGAATATTTTATTTGGACAACAGCTCTCATAATGCCTCACGATTAGCTATTATGTTTAACTCTGATTGAAATTGCAGTCCAAGAACATCAGTAGTTCCACACATTTCCATTCACAGACAATGGATTAGACATTCATAGGGTAAAGCTTTGATGTTAAATACACTGTGATGTTGGTAGAAATTTACTTGCAGATGTGCAGTAACCTCACTTCCCCAGTGTTTCTACTTCTGCCATGCCTAAGGAGCAGTTTAGTTTGCTGAAAATAAGTGGGCATTTATTCTGATGGATTAGATTGGTAACCAGGGGCGGTCCGAGCTCTCCCCGGGGGGTAAGCAAACATTATTTTGTCCCCCCCCCGCGGCTCCTGGCCGCGCCTGCGCATGCGCAGAAATTCACGCGTGCGCAGTGGGTACCGAGCGCCCCGCCCCACCTCTGCAGCCACCCACGCCGTCCTACCAGTGCGCGGCGGCGGCAGCAGCCTCTTCCTCCTTCCCTCCCTCCCTCCGGCGTCCGGGCGCCCTTGCAGCGCGCAGCCGGCGAGGCCTTCCTCCCCTTCCTCCTCCTCGGCAGAGGCGGCGAGGAAGTGACGTCACGCAGAGGGGGGCGAGGGGGGCCGGTCTTGGCGTCCCTGTGGCCCCTCCTTCCTTCAGATAGAAGATGCGCCTCTGGCTCTGGGCCCTCCCGGGGGCGCTGCTACTGCCAGGGGTCTCCGTGGGGGGTGGGGGCTGCCCTCGTGGCCTCCCCCCTTCTCCTCGGGTCCGGGCGCCCGCCCCGCCTCGGAAGCGCCCTCCCCGTGATTCCTCTCTCCCCGTTGCTCCGCGCCGCTGGCTGCGGAGGCGCGGCGGCGGGGCGGGCGGCGCCCCTCCAAGGTGACGTTGCCCCTCCAAGGTGATGTCACCCCTCCAAGGTGACGTCGCCCTACGCGACCGCGTAGGGTTGTCTAATGGGAAGACCGGCCCTGTTGGTAATCGACACATGCCTAAAAACCTGGAAGTAACCGGGATAAAAGGGGTAGTGGCTAAATGATGTTTGGGAAAGTGCAGACAGAATGGGGTTAACAGCTGAAAAGCATGTATTTAAAAGGTGTTCTTAAAACCTGATTCTGCCTCCAAAATGTGCATCTTCACATGACTGTATATCCCTGTAGTCATGGAAAGCACATGACTGCAGCGCACCTGTGCATTCTAAAAGCCCAAAACTGCTGATCAGGCTGCCAAAAAATGGAGCCATGAAAACACAGGTGGTCAAAGGAAAGCATGGTTGGAAAGCAATTAGAACTCTCTGAAACCATTCCTTTCTTTAGATCTTTATAATATTAAATGTATCTTGAATTAATAGTTGGATGAAGAGAGAGATATAAGAAATCTGCTTGTGTTTACATTGGGATCTCTGCATGTGTGTGTAGCACAGCCAGGCTCGTTTGTGCCTGGAGGGCTGGGAAGCGGTCCCGGGGTTCCCTTAGCATTAGGGCCTGCAGCAGCAGAAGTGGATTCGGAGGATGAGCTAGATGACTGGGGCGAAGCACAGGGCCCTTCGGATGGGCCGCAGTCTCCCTCCGAGTGCTTGGCATGGGCTGTCGGGTGGTTTGGGCCCAGCTTAGATTCCGATCACCAGGTGGAGATGGGAAGCAGCGAAGGGAGTTATGATCACCCCGGGGGGGGAGGAATTCCCAGGAGCCCGAGAATGTAAACATGGCCGAACCCGAGTGGGAAAGTGCCAGGGAGGAAAGTTCTCAGGAAGATAGCGACACAGCTGCCGAAGGCAAGGTCGCTCCCTTCGATAGGAGACGAGACATTGAGTCGAACAGAAGGGCTTGGTCTAGAGTGCTAGACCGGCCGAGGTCCGTGAGTAGAGATTGGAGACGCAGAAGCCTAGAGCGGCGCGGACCTCGGCCGAAGGATTAAGTATAGGATCCGTGGGAATCCTTCCTCAGTTCTCCGGCCACGTCTTTCCTGAACAGGCGTGAAGCGGAGTGGGACCACCAGCCAGCCGTGGTCATCAAGCCTTGCCTTGCATTTGCCTTGTTTCTTGAGCCGCATTGCCTTGCGGAGCCTTGCCCTGTTTCCTGATCCGCATTGGATTGCGGAGTCTTGCCCTGTTTCCTGATCCGCATTGGATTGCGGAGCCTTGCCACGCTTCCAGCTTCTTTGCTACGTTACTTTGGACTACTTTGCTTATTACCTTTTGGACACTTGCATATTATTGGACTATTTACTCTTTGGAACTGTTTTTATACTCAATAAAGTAGTTAGCCTTCAGTGCGTCTCTGTGTGTGTGATTAAGGGGCCCGCCAGGTCCGTGATTGTGACAGTGTGCATGTGAGATCCAGTGCATCTCAGAGAGAATAAAATAAAAACAACACCCCCCACCCAAGGTATCCCCTGTCTGCCCTCCATCTTATACAGCTTCAAAGGAAGATGTATTCCAAGACATTTGGATATTCCCAGAGCATTCTCTCTCAATTCTCTTCTTTTTGTGTGTGTGGAAGTGCCATATTCTTCTTATATTGTCCCTCCCTCTCTCTTCACTTTCAATTTCTTGTTTGGTTTTTTATTGTCTTTTTAGATGGGGACTGCCACTGAAATGAGGAGTATTGGGAACAAAAAACGGAATGAATGTGTTTTGAGAGGGCAGCTTCCATCAAAGCTAATTGCCTCTTGGGGCCGAGAGGGGGAAGAGAAACATCCTTAATCTCACCTTGGAAAAAAAACCCAGCTGTTTCCATGGTACTCGGTTAAGCAGGGCAAATGGTTCTTGACCGGCTGCTGTTCCACCTCATTTGGGATAGGGAAATGCCTCTGTGGGAGATGCCAAGCAAGAACAGTGTGAAGGTAATGGGCCTCCTTTCTTCCAGATTAGAAAGGAGTGGAGGAAAACAAGTGTCCCACAATATCAAAGCTGGAAGGAGAGTCAGGGTTGCGTATCTGTATAAGTATTGAGAGCTTACTGGTAGAACAAGGTGGCCTGACATCCAGAAAACAGACCCTAGCCAGAAACCAGAAATAACTCTTGGAGTCAAAGTCCAAGGATGTTGGTATGTGGCAGTAGAATCCAGAGAGAAAATTGCTTTTCTTAATAGAAATCTTGGACTTGCGGTCAATTAAGTCATGAGATATAGAATGATGTACACAATGGTTTCCATATCTCTGTGGGGTATGTTCGAATATTCTCCCTGGATACGAGAAATCATGGACCACTCCAATATTTTGAGATGGAAGCATAGCATCACACCTCACTGGAAGATCTAGAGAGGTTCACAAACACTTGGGGGAGGGGAATTCATTTGGAATGAGGTAAGTGAAAGCATGTATATTGAATCCATGAATGGTGGGTTGTACTGTATATCCCTTTTCTCTTTGGGAAATTTAACATTGCTAATAGCCTTTATAAAAGCTAGAGAGAACATATTGATCAAATCTGCAAATAGTCAAATTTGAAAATGTTAAACTCACAAATGACTGTAGATTTAAATTCAGTATGTAATGGAGAATGGCATGGCTGAGTGGAGAGGGCAGCAGAGCTCTTGCTTGTTCCCCAGGTGTTGTTTTTGTTGCACACATGGGGAATGTGTGGTCCTCTAAACATTGTCAGACTGCAACTCCCAGTAGCCATACATTGCTGGTGCTGGGCATCTTAAAACACTCTAGGCTGTCAATTTGGTGGTTCTGTTGTTGGTGGTTAATAAACTGTTGAATTATAGTTCAGGTTTTGTGTCTCCTTAATTCATGATCTGTTTGTTAGCCAACTGCAGGGTGTGTTAACTGCATAGAATCCAGAAGAAGTCACATACAGGACAACATCTGGGTGGGCCTTGTCAGTGCTCATGTGTGGATGGTTGCCATGAATGAAGTGCAGACTCTTCTGCTCTCTCTGTGTGTGTGTGTTTTCTGAAGGCAGGGAAATATGTGCAAGAGTTCACATGGTTTGACTTCAGCAGGGCAGATAATGTTTTTTTTATTGTCGGCATCTTTGTGAGGTTTAAAAACTGAGTTCCATGGAATGTAGATCGGGTCTCCCTTACATTTAGTTCATCCCAATTTCCCTGCATTCCCTTTTGCTGCATATCATGGTGAGGGTGCTTGCCAGCTCATGATAAGCTGGGGGCCATTGATTTCCTCAGATTAATGCTATGGAAGGTAAGTATCCTATAAATTCCTCCGCTGATAGAGCGCCATCACAAACCTGCAATAATAACACAGTGGAAGATAATTGCAGACTGACAAGATCCATACCTTTAATTTTAAATGGTGAAAAAGGGTGACCTTTAGCGGAAGCAATTAATTGCTTGAAAACCATAAATGGGAGTGGAAGGAGAACCTAAAGGAACATACAGAGTAGCTGCCCCTCCCCTCCCCTGTGAAGAAGCATTGTCTTTACAAACATTTTACAGGAAGATCATTTGCAATGAAAGATTGGTATTCTGGCGCTATTGATATTATTAACCTGAGAGAAAGAGCAAAGGAGTTGGTGAAGGCAGGGAATCTCGAGTTATCCGGGCTCTAAAAGTGAGTCTACGTACCATGTAGAATTAAAGCTGCTTGAAACAACTTTAACTGCCATGGCTCAATACTATGGAATCTACTATGTATATGGAATATACATAGTATGGAAAATACTATGGAAAATACTATGGGAGTTTGAACTTTCCAAGGTCTTTAGGTTCCTCTGCCAAAGAGTGCTGGTGCCTCACCAAATTAACACTCCCAGGATTCCATAACATTGAGCCATGGCAGTGAAAGCGTTGTCAAACTGCATTCATTTTGGAGTACAGTGCATCAATCATCTCCTTGTTTTACATTTAAACTCTAGGAGCCGTGGTGGCGTAATGGGTTAAACCCTTGTGCTGGCTGAACTGCTTATCTGAAGGTTGACAGTTCAAATCCATGATATGGGGTGAGCTCCCCGTCTGTCAGCTCCAGCTTCCCATATGTCAGTGGTTCTCAACCTGGTGTTTTGGCCTACAACTCCCAGAAATCCCAGACAGTTTGTATTGTAAAAAGCTTTCATAGCTGGAATCGCTGGGTTGCTGTAGGTTTTTCGGGCTGTATGGCCATGTTCTAGAAGCCAGTTTACCAGCTGTTAGGATTTCTGGGAGTTTAAGGCCAAAACATCTGGGGACCTACAGGTTGAGAACCACTGCCATACGGGGACATGAGAGAAGCCTCCCACAGGATGGTAGAGCATCCGGGTGTCCCCTGTGTCGTCCTTGCAGGCGGCCAATTCTCTGACACCATAAGCAACTTGCAGTTTCTCAAGTCGCTTCTAACACAATTTTTTAAAATGCATCATATTTCATACTAGACATTACAGCCTTGTTGAAGAGTTACCACGGCTGATCTTTCAATTGTGTTGGAGAAATAATCAATCTCCCCCTCTCCAAATCTCTTACTTTTCTTCTAGGGACTGCTTTATGCAAAACATATTATGCAAAACCAATAAAATCTTGGATATCATGCTGTATTCTTCAAACTGGGATACAGGAGAGAATAAAGACCAAGCATCTGCAAGTCGGCATTACTTATTTATTTACTGCTAGCAAGAGTGTATTCCAGACTGGTTCAGTAACAGTTCAATGTTGTGAAATATTCCCCGGAATTACCTTCCGCCCACATGTTGGTTATTGCCTGCCTTGCTGCTATCTTTTGTGTGGGTGGATGCTGTTTTGCGGGAAGGTTGATATGTCTCCAGAGGCCTTCCTTTAAAGAGTTGAGGGGTTCGTCCGACTTGATGTTTACTGCAGTAGAAATGAGATGAAATATTGAAGAGGAAGGTCTTCCTTTGGGCATCACATCGTGTGCTGATTAGAAGCCTTGAACTTGAGTACAGTTTTTTCCCTCCTTGCAGCTTAGCTCAGCTCAGCTCAGTCTACGCATCCGACCTTGTTGCTTTGTGCTATCACTTTTGTGTCAACCATCTGCCATTACCCTTCAGACAGTGGCCTAAAAAAAGGTTTGTTTTGTGGATCTTTTAAAAATAGACTTCATTGGTGCTAGATCTTGAGTCAAAAGACAATTTCCACACTTTGCTATTTAACGTTTGCAAGTAATTCATAGTTTCCTTTTCTCTTTCCTCTTGCTTCTCCAGTTGATCTTTTGGCAGATGGTATTCTGAGGGCACGTGAGGTGTGTGTTAATCTTACTTTGGAGAATCGAATGAAAGAAAGGCAGATTTCTTCCAGATGTCTCCCAATTGCTAGCTTGTAGAAGGGCAGTTGTTGCTTATGATACTGCAGGTTGTGACTGAAAAAAAATCTCCTTTCATCTTATAAATCACAACAGGTTGGTTTTATCAACTAGCCACCTTAGTATTTGGGGTTGATTTTACAGGATCTGATGTTCTATTCTCCATAATAAACACTGGTTGCTTCATGTGTATCAGAAATACATTTTGTGCCTTATACATTCTGCTGTTATTTCATGGAGCTTAGAAGGGTTTTCAGCAGGGAACTTTATATGAAATCCTCTATTGTGTTGAAACAATTCAGCAGTGGCCTATGTGGTTCCATAAATAAACTCTGCCTCTGTGGCTGATTTATGCTATCGCCATGTTCTCTTCTGGTAATGGTTGCAGTGGAAATGCTTTTGCACAGTTTGTATGCTGGGCTGGTTTGCTATCTCCACTCCTCCACTCATGTACTATCAAACACACATACAAAGATCAAAGTGAGGAGATACCCTGATCAGACCAGGTTCCATTGCAAAGTCCAGGTTCCTTGACTTATTCATGAGCCATATCAAAATCTAGAAATTTGGCCCCGGAACAAAGAATATATTTTAACCAACATAAACGTACTAGTCTTTCAATAGGAAGTGTGGGCCTGTTTTTGGCTGATGAGAGAGTCAAATTAATTAGGATGGTTGTTGTTGTGTGCCTTCAAATTGTTTCAGGCAGTAGCATATGATTCTTCAGAATCTGGTGGAATCTTCTCTGGAAGTTTTGCAGCAGACACGGCATGGCTATCTGTCAGAAGGGCTTTGATTGTGGCTTATAATTGCTGCGGCGGGGCAATTGGGAGCCTTCCTCTCCAAAGAAATAAATAAAATGTTGCTGGGAGAGAGAGAAGAGAGACAAGGGGCTGCTGGGATGCCCGAGACAGGATCTACCCGAGAGGAAAGCAGCTCTTAATGGTTGCAAGAGGCCACCATCTCTCTTTCTCTCAAGGAAAGAAAGAGCCATGATCCCCAAAGAGGAAAGAAGTCAAGAAAGGGAGGGAGGGAAGAAGAAAGTAAATGAATGGAAGGAGGGAGAGAGGAAGGAGGAAAGAAGCAAGGGAGGGAGAAGGGAGGCCTGGAGAGTGAGGGCTGGTGGAAATTTGAACAGGGGCCGCAATTGGTTCCCGGGACGGACTTTGGACATGCCTGATCTAAGGTCGCCTAGTAGGTTTTCATGGCTGAACAGGGAGTTAAATCCTGGTCTCCAGAGGCCAACCCTCCAACCATTCCACCATGCTGGGTCTGGTAGGATTTAAAGCTATATTTCCAGATCTTGAACTAGATATACTAAGTGCAAAAGTGATAAGGATAAAAGCATTGACTTGACCTTACTTAAAAACCTCCAAAAAGCCCCTTCAACCCTCCTTTACTATTGACCTCTTGTACAGTAATAAGACGGCATTTCCCAAGGATCATGTCTGTCTAAACATGTCCAGCTGTGCTTGTTGTGATATCATTACTCTAACCTTTGGAGTTTGGAGCTCCCTCCTGAAAAAAAACTTTGCAGAATTTGTCCCAGAGGCAATCACAGAAAAACAAAGTTCAGTATGCTCTGGAAATCACCACTTTCAGTTGTCTTTAAAACTATTGTCAACATCCAGACTGGATTTTTTATATATATAAAAAAATCTTTCTATTTTTCTTTAAAATTTTGTTGTGTTGTCCACCCAATCCCACAGGCTTTGATTAGGTTACAGTAATTCCAGTATATGCATAATCCATATACTGTGTTTATGTGTGCATGAGCATATACAATGCAAATTGTATGCAAATTGGAATAAAATACTAAAATCCTTACCCTGAAACCAATGGTTTTCAGCCTTTCGTTCTCTGGATGTTTTGGATTTCAGCTTCCTGAAATGCTAAACATTATGGCCAATAGGTCAGAGATTTTGAGAGTTCAAGTCCCAAATATTTAATCAAAAGTTGAGAGTTACTTTCTTAAGCAGTCTATTCCCTATCCATTAACATCCATGTATTTAATTTTAACAAGGAGACTCCCCTAACTCAGGTATAGCATAACAGTTGCCTTATTGCCAAATCCTGTTTTTTTACTCTTATTTTTCCCTTTTGATGGTTTCTTTGGACCGGATTTATCCCTGCATACCATAAATGGTACATTGGCTACTGTTAACTTCTTCTAAAGTAAAGCTGTTTTGTAACTCAGAGTAAGAATACAACCCTTCCATAAACACAACTACAATCAACGAGAAATAAGCAAAACAGCAATATAGTAAATACGTGCACATATGTGTGAAATAAATTAGTTTCTACATAACATTTCCTCAGGTACAAAGACAGGCTCTAACATGCATATACAGCACAAGTTATCACTCTTTCACCCTAGCATACGAAGGGCATTTCCCTACGTTGTCTATGACTTTATTCTGTAGAGATGAGGGGGAGGGAATGCCTTCCTTTCAAGGATAACAGAATGGGTTTATAAGCCAAGAGCAGAAACGTATGTAGGCCCTTCCCCTGATTAATGTTCTGCCAAGTCAGAAAGATATGAGAGAAGTGTGTGTGGACATTTACATTCTCTCACTTGTAGACAAAACCCATCCGGGAAAGTTCAACTTGTGGATTAGAGGGACAAGATGGAAATTATATCCTTGAATTTTCAGCCTTCTATGATAAACAGTGCAAAAGCCAGAGTATAAAATCTACACAGCTCACTGTATCTGGGGCAAAGGAAAACTACCTGCTTATGTTTTTTTACTCATGAATTATGTACGCATTCAACCATTTTGCAGAACCTGAAATGGTTCTTTTTATTTTATTTTATTTAAAAACTAGCATACTGTACTAAAATTGCACTGTATCTGAATATGGAGGAATAATTGTGGAGTAAATCTGTCATATTTGCTTATCTTCAAATCTAGATCTTTGCTATGATAGATAACCTAGCGACTCTCTGCCAATATAGTCTGAAACAACAACAGTGATTGATAAAGTCTAGTCAATTTTATCCTTGGTATCTTATTTTTCGTTGCCTGATCCATAAAAGTTTCTGGATAGCACTGGTAAAGTTCAATTACCTATTGTTTAGACTCAACAAAGATACAAAACCAGGTTCCCCCTAACATTCAGTGGTTCTGCATGAAGACATTAACAGGTTCATCCTTGACATGTGCTGGAAACTATATTGCCTTAGGCCCCTTCTACACAGCCCTCAAATGCGGACTGGGAAAGAGATCATCCTGAGGCATCCAGGTGATGTATCAGGTTAATACACTTAAAACTGGAGTAAACCAAATTTATTCAGTTTAATCCAGGTTTTTAAAAATACCTCTAAAGATCCTGACTTTCCCCCTGGTCAGTGGAGAGGGAAATGGAGCACGGGTGTGTGTGCTGGAAGTGCCCATGCCCACCCCTGCTGATGGCGCATCAGCACAGATGGGCATCTCAACACCACCATTCAAAAGCACTGATTTTGGATGAGCTGTGTGGCCTCAATCCCAAGAAAAACTGGGATTTAAAATCGCAGTTCCTCTTGGAATTTTGGCCTGTCTGGAAGGGCCCTGAGACCCTGAATATCACAGTTGACAGTGCTAGGTTGGATAGACCTTAGTATTTTGACTTCATATAAGGCAACATACCAGTTTCTAAGAAGGTCAAGGCTTTACACAGAGCCCACATAGGAAAAAAGATGAATAATGTTCTTATAACAATTTCCAGCTGCTAGTACAGTTCTCCTTTCATTTTGAGATACAAAATGAGCCTCTTTCCCATAGATTTCATATCCATGTTTTCACTTACCCAGGCTCCCAGAAACCCCCTACCCAAGGTTTTGTTTGCCTTCTTAGGACCTCCAGTGTATTTAGGTATAGGCCAAGTATAGGGTCAGCTATTCTTCATGGTTTTAGATATCAATGGGGGCTCTAGGAACATATCCTCTATGGATACAGGGGGTTGTGCTGTAGGTTTGTTAAAAGTGATAGCATCAAAGAGATGACTTTGACATTAATGGGCTTCTTCAGAAGAAAGAATCAAGTTGTTCATGAAGTGTCCTAAACCAGCCTAGCTCTCCCTATGCTTCCTGGGTGGAAAAGACATCATACCATTAACTGATCAGTTTGAGTGAATATGGTAGGATTTGTATCCAGATGTTGTGGGTTAATGAAGGTTGCACTAAATCCACCAGCCCTTAGAGGGGGGAAGCTAGTTGTTTTCATTCCTCTTTTGCACATTCAAAAGGACATTGGCAGAGACAGTAGTATGTAGGCAGCATTGATGAGGTTTCATTTTAAAAACAAAACAAGAACACTGTTCCTAGACTGTAGAACTCAAATTAGAACATTTGCCCAAATCCAAATCATCTGTCTGATCCAAAGCTTGCTCGTCTCTCTGTGAGATCAGAGCAGCTAAGCCAATTGTAGTCAAAAGAGGCCTCTGCCTGTCTAGGTCTTGCTGTCACTTCCCAATACATCAGCTGTGTTTCAACTTCAGTTCAAAGAAATCTGAACAAAGCCACGATTCTTTTCAGCTACCTCCTTCCCACTTGGCATGTATCTTTCATCTCATCTAGAACAATAAATCTGCTTTACTTGACCTCCTTGCTTTACATGCCTTGCTTTTCCTTCATGCCTAGCAGAGAGACAGGATGGGCCTCATAAAATTATGATACTATTTAGTTGCAAATGTGGTGCTGATTGGAACCGTTGCAGACAGAGATAGGAGAGAATGCCTGTCCACTTCACAAGCAGTCTTAAGAGCATTGGCCCACATTTTGTATTAGATCGTATTTTCCAGTTGCCAAGTTGAGATCTGCGTTGTACAGCCTTCCACACAACCTTAACCAGGCATTTATACAGATGCCTCCTTAATAGTGAGGTCAAGGGGAAAAAAGGATGGAAATGTCAGAGCTTATACTTTGTACGGAAGTGACAATATGGCCAGAGGGGACATGGAGCTACTGGGAGATGTGTTACTCATGGATGAGTGATGCTAGGGTTAATTTGGAAGAATACAGAGTTACAAAACTCCGCATGCGCACTGCTTGTACAGCTGCTTCATACTTTGCATAGCAACTCCGGGAAATGAAGCAGTTGTGACATGCACATTTAGGCCGGTGTGTCTCACTCCTGATGAGATTGGTAATACTAAAGTTATTTCTTATTTTTGTTATAAAAGGGGGAGTTTGATTGACCTTCTTACAATGTGAAAGGATGCATACGTTTGTTACTCTTTACCCCATTGGCAACGTGCTGGATTATACACAAATGTATATGTGTGTAACTTGCCGCAGAAAGGGGAATTTATTTATTTACCTACTTACTTGCTATATTTATACCCTGCCCTTTTCAACCCCGAAGGGGACTCAAGGCAACTATTCAATTCCTTAAAACAACATACAATTAAAATAAACCTTAAAATTTAAATTAATATACATTAAAAAAACATTTTAAAATATACATTAGCTATTAAAACCATGCCATACCGATTGTAATCTGGGCCATTCCAGTAGTCATTGCACATATTCCATATCCGTCTATTGCACTACAATTATTCTCTGAAGGCTTTATCCCAAAGCCACATTATCACTTACTTTCTGAAGGCCAGGGGGGTGGGGCTGACCTAATATCACTGGAGAGGGAGTTCAACAGCCGAGGGAACACCACTGGGAAGGCCCTGTCTCTCATCCCTGCCAATCATGCCTGCAAAGTAGGTGGGTCCGAGAGCAGGGCCTCCCCAGACAGTCTTAATCTCAAAGATGGTTCATAGGGGGACATGCATTTGGACAGGTAAGCTGGGCCGGAACTGTTTAGGGCTTTATAGGTCTAAACGGTTTGTGCCAGGATTTCTCTGCATGTGGATGAGGGCATGTACACTTGAAATCTTCCTCATATTTGCACATGAACCAAGCCTGAAATCTCCACTAATGTAGAAAATGACATCTTAAAGGTGAAATTCCATGTCACTGATGTGCATATGTTTATTGACTGAGCTGCCTCTTCATGAAGGGCTTAGAGAAGAGAAGGAGGGGGAAAAAAAGAACCAGTTTGCATTAAACTTTCCGGTCTGGCTCTCTGATTCCTACTTGCCATAGGCATCAACGAGGTAGTTTTACAACCCTTGGATGATGTCATTGTAGGTTACCCATGCCATTTCTTCTATTACTTCCTATTCTTCAGTTTTTCTAACCTCTAGCTAAAGCAGCTCACACTGACATTTTCCCTGAAATGTCTAAAACCTTCTGGAGAGTTTTGCCTTTGCTTCAGTAGCTTCCAATGGTAGGTAATCAGTAAATTATTATCACTTTGTGTTTGCAATCTTCTCTCAGGCTACTTATGAAAACCATGACAAATCTTTAGTCACTTCCTGTGTTGCCTAAGAAACTACCGTTGTAAAAATCCTTGATTGCTAGTCTTCTGTCCTGAACAGAATCAGTCAAAATCTTCTCTAGAAGACTTAGAGTGTCCCAATAAGCTTCATTAAATTTCCAACTGATTCTGTTTCAAGAGCAAGTTATTTAATCCACTTGGTAGGAATTTGTGAGGTAGCATGCCCTAAAGACTTGTTATATTTGTGAAAATATTGGGAAAGTGTTATTTTCCCTTCCTTTATTTTTTTTCCTCCTAGTAGAGATTATCAACTGTTGTTGTTGAGATTACTAGGACATGTGAAACAAGAGAGGTTGAACTACACAACATGTTTCATGGATATTAAGGGACAATAAAGTGAAGACAAGCTGTTCTCTGTTGTGGTCTTTTTCAAGAGGAAGAGTTTAGTTGGACACCATTCACCCGCTCTTTTATGAAGGGAGCCCACTCAAAATCCAGTTAAACATAAGCATAATGTAAAGGGGCACAGATTTGTTTCGCAGATGTTTAAATTGAATTGTGCTGCTTGTCTTTATTTCTCAGCTGGGGTTAAGCCCTGAACAGTGCAAAATGAAAATGGTCTTTTTATTGCCTTGGAGCCTACATTGTTGGGTTAGTGCCATGGATGCTTGGTGATGAATGCTGTAGCCTAAACATCTGCCTTTGGAGAGTGGTAAATTTTGTGATCCGATATGCTGTTTACCAGACCACTAAGATGAAGGGATTGAATCAGATACACTGAGACAGCATTAGGATGCAAGAAGTTAAAAAAACACACCAGCAACAAGATCCTAAATTTTAAAAAGTACAAATAATATTGTCTATATTCTTCCTTGTAAGCCCTGAACAATGTTTACTAGCAGCCTGGTATAATCAAATGTGAAACTGTGAATTTCTACTACAGAATGCCGCTGGCGACTATGGTTACTGAAACTGAGAGCAATCAAGGTTATTGTATCCGTAATACAATATCACTGTTGAGTGTTAGAATTCAGATCCAAATGTGATTAGAAGTGATGTAAAACATAATACAGGGCCCTGTTTCTACTGATAACAAAACGGTCAAGGTTGCTATCCTGGACACATTTTCCGCTAGTGGCGTATAAGGTGAGTCATTGAACTCAGTAGACAAGTTGTGTAAAAGTACTGATTGTATTGCCATTGTACAGCCATTGTTTTCAGAGGGAGCCTTGACACTGAAGTCAGTGACATTTATGCTGTGGCCATGCAGCACATTTATTGTTAAGCACGTTTATTGAAATGAAGACAACTGTTTTCTAAGAAATTCACAGGTGTAGTTTCAGTTTTCTTTTGGGATGCTCTTCAAAATGTGAAGTGACAATTTAAGGCTGTATTTGTGCATACAGGGCTCCTGGCACACTTTTATTGAATTGATTATTGTTGAGAATTATTTTTGCTGGGAGCAAGAAGATCCCTTGTACAAACCAACATTGCTTGATTTTGTTGTTTGAGTTTGACAGTGTGTCCCTCTATCTATCCCCTCCCCTCCTCCTCACCTGAGTTCATATGGATATGATTGGAGTTGATCACTTTGTTCTTGATTCCTTACATTCAGATCCTTCCTTTTGAAAACATTTTCTGTGTGCACTTTCATGTTTAAATTTAATTTCTTACGGGAAAGATCCTCATAATTAATAAAGTCAGAACCATTGATGCCATGGCAGTGCTGATTTCTGTCTGTGGCTGTGAAAGCCGTTCTAGAGCACATTAGACCTGAAACAAAGATGACTAAATTGAGGCTATTTTATATTGACTATATTGTGAGATGACATGATTCATTAGAAAATAACAATGATGCTTGATAAAGTGGGAGATTTGTAAAAGAAGAAAACTATGCCACTTGTGGATAGTCAAGGAAGTCACAGCCCTGAGTTTGCAAATCTCAAGCTTTTGATGACTATGGTTCATTTTTAGTCACCGTAAGTTGAAGCTGTCTTGACAGCAAACTTCAACTTATGCAGTTCCTGGTTTGTAATAAATTTATATTCAATGCAGATCAAAGACTACTTCAAAAACTAGGAAGAGGAGCAGGTGACACATGTGTTGGTTAAATATAATTTGTGTTCTGATTTTAATCCTGATATGGCACAGAATCTTATCAATTTTTGGAAGATAAGCAGGATTGTCCTGCTTAGTTCTTGGATGGGAGACAGCCAAAAAATACCAAGTGCTGTCAGCTACATTTCAGAGACAGTAACTGTCAAAAGCATCTCTTGAGTATTCCTTGCCTAATAAAACTCTATAATATTCATAGGGTTGACAATAAATCCACAGGCAAATTGACCATTAGTACTTTAAAAATGGGTTTATTCCACATTCCAGTCAGTCATCTTTAGATATAATTGAGACAGCTACTCAGTTTCTCTTTTTTAAAAAAAAAAAAAGAAGAGAAGAAAGAAAGCGTATTGCTTTCTACATGTATTGAAATACAAATGTTCACAAAAATTGTCCATGAGAAGGCAAATACTGAAAAATTTAAAGAAACACAAACACTTGGTTGCAAGCATTATTATTATTATTATTTTGTGTAAGGAGCAACTTGAGAAACTGCAAGTCGCTTCTGGTGTGAGAGAATTGGCCGTCTGCAAGGACATTGCCCAGGGAACGCTGAGATGTTTTACCATCCTGTGGGAGGCTTCTCTCATGTTCCCACATGAGAAGTTGGAGCTGACAAACAGGAGATCACCCCGCTCCCTGGATTCGAACTGCCGACATTTCGGTCAGCAGTCCTGCCAGCACAAGGGTTTAACCCATTGTTCCACCAGGGGCTCCTTGCAAGCATTATGGATAAGGAATACTCAACCTGTATCCACTTGCTTTATGTTAACAGTTAGATACTTAGCGTTAATTTTTAAAATTATGCCCCAGTCTTCCATGGAAACCCCAGCTCTCCTGTTTTCAGCACCAAGGTTGGAGTATAGGATGAAGGCCTGGAATTGCTTCACATCAAACAATCAGGAGTGTCTAGCTCTCAGCAATATTTGCTCTGAGGTAAAATACCCATCAATGACAATATTAAGCTTTTTAGAGTCTAAAGAGTCATGGATTAGGCCGGGATAACATTATTTGACGAGAGATAGCACTGTTTAATCACTCTGTATCAAGTTAGCCTAGTTCCGAAGTTATTAATTCGAAGTAAAGTGTAAGTGGTTATAAAGACTCAATGAACACAATTTTTAAAAAAACAAATATGTTGCAAACTTTAGGCTTTTAAAAATAGTCATTTTGGTCATTTTAAGTATTAAATTTCTGGTTATATCAGATGCTTCTGTTTTAAGGCTACCTTTGCCTGACATTCAATGCCTTTGTAGGCATTCATAACAACCACACAAAAAAAACCCACATAATTTTTTTTAAAAAAATACAATTTCCTTGTACAGGTTTTGATAATCTGAAACATTCATATAGATCAGTAGCTCCCAACCTGTGGTCCATGGACCACCAGTGCTCCGCAAGAACTAAAATATGGTCTGCGACCTCACTGCCGCTACACTGTTGCAACGAGAGCGACTGGTCTCGCAAAACCCTCTTATAATGCCGAGACTTATTACATATGGTTTTTGTGGGTGAGCAGATGGCGACTACTGGATGGCATATGTTCTGTATCAGAAACTAGAGCTGATGTGATCCATCCAATGAAATTTTCTGAATCAGCAACCCAAATAACCAAACTGAATCTAAAGCTGACCAAAACCCGATTCATACCCCTTTTTGTACTACTGTTGAAGAGTGGTCCCTGGACAAAGTGGTCCCTAGTCACGTGGTCCCTGGTTTTTTTAAAAAAAGGTTGGGAACCACTGGGATAGATTGCCAGAAAAGAGGATGGTGGCAGAGAACCAAGTTGCTGTACTGATTGTTTATGTAAATGTGCCTTCAAATTGTTTGTCGACTTATGGTGACCCTATAAATTTCATAGAGTTTTATTAGGCAAGAAATACTGAAAGGTGATTTTTCCAGTTCCTTCCTCTGAAATATAGCCTACAGCATGGAGTCTCCCATCCAAGTACTAACCAGGGCTGACCCCACTTAGCTTCCATAATTGCATTTCAAAACCTACCTCATTTAAAGGCCTTGGAAAGAACTAAGTAGGGGATTAAAGATTTCATTTTGAATTGTCTGTCATTCCCAGCAATTTATCAGTTGTGCTTGCGGATTAAGTTGATTTCAAGCTACAGTTTAAGGCTAAGAGAATGGAAGAAAAAAAGGTGACACTTGGTTTCTTGGAAAAACCCTTCCTTTAAGGGAAGATCGCTTTTAAAAATACCCATCTGTGCTTCTAGATCGATCACAAGTTCAAATCAACACGATTTTGTTCTCTCCCATAGAGAGAATATTCATTGCATGGATGTTTGTTTTCCAGAGTTAACTGGTGATATTCTCAATAACTTCTGGAAAGGACAGGAGGGAAGGACCTGAGTGGAAAGAAGCTGGAAATGCTTAGCTGGTGTTTGCACTTGGCACACTCTTTCAGCTGCAGCATGGCTACAAGTTCAGGCGGAGTTGCCATGGCATTGTGACACAACTTGGCCCAGAACACAAAAAGGAATCAACCAGCCCCAGGGAGGCTGTGGGGCAGTGTGTGGGGAAGGGGCAGATTAGTAGGATAAGATTTTGCCAAGTGCTGCATAACGAAGTAGTCTGTGATATATACATCTCAATTTAAATGTAAATACACACATGGCTGTTGTCCTAAACCCAATGGTAGCTGAACTGTCAGTGAAAAAGAAAAGAACGACGGGAACAGACGGACAGTGGAGCCATTCTGGGATAAATGGATTGTGGATTGCGGGCATTTTTCCAGTTCTCTGTGGAATTGTGGCATTGTTCAGCACAATTTCCCTATTCTTAGAACTGGCAACTGTAGGCTTTCAAAATATAATTGAGCTAAGCTTCTAAAGTCAGACTATGACATAGCCAAGGGTAGTGTCTAGGTGAATTGGTTGGAAGGCATCACATCTGATCCTTTGGAGTGAGGAAAAGCTAGTTTGCAATGTATTCAGAAATAGCAACAGAAACTAAATAGTAACCAGACATTTATACTTTTTAAAAACCACTGAAAAAAAAGGCTGCGTAGATACTTAAAACATATGCATTACAACTCTCTTTCCTCTTTTCAAAAGTATCCCCATTGGGATGTGGTAGTATAGGAAAATCAAGGAGAGTGGCAGAAGAAAATTATGGACTAACCAAAATTACACATTTTGGAATTCTCCCGAATTTAGTCTAGCTCAAGGTTCACAGCAGCTGTACTAGGCACCATTCCCACCCACCTGAAACTTTGTCAGACTGCACTTCAATGCCAAAACAAAACCAGCAGTGATGTGAGGTCATTTCTGGTTTCATTTCAAGCTGATTTTGAGTACCCCCCCCCCCCCTTTGCTAGTTTTGGGAATTTCTCAACACTTTTTAGCAGTTTCTGGCAATTTAAATTTTTTTAAAAGAATGCACTTATGGGATGGGTCCATGGCTGCCAGGGGAATGCATTCAACACACATTTCTCTCACCCCTGGAATTATTATTATTACTTATACCCCACTTTATCTCCCCCAAGGGGACTCAAGTGGTTTCTGATTTTAAAAAAGGTCAGAACATCACCTAGTACCACTGTGAGCACATCCTCCAGCAGTGAGAAAGAAAAGGAGAGTAATGGGATGCCTTCTCTTACAGCAGGGGTGCTCATTAGGTAGATCGCAATCTGGGCATCCTGGTAGATTGCAGGCAGGGCGGGAGAAAGGTTCAGTCCTGCCCCGCAGGCTCTCGATGCTGCCCAAGTGCTGCCAGCCCTGGATTATCTGAGGTCCTTTCCACACAGTTGAATAAAATCCCATGTTATCTGCTTTGAATCAGATTATATGGCGGTGTGGACTCAGAAAACCCAGTTCAAAGCAGATATTGTGTTATATGTTTGACATTTTTGTAGTGGGTAGATAGATCATTTTGACTTGGTTGTTTTATAAGTAGCTCGCATGCTGAAAAAGTGTGAGCAGCCCTGTACTTACAGGTTCTCATTATACTAAAGAAGTTATTCAAAGGAATTCCAAATTTATATATACATACCATCCTCCTCTCTCTCTCTCTCTCTCTCTCTCTCTCTCTCTCTCTCTCTCTCACACACACACACACACACACACACACACATGAACCATCCTCTTATCTGAGTAGAATGATGAAAGGCCTTTTTGTTGCCTGATAGCCAGGGGCAGCTGCCCCCTTGGGGTAGTGCTGGTGCTTTCATCACTCTGTGGAATGACCCTTGATTTGTTCATGGGTCATATTAAAACCCACAGTTTTGGCCCCAGAACCAGCTCTTTATGTGAAGCTAAGTCATGTATGAGTATATGCACAGTAATTTTCTTTACAGGGCTGCTGTTTTAAGAATAATCACTAGTTGGACAATATAGTTTTAAACTCACATATGTCAGATTTGAGACAACTTTACTGCTTTTCTGTTTATTTCCAAGACTAATTCAGGTTGCTGTGAATGTCTTGGAATAGCCCATCTGAGATTTCAAAAAGGCATGTAGCGGGGTTCCTACATGAGAAGTGGTTTTTGGAAAGTCCCAGTCCTGACCTAAAGAAATGAGATTGGTGGGCATCAGAAACAGGGCCTTCTATAGCAGTCCCCTGACCCCTTCCCAAGGAAGGTGGTGATTCCCTCCATATTTGCCTTTGGAGAGCTGTTGACCAATATATTATTTTGTTGAGGTTTGTGTTTTATTGCATTGTATCCATGAAAGCTAGCATGGTGTAGTGGTTTGAGTATTGGACAATGTCCCTGGAGACCAGGGTTTGAAGACTTGCTAAATCTTGGAAATCTCCTGAGTAGCTGTGGGCACATCACTCACTCTCAGCTTTAGACAAAAGCAATGGCGACCCCCCCTCCCCAGAACAAATTTGACAAAGAGGACTCGTCATATTTACACCTTAAGATTGTCATAAATAGGTCAGAAGTAACCTGAAGGCACACAACAACAATGTATTTAACATTTTCATTTTATTATATTTGTAGGAAGTGTTCTATTTTATATATTTTTTACTGTAGCTAGTGAAAATAATTATAAAATTTCTGAATAGAAATATAAAGGCAGTTAGAGAGAATGTTATGAGAAAACAGTTGATAAGTCCATGATGACTTAGATATGCCAGAAGAAAGTAGGACACATTTTGAACTAGTTAGTTTTCTGATCATATGCCTGTTTAAGGAATTAATCATCGCTGTCCTGATATCTTCAAAGCATTAATATGTCCTTGATGTTTTGCCCTTCTTCCCCACTGTAGCCATTAGACATCTCAGGAGCTTTTGTTTCTTTCTTTTTTTAAAAAAAAGGACATTGGCTTTGAATTTGACCAGTGTTTTTGATTAGTCATTTAAACCCTAAATTCTCAATAATTTTAGCTATGTTTTGACTGAAACACACCGGCAGCAAGCCATAGTTTATGAAGTGAATGTGTTTCTGCAAACCCTAATTAAAAATAGCTCCACATTAGATTATATTTTAAACCGCAATGTCTACTAAAGTGGCTAGAGATGTTTCCAGCCTTGTCAAGACTATGGTGGTGGAGAAAGTGATAGGGCAGTGCAAGCTTGAGGCTCACTCACATCCAGATTAATCATAGTTTATCATAAAATATGAATACATTACCACTTACAAACAACAAATAACCAATATGTGCAGTTGTTTCTCAGTTTGAGGTTGTCTAAGAAATTATTGAGCACGGAAACTAAAATAGGTCACTCTTTCATTGAGAAAAGATATCTAAAACAAATTGTTATGATGCCTTGTGAGGAAATTGCAAGTTCAGGACAGTAAGAATAGATGACCCAGTCTTTGGAACATTACCAAAGAAAGCACACCCCAAAGTGGCAACAGGCAATCTGTTTCCTCACACCCAACCATTTATTTATCTTGTCATTTATTTTCAGCATTATGGTTGCATCTGTTTCTGTTGTGATTCATGATGAAATCCTTTAATGCAGTCTGCACTGGACAGATGGTAGGGCAATTACCCCAAATATGGTCTGAGGGCATATCATGCAGCCATCTTGTAGGAAATAAGCAGGTCTGGCTCTTCTCAATGAGTGGATGAGAAACTATGAACATGTTGATACTGTATAGTTGTAGTTATTTGATGCCGCTGCAGTGGCTTCATTATGCTGAATTCTAGGATTTGTACTTTGGTGAGATGCTTAGACTCCTAGAGATTCCAAGTTCACTGCCCCAAACCACACCGCTTGAGCTTTCTAAGGCCCCTTCCAACAGCTGAATAAAATCGCACATTATCTGTTTTGACCTGGAATATATGGCAGTGTGGACTCAGATAACCCAGTTCAAAGCAGATATTGTGGAATTATCTGCCTTTATATTCTGGGTTTTATGGCTGTGTTGAAGGGCCCTAACAGAGAAGTCTAAATACCCCACCAAACTATAGATCCCAGGATTCCGTAAGAGGCACCATGACAATTAAAGTAGTATTGAATTCCAATTACTATATAGTGTAGATTAACTCTTTGTGGAAACTCGGTTCAAACTGTCATAAGTTTCACGATGTAAGAAATTTGGATTTACATACACTAAGAATCCAATCCTGTGTTTGTCTAGTCAGAAACTGGTCTTCCGGCTCCTCTGGGGAATGGCCAATTTCCCTTCGGCCAGGACGATGGGCAATAGGAAGATGATACAAGGTGGCCTTGATTTACCATCTTTATGGCTGAAGTTTTTGGCTGTTTTTCTCAGCCAGAATTTTGGAAAATATGACCAGGGGGTTAATCAACAGGATGGCATAGAGGAGTGGCTTGTCCTTTTTGCAAAGCACTGGGTCAATGAGAGGTGGACTCAGAAATGGTAGAGGGAGGAGCCGGTGCCCTTTTGGGTAACAACTGTCATGAAGCACGCTGGGCCCTATTTCCTAATAGAGATCTATGGACAGATCCAACAATATAAAGTATTGACAGAGTGGTTCTGAGCTGAGAGAGGGGTTATTAAGAACTTGTCTACTGGGAGATGGTGGGTGTGGTTTTCTTTTGGCCACAGTTTGAAAAAAATGCCCAAAAGGAACATCTGTTAAGTTATTTTTACCAGAAAAAAAATAGAATGTTTCATGGACCGGAGGATCCCCTTCGATCTGTGGCATATTCAGTGGAGATTTTACCATCAAATATACTATTTGAAGGGGAACCGACCATGGCTGAAAGAAAAAGAACAAGTTTGTCCCAGACTTCTGTGCCAGAAAAAAGGCCTGTGTTGTTGGAAGTGAGCATTTCATCAGAGACTGCCCTCGACCAAGAGACCTGGCAAAAGGTGGCCATTGTCTTTGATTGGCCAGATGTGGCGTTCCAACCTTGGGAGGCAGTGTCCTCTGGAATGGAGCCGGAAACCGGTATTCAGGGGCCACATCGACACCAAGGAAGGAAGAAGGGACAGCAACGGGACACTCGGGAGGCCTTTTGGGATGTTCTTTGGTCGACAAAAAGATTGATCAACTTGTATGTCCTCCTGGCCCTGGTTTTCCAGAGACGTTAAGAAATAACAACTCAAAAACCAGCAAATGTTACCTCTAGTGTGAATTGGGTGGTAGAGAAAATAGGAGTCCTGAGTAAGAAGAAACGAGGCAGGGTGCCCTCTAACTGATGGGAAAAGTTCGGGCCCTGGCTGGCAGAGACCACACCTGGGATCACCTGAAAGGCTGTAGGTTGATAGATAGATAGACAGACAGACAGATACATAGAATTAATAAAAAAGAATTTTTTGAAAAGTTTGATATATATTAACTGAGAGATATATATGCGAATTTACAATTGTGTTTGTAACTGTATTTGTAATTTAAACCAAAGAAGAAAGAAAAACTGTAAAGAAATATCGCAGCTGGTTTTGTAACTGTAATGATTTAGAAAATGTAAGTATTGCAAGCATTGTAAATATTGCAAAACTAAGTATGTCTCATTTGATTGTAATTGTTAGCAAATATGTTTGTGGTACGTATTTCTTATAATAAAAATAGTTATACCCTCCAAATTACTTATACCCATTGAACTCAGCAAGAGCTAATACCAGACGAATTCTAGTCTAAATGCAGAAAGTGGACATTTTCAACCAACCAGTAATACATGTTTTGAAAGAGAACTTTGTACTACAGTCCAAACATGACAACATTTTACAATCCACTCTCTCTATAAGGGAAGCAGGATACACATGGTTATGGTTCATGGGAACGATTTCCTCTTCCACATGTTTTGAGGGGTGAGGACCCCTTGACCCTCTAGATCAGGGATCCTCAAACTTATTAAACAGAGGGCCAGGTCACAGTCCCTCAAACTATTGAAAGGCCAGATTATCATTTGAAAAAAAATTAATGAATTCCTATGCACAATGCACATATCTTATTTATAGTGCACAAAACACTTCAAAAATACACTAATTAAAATGAACAATTTTAATAAAAATAAACTTATTAGTATTTCAATGGGAAGTGTAGGCCTGCTTTCAGTTCTTTTTTTGTCGTTTCAGGAGCGACTTGAGAAACTGTTTTCGGCTCTTGAGATAGGATTGTTGTTGTTTGCTTTCAAGTCGTTTCAGACTTAGGTTGACCCTAAGCGGGGGCCAGGTAAATGATCTTGGAGGGCCATATCTGGCCCCCGGGCCTTAGTTCGAGGACCCCTGCTCTATATCTTGTTGAAGCATAATACTCATCATCTCTCACCACTTACTATGTTGGCTAGGTCTTCTGGAAGTTGCAGTTTAACAGCATCTGGCAGATAGCACGTGGTGTGTTGCATTAATGGTTGGATTGTAACTGCTACCTCTCTCCCCACATGCCCTCGCCTCTAGTGACATCAAGAAACAGGGCCTTTCATTGGTCCTCTTGGAGCCAGAGCTGGTTGCCAGTATCAGCTATCATATCCTAGCCAGGTGGCAATGCTATTTGTCAGATTTCATAGGATACCTGGCACTGGTTTTTGACTCCACGGGAAGAACAGTCATTCTGGCGTCTCGCCTAGCACAATAGATGCTTAACATTGGATCCAAAACAACAGGGCAGGATTTGCCGTGACAGTTGCGGGCAGCTACAGGCGAAACTGCAAGGGAGAACTGAAAGCCTTTCTTCCCTTTCACAAACAACAACAACCATGTAATGTTATCCTAATAACCACAAAGGGGAGAAAACATTGCAGTATTGTTACTTTTCATAGGGGCAACACAGTGCCTTCTTTTGTACCTCATCTATTTTTTCAAAAGAAAGAGTCTGAAAGTCATTTGTCACACCTTTGCACCCTCTCCCTCCATCCCTCTCTGGGCATACCAAGAAATATTATTAATTTCTCTCCCCTTCACTTAGCCTCTCTCCTCTGAATAACCCACCAATTAGGTTGTTGGACTAGAGTAGTAATTTGGCAGGAGAAGCAAGAAGTAGAAGTGCACTCCCTCCTTCCCTTAAGCCTGCTGCCATAAAAACCACCAGTCAGCTCTTTGTTTGAGTGTGGAGTGGTACCACATATGGAAAAATAGTCATAAACCCAGAATATATAAAACTCCTGCTGATAGTTTAAAGTGCCGGTGGTGCGGAGGAAGCTTTAGAAGTGTTGAGCAGAGAATACACTGCTTTCAGGGCATTGACACCATTGTGTGGAGAGAAAAGAAATAAATAGTCTTTATATGGTAGATTGAGATAGGATAATGTTTAGAGGTGATGTCCCAATTCTGCTTAGTAGTGCAAGTCCTGTATATGTGTGAAAAGATTTTCTGACAGTCCCTTGCACTTGCCTATCCTTTATGAGCAGCTTTTCAGGGACAGGGGTATGACTGCTGTATTTTGTATATAGGAGCTTTCCAGCTGCACCAAATTGTTGCTCATGTTTTTTGCCCATTTTAAAATTCTGCACTCCCCCCCCGCCCGCCCGAAAGTACTATGCATTTCAGATGAAATAAATTCAGAATATTGTATGCTAGAGGGCCAGCATGGTGTAGTGGTGTGAGCATTGGACTACAACTATGGAGACTAGAGTTCAGTTCCCTGCTCAGCCATGGAAACCCACTGAATGACCTTGGGAAAGTCACATTCACAGTCCCAGAAATCCCTATGGTAGGGTCACTAGAAGTCAGAAAAAACTTCAAGGCATACAAGGTATGCTAGCCAATTTCAGTGGCTGTTTTTCCAAAGGAAGAGCCTCTGGTTTCTACCAGTTACCTCTGACTCTCTTGAGTAGGAAGGGTGCACAAAAAAGATGGAGAAGCTCCGCTGAGCATGGAGCTCTTCTTTGCCTTACTCAAGAGCTAGGAACACTGAGCTATATTTGAGATTAAAGTTCTCAAAGTGGCCATGCTGTGAGTTGTGGTTTAACAAAACCACTCTCTCAAACTCTGCATTTCTTTTGTTTCCAAACCGATATGTAAATTTCCCCTCAGGAACTGGACATGGAACTACATAGTTATGGAGGATGGATAATTAGTTTTTCCTCCCCCCTGCCCCTACAGTTTGTAGTGCTGTTTCTAATATGAAGCCATTATTTGCCTTGAGCAATAAAAGCTTCTTGCTTGGATTATCCCTTCTTTGCCTCATCGGGGATTGAGTAGAAAAAAGGAAACCCAGGAGCGTCTGTGCTTGAAGTCACACAATTCTCAATGTGTGAGTTTTCATAGAAACAGTACTGCTCTTTAAAGTATGTTAATAACCTCTTTGCCCTCCCCCCTCCCAAGTATGACATACCCACAGGCAGCTGCATTAAATGTATTTCACAAATCTTGGTGTAATATTGATCCTGGTCTTGTTAGTCTGAGAGTGATACCATTGCATCAATGAAGTGTGTTTGTTTTGTTTGTTTATTTATTAACGGTATTTATATACTGCTTTTCTCACCCCTGGGGGACGACTCCTCAAAGTGTTTTACACAGAAATAGAGGCAAAATTCAATGCTTTACATACGTGCACCAAATTACAATCAACACCATAACAAAGTATAAAATCCATGGGAAATTCATCATAAGAGACAATAATCCAAGTATGTTTATATAAACATTGACTTTACAAGTACCTATTAAAATTATGTTAGTACTCTAGTTGGAGCTGGAAATTAGATTTAGTCCACTGTATCCAAATATGTTTTCCGTGCAACTTCTAGCAGCACCACTAGTGAACTATGATGTTGTCTTATACTGAGTTAGCCTTGAGTGAACAAGGCCCCTATCTTCTAAGCAGCATGAGATACTTTCTCTAAAAACACTCCTCCCCATCCAAGCACACTTCCGGATCTTAACTCACCTCACTCTCTAGACAGTTCCACCATTCGGGTCGTGTCTGGAGGGTGCCAGGTTGGAGAAGGCTGTTCGTGTAGCAGGGGAGACCAACTGAACTGGAGTAGGTGGCAGTTGTCAGCCCTACATTCCTCACATTCCAGGAAATCTTCAGAGCAACTCACTGTTTCATTATCAGCAATCATTTTTGTGCATTTTGTGGTCATGATGCAAAGCAGATTTTAAGATACTCTGAGAATAACAACCTCAGCACATTAGAGCCAATCCTTTCTTTATAATAATAATAATAATAATAACTTTAATATTTGTGAGTCGCCCTCCACCGATGGTGCTCCGGGCGACTTACAACAATTAAAACCCTGGGGTGAACAATGTACACCAGTTTAAAAACAAGGAAAATAAACAGGAGGGTGGCTCGAATAGTTCAGGGTGCCGGGCCAAACCCGAACGCTAGGCGGAAGAGCCAGGTCTTCAGGGCTGGGCGGAAACCAGATAGAGACGGAGAGGCTCTGAGGGCGGGCGGCAGTGAGTTCCAAGTCGACGGGGCCGCGACGGAGAAAGCTCTCCGCCGAGTTTCCGTCAGTCTGGCCTCCCGCGCTCCAGGAGTAGTCAGGCGGCCACTATTGATGGAGCGTGCTGGCCTCTCGCTGCATTGGGCCGTCAACCGGTCACTCAGATAGGAAGGCCCAATGTTGTGCCGGGCTTTGTAGGTAAGCACCAGGAGTTTGTAGAGGGCTCTAGACTCCAGGGGCAGCCAGTGGAGTTCTTTGAGGATGGGGGAGATGTGATCCCTCACTGATGACCCAGTAATGAGTCTGGCTGCGGCGTTATGGATACGTTTCAGCCTCTTGGTTGTTGTCTGGGGGAGGCCCACGTATAGGGCGTTGCAGTAGTCGAGGCGTGAGACGACGGTGGCATGGACCACTGTTCTCAAGGCCTCTGGTGGAAGGTAGGGGGCCAGCCGACGGGCCCTGCGAAGATGGAAAAAGGCGCCTTAGCTGCAGCCTGGATCTGGGCCTCCATCGTGAGGTTTTCATCTAGGATCACTCCCAGGCTTTTCACCGCCGGGGCTGGGGCCAGGGGCTCGCCCTCGAAGAGTGGAAGTGGTGGGCGAGGGACGGGACAGCCAGGCCAGAGGATCTCCGTTTTAGCCGGGTTGATCTTGAGTCTATATGCTCTGAGCCAGCTCGTCACCGCCCTCAGCCCTAGACTGAAACTGTCCGGCACCGATGATGACCCAGGGTCAAGCTTCAAGAGCAGCTGCGTGTCGTCTGCGTACTGGTAGCAGGAGAACCCGTGGCTCCTGGCAATACTGGCCAGGGGCTGGATGTAGATATTAAAGAGGGTGGGAGATAGTATGGCACCCTGAGGAACTCCACACTCCAATTCATTTTTCGAAGAGACTTGACCCTGCCACTCGACCCGCTGCGAACGGCCCCGCAAGAACGACTCCAGCCAGGCCAGAGCTCTGTCTTGGATCCCAGAGGCCGCCAGGCGATGGAGAAGCAGGTCGTGGTCGACGGTATCAAAGGCCGCCGTAAGGTCCAGGAGGACTAGGATTGCCGAGCCACCCCGATCGAGTTGCCGACGGATGTCATCGGTGATTGCCACGAGAACGGACTCTACTCCGTGGCCCGCGCGGAAGCCCGACTGGGAAGGATCCAGGCCCCCAGATTGGTCTAAGAAGACCCGGATTTGGCTTTCTATTGCTCGTTCAAGGAGCTTGCCCAGGAAGGGTAGGTTGGCTACCGGGCGGTAGTTAGCAGGAACCTCAGGGTCGAGCGATGGCTTTTTCAAGAGGGGGGTGATTCTCGCCTCTTTCAGGGAGTCCGGGAAGGCACTCGTTTCAATAGAGAGGTTCACCAGGTCCCTCAGAGCACCGGACAAAATGTCAGTATTGGACTTGATTAGATGTGAGGGGCAGGGATCCGTTGGGCAGGTCGTCGCTCTCGCCCCGGTCACCAGTTTTCTCACCTCCGTTGTTAAGGGGGTGAACTCTGAGAGATGCTGTCCGGTTTCCCGGATGGGGGGCTGAGGCCTCAGTCCGTCTGTCTCGGGGATCAGTGGTAAGTCCTTCCGAAGGGCCGCGATTTTTCCAATAAAGTGTCTTTGGAGGTCGTCCGCTGTCAGCGCCGAGTTGTTAGGTTCCCTTTGTGGGGGGGCGAGAAGACTCCGGACGACTTTGAAAATCTGCGCCGAATGAGAGCCCGCAGCAGAAATCTGAGCTGCGTTATGGGATCTCTTCGCCTTTTTGATCTCTTTTTTATCCTCAGGGCCCTCCTACACTACACAGTTGCAGCACTATGATTCCACCTTAACAGTCATAGCTGCATCCTAGGGAATCCAGAGATTTGTAGTTTATGAGGGCATGGCAGTTCTCTGTCTGAGAATTGCAGTAGTCCTCTCTAAGCTGCAAATCCCAGGATTCCATAGAATGGAACCAAGAAAGTTATATTGGAATCATTGTGCTATGCTTTCATAGTGTGGATGAGTCCTCAATCTTTTCTTTCATTCTTTGGGATCATCCACATTTCTGGACTGCTCTCTAGTATTATGCCTTGGCTACTGGTGTAATCAACAATGATTCAGAACATCATTTACTCGGTCTGTGGATATATGAAAGGAACATATCTTACTTTAGAAATTTAAAAAGTAAACAGTGTGGCTGTTTCAATCTTTTTACTACCATGTCCCATGCAATAATAAACCCTCTTGGATTCAGTAGAAGTTGTATTTACAATGATATGTGTAGGGTGATTTTTGAACCATTTTAGATAACTTCAGTATAAAAAGGGGTGTATTAATCAATTTTAGCATAAATCAATTTCCTTTATGCCCTGACCTAGTTGCTGTAGATCAGGGGTGCTCACACTTTTTCAGCATGCGAACTACTTATGAAACAACCAAGTCAAAATGATCTACCTACCCACTACTCAGAGAGCCATAAAAGCAAAATATTAGGAAATGTATTTCAATGAGAGCCATATAATATATTTTAAGACTGAATTCAACTAAATGTGAGTATAATAAGCCCCTGAATTTATTCATAATAATAATGATGATAATATTCATTCAGCCTCTGCTACTACTACTACTACTACTACTACTACTACTAATAACAACAACAATAGGTTCCTATAGTAGAAGGAGACCTCCAAGAGCCATCCAGTCCAACCTCCTTCTGCACCTGGGCGGCGTCGGGAGCCTGCAGGGCGGGACTGAGCCTTTCTCCCGCCCTGCCTGCGATCTACCAGGACGCCCTATGCGATCTACCAGCAGATTGCGATCTACCTAATGAGCACCCCTGCTGTAGATGTTGTAAAGAATAATGAAGGGAGCAACAGTTCATCTTAAGACCCACTTGCCCATTTGTGCAGCTTAACATTGGGTATATGCATGTGTCAGAGGTTGAGGGATTGTTTCCCCCCCAAAGTGTTTTGTTTCCCCTGGTCTTAATAATGTTTAAATGTAACCCATTAATATTAACATCATGATTTAAAAAGCAACTTCTTGTTCTTTTTTGGGGTAATTTTCCTCTAAAATGACTTTAAAAGTAACTTTAAAATGTAGTTCGAAAACATTACTTGTTGGTTTAGTTCTCCCATCAAAATGTAACTTTATAATGTCAGTGTTTCAGGTATTTGTCTTGAGTCCCCCTGGGGAGATAGGGTGGGTTATAATAAAGTATTATTATCATTATTATTGTTGTTGTTATTTTATTGTGTTACATGTGATGAATAATTCCTCAGTTTTTACCTGTGTAGTTTTTGAATCTTGCCCTCTATGTACAACTATGTGGCATATTTACCAATACTTTGCTTGCTTCTGAAGGAAGAGGGGAGGAAAATAGAAAAAGGAAAGAATGTCTTGTCAGATTTAGAAAGTCTTATTGTAAATCTGCATACTAAAACCAACTGAAAGGGTATTCTGCTTTCATGCTGCAGGAGTATCCTGTGGCTTTATTGCCACATTGATTCATCAGAGCATCATTGAACACTATTCAGCAGTGTCCTACACAGATTCAATAGTAAAAAAGAAGTAACTTATCTTATTAGGCAACTGTGAATGTAGTCCTATGTGTGGTTTACTCATAAATGTCTCATTGAGATATTCAGTTGAGCTTATTTGTCAAGGAAGTACGTGTAGGAGTCCAGCTTGAGTTCTTGTCAACTTATTGCTTGGTCATTAAAATCTTTGTTTTCTCTCAAATGAATATCACAGGGAGACCACAGGATTTTTCTATGTCAAAAATACTGGAGTATGTTGATCAAAAGCCTCACTTTGGAAGTCTGCTGGAAATTTATCCCTTTTCTCCCTTTGTTTTTTTAAAAAAATGTGGTATGTTTTCCTCAAAAAGTTGTTTACTTAGCTGACTCCAGAAGAGAAATGGAAAGTGGAGGAGAGAGCTAGTGGACCCATGCCAGTGGATTGATGCTCCTTAATAGAGCAGGCGCAGGGTCTACTTAAGGCCAGAAGCAACATTTTACTAATTTGTTGCTACTTCGGATGTTTTTGAAAACTCTAATGAGTTAGCATTACTTATCATATTGAAGGCTGGTTGACAAATCTGTGGGGGAAGTGTTGATGAGCTGTGGAGTTTCCATGTTCATTGCTTGAGGACAAGATAAGGGGTGCAGACAGTTAGGGCTGGCTTTGTGCCCTGTATAATATATAGAGTTACTGGTTCCTGATAGGAAGAGATACACATTTTAATAATTGTGCGATGAGAAACTGCTAAGTACACATTACAAATCAAAATACTTGGGTAGCATTACAGGAAAGTAAAGGTCCAGAAACCTTTTGTGTGTGTCTATATACCTTCAACTTGCCTGCTGATGTATGGTGATCCCATGAATTTCATAGGGTTTTCGTCGGCAAGGAATTCCATGAATTTTATAGAGTTTTCTTAGGCAAGGAAGTTTTGCCAGTTTATCTGAAATATGGCTGAGACCTCCTGGTACTTGTTGATAATCTCCATCTAAGTATTAACCAAGGCGGATCCTGCTCAACTTTCAAGATCATACAGCAACAGGTGCCTTTTAAAAATTCTTGCATAACTGTGTGGTATCACAGTACGGTACAGGTAGTAACTCAATAAGAAGATATACCATCTTCTGCCTTGTTTTTGATTTAATGGGATTGAGGTAATCAACTATTTCACAATTGTTGGGCTTCAGGTAACAACTTTGTTTCATAATCAGTTGTGCAATTACTGCATCCATTCTAATTATATTCATGTATATTTTGTTGTTATTGCGTGCCTCAAGTCATTACTGACCTATGGTGACCCTTAGACAAATTTATGAGAAGAACCTGACTTTGCTTTCGTCTGAGGTTTAGGGCCTTTCTACACGTTCATTAAAGTCTGAGAGGGAGCAGGTTAAAAGTGTGTGTGTGTGTGTGTGTGTGGCTAAACAACGTTTTGTCAAAAGTTTGGGAGGAATCAGGTTAAGGGCTTGAAAACACATGTTTAAAAGGTGCCCCTTAAACCCGATTCTTCCTGTGTAACATGCACCTTTCCATGTCTGTGTATCCAAGCAGGCAAGGAAAACATGTTATTTCCTTCTCTCCCCCTTGTGTGGACTCCTCCAGTTTGCATTTCTTAAAAGCCAGAAACAGCTGATAAGCTGTCAAATGGAGACATGGGTGGCTCAGGGAAGCAAAAGTGGAAAGCCAACAGAACTCTCTCCAATTCTGTCTTTTATACTTTGTAATATTAAATAGAGCTTGAGTTAACAATTGGGGAAGACAGAGCTCCAGTGGAAGATTTTTTTAAATTGCTCTGCAGTGTGCTGGACCTCATATGAACATATTTGCATATGTACCTGTATGGTGCTTCTGCTGTTTAAAACTCCTCAGCTCAAACAACTCAACTGCAAACTTCTAAGGTGTTCACATTGTCCCTCCTCTAATATTAAAAAACGCATGTGTTTAAGCAGTTAGTCAGTACTGATTATGGAGTAGTAGTACTATTAGCATGAAAGGATCATCAGCCACTGGACAGTGCTGGAGATGAACTATGGCTTGAGCTTGAGCAGTTCATCTTGTCTGGCATGACAAAACCTCACAAGACAAACATTGGTAAACGGGGGTCCCCATCTATGCCTGTCATAGTTCACAGTTATGATAACATTTGGGAATTGTGTTTTGTCACAAATGAGCTCTAGGTCAGAAGGACAGGAGTCAAAATATAAACAAAAATGGAGAGAATTTGTCAATGTCCATTTCAGGGCATCTTATCTTTCCATCCCATCCCATCCCCAAATGTCACATCACACTTAGATTCAGGGGGAAAGGGGGTGAATATAGAGCATATGTTACAGTGTGAATAGAGGATTAATTATCACGGATGTATTAAATTGGCCTGATTTCTAACTGTATGTATGGCCTGAGGTAGTGGACTTGTGCTATCTTTCTCTTGATATATACATATATTCACATATCAAAATGCTCAACTCCTCCCTGGTATGCTGGTTTTTTCAGTGTGGAAGAATTGGGTGGGGGGAATAGAGGATTTTAAAAAATACAGCAACACTCATCAGCTGTCTCAAATAATTCACCCAGGAAATAGATTTATCACCTCTATTTTTTATATCAGATGTGTGCTAAACCAGATTATCCTAAATTTAGATAGGTGTGTTCCTTGGTGATTTTCCAACCTTTGTAAACAAAAGTAAAACTAATGCATTATTATTGAATTAAAAATACCTAGCCTGTAGAAGTCACCAGGACGCTTACGTCATTTAAAAAAACAAGTCAGTAAGTTCTCTAAGTGTGCCTTTATAGCCGCATCAATGCCTTTATAGGCACAATCCACTTCATGGTTTTGAGGTGTGATAATGATATGGATCCATGTGCTAGGGACATATTTGCAAAGCATTCTTTCAATGTTGTGAAATACTGTATAACAGATGGATATGATTGCAATATATGAAGCTTCTGAAAGAACAAGAAATATGTTGATGTCCAGTTTCTGAATAAATTCTGGTATTTTCTCATACTTCAATTTTCCCTTCAAATTCATACAGTCTGAAAAGACAGAAACCCTATCCGCTCATGAATGAAATAAAAAAATAGTTCTGAATTAGTTGCCTGTGATAAATAGTTTTATCATTTGGGAGGTAGGAGAGAGGGTTGGATAATTTTGCACATTGAGAATTTTGTTTATCTACATCAACCACTTCATCACACTAGAGCAGGGGTGCTCATTAGGTAGCTCGGGAGCTACTAGTAGATCTTCGGCCCTCTTCCAGGTGATCTTCGGGCCTTACCAGCCGGATGAGTCACTCCTGCCATGCGCGCACACACCCTGCGCGCACGCGCGCTCCTGCTGCTGGCTTCCGCTCTTGCGGTGCTTCTTTCGCCTGCAGGGCATTGCAGGAAGAAGGAAGCACGAGGTGGGGCCTCTGGAGGGAGCGCCCTGCTTCTCTCTCGTCCAGAAGCAGCTGTGCAACCCCCATTGCCAGTGAGACAGGCAGGGCGGAGCACTCCTTCTGGATGCCCTGCCTCGTGCTTTCTCCTTCCTGCAATGCCCCGCAGGCGGAAAAAGCGCTGCACGGGCGGAAGACAACAGCAGGAGCACGCGCAGTGGCAAGAGCACGCGGCGGCGAGAGCGCGGGGGAGCGCAGGGCGGCGGGGGCAGGTAGATCTTTTGGACTTGGTTGCTTTAAGAGTAGCTCGCATGCTGAAAAAGTGTGAGCACCCCTGCACTAGAGAATGAATCCTCTAAATCCGGTTCCTGCCTCTGCAGAATTCTGAGTTTTGTAGTTCAGTGATGCTGTAAAAGGCTCCTCCCTAAACTACAAACCCAAGAATTCTGCAGGAGGCAGCAAGCGGATTTAAAGTGGATTCATTCTCTAGTGTGATTAGGTTCTCAGTGTACAAATATAAAGTATATGTATGCAGCATTTGGCAGTTGTTGTTGTTCCTGCTTCTAAAAATATGACCTGAGAATCTGTCTTATTAATTTTTCCTCCTTCAAGCAATTTCTTAAAATTGCTAGATAGCTATGCAAGGATTCAAAAATATAGTAGCTAGATTAGTTCTTACTATTTTAGGAGTAGCTACCATCTGTCAGTAGCATATTTTGCTATAATTTCTAATTGTGGGAGGAAGATACCAGCAAGTAACCACATGCTTCCACCTTGAGAAACCAGATTTGTGCTAGACCTGTAGAGAAGTGGATGAATCAGGTGGAGGATTACGAAGGCAGTAATGAACAATATAGTAACTAATATTTCATAGCTATATGATAATAATGATGATGATGACGATGATGATGGTGATGTATGTCTAACCCGCATCTTTCTCCCCGAAGGGACTCAGGGCAACTGAGGGTTGGGAAAGGCACTGAATTTAATAAAAACTGGGTGGTTACTGAGTTTAGTCTCTGTATTTTGTATATGGTCCTGTTTAAATCTAAGGTACTTAAGTCATAAATTTAAAAAACTTGATATAGACAGCAAAATCAGTATAAGTGCTTTGGCATCTATTTCAGTGTAATACTTTAAGGAAACCGCTATTTGCCCATTTAGTGGCCCCACGTTCCTTTGAACCCCTTTATCAATTGCAGTTATAAAAAATATGAGCCTTTAAAATATGTGCCTGTCATTTAGGCAAGGCATATTTGGCAGCCATTATAATGATTCCTTTGTAGAAAGAAGACTTGTTAGTGCACTCTGAGATGCTATTTTCTTAAGAAGATGGAAATTGCAGGCACCCGGCCTCCCTGAGGTCACTGTTAGGGTTGAAAGTACATTGGAGACATACATTTGTGTTAGTAGGATAGCTGCACTAGATATATATTTATTTTTACTTGTATGTACTTGTATGTCAATCTGTGAATATACAGTGCACTTGCCTGTTAATTTGTGAATAATATAGCATTGAAGTCATGATTCCAAGAGGACAATGGCAAGATCAATACTAGCAGATATTAAAATGCTCTCCAAAATCTGAGTTGGCAAGATCTGTTGGGAACAAGTCTTATTTGTATAAATCAAAAGGGGGGAAAGTGCAACTTGGGTAAAACACAAAATACAGTTACAGAAACATAATGAAATTCAGGAAGTATCTGGTGAAGAAGAGGATCCAAGCCGCACCTTTTTTTAATTTAATGATATGTCCATAGACAACAATGAAACTGTGGCAATTTCACCAAATCACCCAATCAAGACCTGTGGTTTTCATTCCTAAGGCTGAATCATACGCCATGTCCATTGGGCAGAGAAAACATGAGTGAAGCTTTCTCCTTCAATGAAATTATTGGTGTTATTCAGAGATAGCCAAAAAATAACATTGAAACAGCACCCTAAGCTGCCAAAAGGGGTTTGAGAGCAGGGAACTGACACTTCTGCAACCAAATGATTGGAAAGTCACACATTGTGGTCATTGAGATGCCCTGTGTGCATGCATGCATCCCCCCAAAAAAACCCCTCTTTAAGATGGAAGATGTTTTTTACTTATTATTTTTGTCAGAAAGTGTTCTACACTGAGGAATAATGGAGATGAAGATGTGCCCATATGTACTCAAGGTCACATTGACAGTAGGGTTGCTTCATGAAAGGGATCCTATACTGTTGCTAGGCAAGAATTGGTAAGTGGCATGGATGGTTGACCTGGCTGATATTAGGCAGAAGTTGTGCAGACTCTGGTTTGACTATATCACCCGCACAATTCAGGTGCCCAAGATGTTTGTGATAAGAGCAGAATAAGAGATCTTAGGTGTGAGAACTTCAAAACATCTCCTCTTCTATGTTCAAAGCCTGAGGCCTTTTGAGTTCATGGGCTATACTGAAATCCATGGCAGCATTTTCATAAGTCACAGCCAACCTGAAGGCACATAATATCAACAGTTATGGCATGCTTCATTGCTGCATCCTAGAAGTGCCTGAATCTTCATTTCAGCAGTTCCTGTTTTGATACTTTCCTGCTGACAGAGCTTAACATTTGCGGCTGATGGGCAAATTTCCAGAATCAATGCTGAGTCTATGACTAGCATTGCAGTGGTTCAGAAAAAAGGAAATGGTAAATGACTAAGGAAGGAGACGGTGTTTGGCATACATTAATGTGCTAAATTTATTAGACATAGCCATGACAGTGGTAGGGCTAGGCCTCTATTCAGGTGGGTTATTGGCAATTGACTGGTTGTTGGGAGAGAGGGTTTGTTATGAATGGATGCTGTAATTTTTACATCAGTATATTTTTAAAGCACATTCTATGTGGTTATTTATTTATTTATTTCAAATATTTGTACCCTGCCTTTCTCTACCCCCAAAGGGGGACTCAGGGCGGCTTACAGCCGGCAGCAATTTGATGCCCCATATATACAACAAATAAAAACAACATTTACATAATAAATAAAACATTAATCAGATTAAAAACAATTAAAATAGTACAAATAGTCCAAGTTCTACAATCAACAACTTACTCCGAAGCCAGCCCACAGTTCATTTTCCAAAGCATTGTCATCATATTTATTGTCAGCCTGCTACCTGAATGTCTATCCAAATGCCGGTCCCCCTAGCCACGTCTTCAACTTTTTCCTAAAGGAAAGGAGGAAAGAAGTTAACCTAATTTAGCTGGGGAGCGATTTCCACAGGCAATGGGCCACCGCTGAGAAGGCCCTGTCCCTCGTCCCCACCAAGCGCATTTGTGACAAAGGTGGGATCGAGAGCAGGGCCTCCCCGGAAGATGTAAATTTCGAGTTGGGACGTAAGGGGAGATATGTTCGGACAAGTAAGCTGGGCCAGAACCGTTTTATATATGTTTTAATGTTCTATTTTGTTTAGTTGTATTTTAGCATTATATAACTTGCTTTCTATATCAGAGGAATCCAGAAGTAATGTAAACATGTAAGGAGATGGGACAACTGGGAGCATATCTACATAGGCAATATAACCTTGGGTGTGCAAGAATCGTTCTTGTGACATCCACATAATGCATTGGCCCTTCACACCCCCAAGACGGAATAGACCGTTTAATGTGATTTTGCCCTGTGATAGGCAAAGTCGGGGAATACTCTGGAGTTTTACTGAAGCTATGGAAGTCCTGTACCTCAAAATAATGTATGCAGTAGGGCCAGTTCTGAATCGGAACCATCCCTGCTGTTCACATAGCCATCCTGCTTTTCCTAAGCTCTGGGCTGTCCAGATAGAGGGATGTTACTTTACCTACACTATTTTTGCGGTGGTCATGAAGCTCCAAAGAGCTCCTGACTGTCTCTGGGCACCATTGTTGGTGTTTGTAAGGGTGTCCATGTGACTCAGAGAGGGGAGTGGAATAGCCCCCTCCTTTCTCTCCTCTTCTCTGAATTATTCAGGTGTCCTTGCAAATGCTAGCAATGGCACCTTGGGACAGCTAGGAACTCTTTGGAGTTTTGTGACCACCATGATGACAATAATATGATCACCAAAATAAGGGTGGCCGTCCAGTAGGGATGAACTGTAGTGGGACAGAAGCTGGCAAGGAAGCCACACCAAAGTGTAGTGTAGGGTACTGTCCCAGTCTTGGGGTTTTCTGCTCATGTGGATGTACCTCGGATATGTGTGCATGAATACAAACAAGGTTCATTGCCGGTTCCCCCAATGACACAGACTAGAATAGAAGGATCATGCTAGCCTGATGTTCATTTTTAAGTTGTCTAACACTCAGCTTTCTCCAGTTTTAAATCGCTAGCAAGTTCTCCTTTAAAATTATGTTGTCTAGTTTAATAAACAAAATGGCTTTACCTTAGACCAGAGTCACATTTGCTGTACCAGAAGCTTTAACTGTTATAACTGAATTAACAATGTAGCCTTTATGTGAATTTGAGGGGAGGGAGGGCTCAAGAAGCTTATAGTAAAAATGCAGCTCTGTTTTCACATTCTTCATTGATTAGAATTCAGTATGTTAAGGAAGCCTTGAATTTAAGGCCTGCAATCTCGCCTCTTGACTGCCCTTGTGCAACTGCAGTTGACTTCTCTGGGAGTTCACTGTGAGCATCTGAAGGCAGAATTTGGCTCTTGCTATGGAAAGTATTTCCATAGAAAAGACTTGAGTGCAAGCTTTAGTTTTAGACTCTCCCACAGCATTGGAAGGGATAGAATCAGCCAGTTTAAGGCCAAAGAAGTCTAGGTGAACCCATTGCTCCAGTCATCATATGTTTCCAATCAGTGTTTCTTGGCTGCCTCCATGAGTTAACCAGCCCGACTTGACATGCTAGTAAGAAGGGGTGAAGGAAATAGCATTAATCTGGACAGAATGGCTCACTAAGATTTAAAAAGCTGCTTGTCGAACTGGTGCTCTTATCAAAAGAGCGGTCTTTTTACCTTCCAACACTTCACATATATATCAGCACTTGGTAATGCCGCATTTTAATTTTATCATTTTATTTTTATTTATTATTGTTTTACTCAATAAATTATTGTTGTTATTGCAATTGAGAAGTGCATGCACTGTGATTTCCACTTCTTCTTTTCCCTACCCCAGCAGCATGATAGATTTTAGGATGAAGTGCTTAGGCAATAAACTGGGTCTGTGGAATCCACTGGGGTTTGGTTCCAGGATATAGATACCAAAATGTATGAATCTTCAGATCCCATTATGTACAATGGAATAGTAAAAATTTTGCAAAATCCAAATCTTTTTGGATAATGTTTTTTTGATATTTTTTGATCTTTGAAAAATGAAAACCTCTTGTTAAAAGCATGACCTGTCATAACCTTTTGAAAATTTATTCACCAGCATTCATGCAAAGCAACTAGGTTTCTCAGCTAAATATGTCTTTGAACTGTTAGGGACAAAGATATGCCAATGCATGCGCTTGTATATGTGTGTGTGTGTGTGTGTGTGTGAGAGAGAGAGAGAGTTTCAGAAACGTTCCTTTTAGTTGCCCCAAAACTACTCTCCCTTAAAATCTATTTGCCTTTAAATCATGCTCTCAAGAGACAAAAATAAGCAGATTTTTAAAATAAAAAGTAGCATAGTTGGTTTGCTCACAAACTTCATGTATAAGGTAATTTACGTATGTTTCCATCCCATAACCAGATCTGAAAGCAGACTGGATAGTCTGTCTCACCTAGGAAAACCTGGAGCATTCTAGTACTTTGTCCTGTTCTAAAATATCCAATATAGTTGGATCCAAGGAAGATTTATTTTTGAAATGAAATACATGGAATTGAGTAAGTTTTCTCTCAAGTCCCATGAGTTGCAGCCTTCAAATTGCCTTTTGAAATAATCTACAATACAGCTGAAGCTCATATGAGTAAATGCCAGCTGTTAGGAAGATAAGTGTAAACAGGCTTGTAGTTGTAATCGCTCCCCTTGTTTCTACCCAATCACAAGGAAGATGTCACACAAAGAGCACTACAAGGTGGCTTACTATTGTTTCCTCAACAAAGCATCTAGAAGGAACGTGCATAGGAGGACAAGCCTGTTGTCATGAATGAGTGATCAAGAGAATAGAGAAAATACACAAAGCAGTTAGTGTGTTTTGAGCAGACCTGTCCTTCAGCTGTTTGCCCACTTCACCAACCAGCTGAACACACCAGTGGAGTGATAGCAGGTGAAATATGAAGTAAGACAGATTCATCACAACACATTTGGTGTATTAATGTGCTGTGCGTTGACAGCGTTTCATCTTTTTTTAAAGGATCGAAGACAACTGCTTGCTGTATCAGCGAAAACATACCCTAAATTTGCTGACGTGTCAATATATGCCACCTACAAGCCCAAACCTGTTATTGTTGCATTTATTAGCATAACAGGGGCAACATCATAAGTACAATAACATGTATAATTGCCACTTGGATGATTGGCATGTCCAAGGGATTGGAAATAGAGGTTTATTTTAAGAAAAAATAAATAAAACAAGCACAATAAGATATTATTTTATATGAGGAAAAAGGTAAATGTTCAGTGGATACTTTTATTCTGTGGGCTGTTTTCTCCGTATTAGGTTCTTCCCATAATTGTAGGACAGTGTTACCCATGAATAAAGGAAATACTAACCGAGACTTAAGTAAGACTTAGCATCTTAATGAGTGTAATAAATATCTTGCCCACAAAAATAGCTGATCTCAATTGATCTATTTTTTCTGCAGTCCAATATTTTGATTCAGAGTCTTTTATAGATCAAAATGGAATGTAGTTAGAATTAAAGACAGAGAAGAGGCATTTTCACAAATCCTTAGAATTTTTTTAACCAAAGTCAATGATAAGAGAAGGAAAATACTTTTTACAACATCCCTTTTTTCAGTGAACTAGCTTTATTAGATTTTTAAGTCATTTAAGTGTTCAATATAGTGTTCAAAGAAGAATATTTACTAGGAGTGTATCCACCTGAGTGTCTTGATGTGTATGTCTCTTTGTCGCTTCACAGTAAAGTGGTTTCTGATACCTCTTTGGCAAGGCACATTGCTGAAATACTTTGAATTGCAAGTTAGCAGGACATTATTGTTCTGCATTCTTGGTTTGTGGCAAGCTAATTTTGTCTTGATGGGGCCGAAGGAGAGTGTTGGTTAAGGTCCCTAGGTGCTGATCTTTATTTTGATTAATTTTATCTTGCTTGCAGTCAATCTTTTTTGTCAGCCTTTTTTATTTTAAAAGATTGACATGAATGTGGCAGTGCAAGGCACGGGCAGTTTTTAAAGTGCTGTATATGTATATATTGCTCTCTGTGCCATTGAAATGGAGATGGTTTGCCTATATTCCATTTGTTATAAGTGGTTTCCTGCATCCTTATATTAATTGCTTATCTATTGATTCATCGATCCATAATTGATTATAGGGGTCCAGTCTAGTTAAGGCTGATCTACAAACTGCAGAACACTACTATTTCTTCCTTAGTAAAATTATGATTATTCTGTAATATGATTGTACTAAAAAAAAACCTTAAAATAAGAAGTTTTATTTGAGAAGATCATATGATTTAAAAATAAACTGAAGATACTATGGCATTCTTAATTTAAAAATGTTTGGTCACAGGTTGTTTAAGCTTCCTTATTAGAATAGCAAACTTGTGGTATCTGAAACATGTACAGAGATGGTTGTTTTCTTCATGCACAGTCAGTTCTGTAATCTTATCTACGTGACTGAACATAGACATACATACCAGATGCACTACAAGCAGATACTTGTGTAGGCATTGCAGGAACCTCTGATAATGTTGAAGTCAATATGGTCCTGGTCCCATTTTTCTTTTTCTTTCTAATAATAATTAAGCCAACAATGTGCTACTTCTGATTTTTATCTTAATTGATAATAATGAAGCTATATCTCATCCCCAGATACTTTTTGCTTGCTAGTTTCTTCCCAGATAATTGTGAAATTATCAGTTAATCATTCGAAATGATCAGATGATTGTGAAATCATCTGATAGGAAGTCAGAGGATAATATATTTTTGGCTTTGAACTGAAATACATGTCACACCAATTAGACTGGTATGTTTTTGCTGTCTAGAAACAGAGACATGCTAGACAGACATGGCTTTGGAAACAGGAATAAAAGCCAACATTTCTTACTTCCAGTCCTGTCACAAATCTGTAAAAATTGTTGTGGCTTGACCTTGAAAAAAACCTCTGTTGAGATCATATCCTAAAACTAAAAATTATTAGCCTGTGCCCGGCCCAATCATTCCATTATGTGGTTTGCTGTAATGATGCATATGTGTAGACATGGATTTCTTTTCTTATACTGAACCATATTGCAGTCAGTGACATCTACTTCACATTTGCAGTCTTTGAAAATATTAGTTTGCAGAAAAACTGGAGAGTCTGTGACTTACTGATATAATTTGTTTTAAATCATATTAGTAGCGTTGTGTTGGCCACTGTGTTTTCATAAGTTATGAGAAGTGTTCATTGAGTGAACACGAGGGCTTACCCATTTCAGCCTGGGAACCATTTCCCAGGAAAAATACTGAGAAGAATGCCATGGCTGAAGTTTATAACTTCTTAGATCATATTTTACACTGGAACCTAAACATAACAGTCAAGAAGATGCAGTAAATATGAATAGCCTAAGTATTATTTATTTATTTACTTACTTACATACTGTATTTATATACTGCCTTTCTCACCCCTGGGGGGACTCAAGGTGGTTTACAACATACTAATGGTAAAAATTCAATGTCAACATACAGTACACAAATAAATCATAATAACTAATTACTAATATAACTATGAACTTACTATTAAAAAACCATTTACTTAAAAAAAAGTACTGTCCAAAATGATTTTTAGGTCAGATGTATGTGTTATTAAATGTGTGTATGTATTTTTGTGTGTGTGAGCCACATCATCCTGTTGGCATACTTAAATTATGATTTGGGCCTCCATGAAGATTTGGTGTGAAACAGTAATACTATAGTAATATGCAGTGCTATTAGTAGTGAGGCACACTGTACATAGCCATCATTTATTGATTGTTTTCATAGAGAAACCTAAAAGGCTGAACAAAATTCAGACATTTTGTTGAGTCTGGTGTCTCAGTGGAAAGATTGCACCCCTCTCTTCGACGCCCACACTGTCCGATTGTCTGTGCTCACTCGGCATGTCAACGCTTGACATCATGATTCAACCTCTTTCTGATTTTGCAATCCTCTGAGCCACAGTGCACGCATCAGGATCCTAAGCTGCCAACTCCAATAAACACTAAAGACTATCCAGGGCCAAGTTTATTGTATTGTTCTTTGGATGCATGATGAAAACAAAACTAGTTTGAATCATGAAATACTTTGAGGGACTTAGCTGGACCCCAGCCTTTCCTGTCTCCTCTTTTGTTTTCCAAATGCATCAACAGATGGCTGTGGAAGTGCTAAATCTGTACCTTGCCTGACCTTTGCCATTGAGGAAGGTAAATCAGTTTGACAGAGAGCCTCCCAGAATATCTTTAAAGGATCTGGTAGGTAGTTATTGTAAACAAATCTAATTAAAGAAGATTCTCCTATGTTTTCATTAGCAAACCACACACTTGTGGGTACTGGGCATTTAAACCTGTTGCTGTGTCTCGGGAAAAGGAAAATTTGGACAGAGATTACAGAGAGAGAGTTTTTTATTCCCCTAGTAGAAGATTAATTAAAGAGTATGTTGTTCGAACAAGTAGATCAGAAATAAGTTTCTGATATTCAGGAAACCCTTTAAATTGTAGGAAGTTTTTCCTGGTTGTCTTTTCATCCCTGCAAGCTTCACTAAATCTCCCCACCCTAGGATGCTATTTATTGGGATGGGCCTCCTGCTTGGTGGTCAGCAACCAAACTCCTAACTGCAAACTTTCTCACTGCACCAGATTTATTGTAAATACTAGACAGTTATAAAATTTGCAGTTGGAGCCTGTCCCCAAAAGGACTCTTAATTTCATGTGTCTGCTAGGTTTTGTTGGGACTGTGAATGACCTTACAAAGTACTGTTGGCTGTTACATTTTTATTGGATTCATTTTGTGTACAGAGTGAAGCTACCACCAAGGCCAGCTCTTATGTTCAGGCACCCAGTGGTCATTATGACAACATCTTAGCAACATCAGTTGCACCAGACATTAAATTTATATGATGCAGTTGTTAAAGTGGTTAGTTTTAATGTGTGAGACTCTGCTTCCCAATAATCATTAACCAGGAAATTTGCTGACTTTATTTGACCACATTGCTCTGACTTGAGCCAGAAGGAGTGAGAGAGTTTTCCTACAGAAATAGAAATGGGGGGCTCCGAAATGGATATTTAGGTTAAAGATTGTCATCTAAAAAGCTTGAAGACTAGTTAATTGCTTGTTAAGTTGTTTTTAACTTGGGAGTACGGTGAAATCATTATTCAAAAGTGAATGGTTGAAAAATATGTGTGTTTTTTTAACTATCTATAGGCAAAATAATATTTCTAAACATGCAAAATACAGGGAAAGAGAATCTACCTAAACATAAGAGGAACTTCCTGATGGTAAGAATTGTTTGGCTGTGGAATATGCTGCATCAAACAATAGTAGACTCTCCTTTTTAAAGTTGTAAAGCAGAGGCTGGATGGTCATCTGTTAGGGATGCTTTAAATAATGACAGGGGTTTGGACTGGATGGCCCTTAGAATCTCTTCCAACTCCATAATCCTATGATTCTGTTTTCTTTCAAAGAAGTGCAAAGAAGTGTTTTCTGCACATAAAATGCTGAAATTGGGGACATATTTTGCACAAAATTCAACCTTATTGCTTTGCACAGAAACCATCCTTTTGTGAGCTGGAAAATTTATCTTCTCATTCAGAAAATATTTCTACACAGGATTATTATTTTTGCCATAGAAGGTTGCTCCCTGTGCAGAAGACTCTATTATTGGTGCAAAACAAGCACGCGCACATTTTGAACAGAGTAAGTTCCAAATTGTAAATAGCTTTTGAAAGTAGTGTGTTCATCCCCAGAGGAATGAACACTGCTAAAGTTAATCACTGTTCGCTTTGAGAAGATTTACAGAAAAAATAGATTTTTACTCTTGAATATATGATTATGGATGTGATCCGAGGCATTGTGTTTTTGTATTCTTTCCTCTTAAGGATTGTTTATTTGCTCAAACTAGGTCCTCACCTTGACATTTACAGATGGGAACAAAAAGTGTGACATCTTTCACTTCTGCCTTGCTCAAAATTTCAATCTTCAGGGGAGGGGGGCTTCTTTCAAAAACGATAAATAACCTGTATTTTCTAAGAAGCATTTGACTGCAACAGTTAACTAAAATGTAGAGACCTTTCAGCGGCTGTGTCCAACCACAGGAGGGTTGGCTGTCTACATTCTTGTTTTCTTTCTTTCAGCAATCAAGGGTATTTTTTCCAGATAAGGTTTGAGCAACTGTTTTTCATCTGGTAGAATGATTTTAATAGGGTAACCCATTTACTTATTTTCTGGTGTTATAACTTTAAAGCATTTGTACAGTTTGGATCTTGTTATAAGCAGTCTTGGGAGAAAGATAGGATATAAATGTGAAATTTGTTTCGCAAGGTATTAAATCCAAAAAAGAAAAAAAAGAAAAATAGAGTTACAGGTGACAACACATTGTTGGCTAGCAATAGGATATTATGTACAGATCGAAACTGTCAAAATATCTCAAAACACTTTGACACAGGGCTGGGACAATTGCATTTTGTATCAAAATAATTTATATCTTCAGCACATTTTGTTTTATTCCTGTAAAATTTATTCAGATGGATTTGGTACCTTTTGGAAACAAGCCCCGCAAATAAGACCTTAGCCCAGGCAGCTCACAGGATTTATATGAGGTTGCATGAGGCAGATATCCTCAAACAGCAACTTAAGAAGCAAGTAAGCAATAAATACTTTTGACCTGAGCTGTGCTTTTAGTGACATTTACATAGCTTTCCAGTACGAGTGTATGTGTAGAGATAGATAGTAGATAGATAGATAGATAGATAGATAGAAGTGGGTGGTGAGTAAGATACCAAATTACTTCATGTAACCAAAACTTAGCTTGAAATATCTTTGCTTTGTTAAAAAAGGTTTTCTGTTTATTTTTTAAAGAAAACTTTTGTCATGAGAGATCTGCAGGCGTAAACAGGCATAACCTAATAATTGTGCCAAAGTCTGGTTAACATTTAGTTACACCCTATTTTCACTTCTGTATGGGTGTAACAGCTCATTGTCATGATTTTCTTCTGTTCCATGTGTTTCTTTGTCAGCAGAATAAATGTTCCCTGGCTTGATGATTTGGCCACGTAATCATTCTCTGTAGGTTTTCTGAGCAGATTTCAAGTCAGAAGATTGTAAAGCTTGACTTCCGCTTTGTTGCATGTAACACAATTTTCAATGTACTGCAAGAATCTTTAGAATATTGGAAAAGGCAGCAGTGGCTAACACATGTATTACATTTGTTCTCAGGGTAATGTAAGGTCATCTGTAAGAAATGTGGAGAATCAGGGATTTTATTTTTGTAATAAGCCCTCCCCATTAGCAGAGGTTAGGGGCACAGGAGCTCCACAAAAGTAAAAAACCACAAGTTAAAAACTTCTTTTTTTAATCTGCTAGAAGCACTTCTCTAGGAATCTCTAGGCCCAGCCAGAAGTTGACCATGGAATTGCACTAGATCAGTGATTGTCAACCTTTGGTCCCCCAGGCGTTTTGGACTTTCACCTCCCAGAAATCCTAGTCATCTTACCAGCTCTTAGGAATCGTGGGAGCTGAAGTTCAAAACACCTGGAGGACCAAAGATTGGGAACCACTGTAGATGGACCCAAAGATTCCACAAAAGTCAAGCCCACAAATGTGGAGTTCAAACATATTTGTGTTTTATTATGAGCACCCAAATGTCAGCATTTTGGAAATACATGGGCTGAAAGCAAAACAAAGGAAATACAACAGAAAAGAAATGCAAAGAAAGATGGAGTACAGAAGAGCAAAGCAGCCAGTTATCAATCCCACTGGCAGCCTAGGAGCATGAGAATTTGTTTCATACCAAATCAGACCATTAGGTTGGTATCATCTGCTATGATTCATTCCTACCACAGAGAATAGAGTCAGAATTGTGTGGTGGTTTGAATGTTGGACCATGACTCTAGCATTCATACTTAGCCATGAAAACCCATTGGAGATCAGTGGGCAAGTCACTCTCTCCTCAAGCTAAGCAGTGGTTCCTAACCTTTGGCCCTCTAGGTGCTTTTTACTTCAACTCCCAGAAATCCCAGCTAGTTTACCAGCTTTGGGAGCTGAAGTCCAAAACATCTGGACAACCAAAGATTGCGAACCATTGGCATAAAGGGAAGGCAATGGCAAACCTCTTATGCATACATCTTGTCGGGAAAAACTTAGGATATGGTCACTATCGTGGAGTTCAAGGTACCCAACAACAACAGCAATAAATGTCCTTTTCATAACATGGACACAGGCAACCCTCAAATCCAGCAAGCATTTCTGATACTGTAGGGTGCTGCCATCTTTGAGAGAGGGACCTATGTGGAAAGGAAGCATTCATTGGGAGGGATGCAGAGACTTTTGATGCTATTGAAAAGTTTAATAATTCCAATTTTGCATCTATATATGCTGTTTATCTAGTTCTTGTGAATGGGACTGCATGGAAACGTTTCTGTTAAAAAGGTATACTTTGGCTTACCATATAATTTGTAGTTTTTAGTTTTAAGTGACAAAAAATGAAAATACATGTGTTTACTGTTTAGATAGCAGAGAATGTAGCAGTCTAAGGCTCTCTCTTCAATACAGAGGTAGGGGTGGAAACGTCAGGGGACCATTTCTCATCCCCTTGAGATCTGCACCAGTGCCTCTGAAATCATGGGAAGGGATATCAGACCATTTCTGGCTCCAGAAGGGGAGATTCCTGAGAGCAAAACTACCACATTTTGCAGTAATCTTGAGAGAAGCGAGAGTTTCTTTTGTTTGAAAATGCATTTTTAGCACTTGGGATTTTTAGGTTTCCTAGTGACCTCAGAGACTGCAAAACAGACCTCCAAGGGTTGCTTGCGGTTTGTAGATCACATTTTTCTCATTCCAGCCGAGAGTATTTTATCAATTTTGATTGTACAAAATTTTGATATTTAAAATTTTTAAGCAAGCTGTATAGTACAATTTAAAATACTTAGTTATGGGTGAAATATTTTATGTTATCAGACTGGCAGTATAAATTTAGGTTTGATATTAAAACCCATGTTTCAGTTTCTCTTCTAACTCTCTCTCCTTTAAAAAAATATATAAGAAAAACAGCCCCCTTCCCATGCCATAACCTCAAAAGTTCTGGAGAAGTTTACATTTTTAGACAAGGCTATGCCAACTTTTTTGGATCTGGAGGCAGTCCAATTTGTGAATATGTAGCTAGTTCAGCTTTCTGGAATGGTACTGGGAATGATCTTGACATGCTAGCTAGCTTTTGTTGCATCTTGGGAGCAGGGCCAAAGCCTGACTTCATAACACAAGTTGAAATTATTTCTGCCTTGTTCTAACACTGGGATTAATTCAGTGCTAAATAAATGAAGGCTGCAGCTATTGTGTCTCACAGAATGAGGCAAAATGTGAGAAGCTTGGAATTGGAGCATTCTGCTTTTCCATGTGTCTTCATGCCCTTTAACCCATAAAGCCCAGCATGGCTTCTTTGCATGAGTGTGTGTTTCTCAGCAATAATGACAACAAACAACAGCAGCAACATAACCCCGTACTTTCAGAATATCTCATAATTGCCCCTTTCTTCAGCTTTATTGCAATTACTTCTTACTGACTGGCCTTCAACTGCACTGTGCTTGTTTTGCGATGTCTATCTCAAAAGTATGGCTTCCACGGAGCATGTCCTATATATGAGATAAAAGTGTTCATTATGCACCTCTCCTGTGGATTACATGAAGGTTCATTGACACACAGTGGTAATAGCCCTAAGGGTCTTAAGTGCTGTAAATATAACCTTTTCGGTTTCTTGTGTTTGCCATAATTTGACATTGGGTGGTTTAGCAATGATTTTCATTACTAGGGTAAACCTTGTACTCAGCTCTTATGTGAGATACTTTATCTGTGAAATGGTCATTAAAGACATCATAGCAAGCTGTTGAAGGCTTCTAACAGTGGGTTCAGGGAGGAGGATACCAGGGTTAGACCTCTTTTCACCCTGCACATCTCAGCTGGACATGACTTTGCAGACACAATATGTGCAGAAGATAAAGCTTTCATTGCTGCATGTATTACCACCTTATAAGAACAAAGATGCTCCCTATACTGTGTCTTGTCACATAGAAGTCATTTTCTGCCATCTGTACTCCAGTTGTCACCCTTCCCTGGATGGACCCACATTTTCCTTTTTTAAAGCATATGTGGGAAAAAATCATTTCATGAAAACATCCTGTCTTATATAATACTCTTCACATGGGCATTGTCTTCACGTGATGTCAATATATTTGTTACATACTTTGGGTGCTGGGAGTAGGGCAAGGGACCCTTTACTTTTAGAATGAGAGATAGACAAGAAGTGGTGAGTAAAACTAAAACGCTTTAGACTTTTACATGTTTACCTTTAGAATCCAAGTTGCACTGACTTAACTCATGGAATCTGCAAAATGTTAATCTATAGTGCCCAGCCTCTGGTGCATTGGGTGTAGGAAGACTCCCCTTTCTCCACATGCCCACAGCTGAAAAAATAAAATAGAGGGCATGAAAAAGCAATCTTGTCATGTTAAAGGGGCATCTAGTAAATTTTATTTATTTATGTATGCTCAATAGAGTTTCCCCCTCAAAATGAGTGGTCAAAGACATACACACCCCACACCACCTAAAACTGTACCCAAAACATGGTGAATTTGCAGTTCACAACTCCTAGAATGAACAAGGCCTATTTTGGGTTGCTATGAGTTTTCCAAGCTGTTTGGCTATGTTCCAGAAGCATTCCCGCCTAATGTTTCGCCCACTTCTAAGGCAGGCATCCTCAGAGGTTGTGAGGTCTGTTGGAAAAGAGGCAAGTGAAGGTTTATATATCTGTGGAATGTCCAGGGTGGGAGAAAGAACTCTTGTCTGCTTGATGCAAATGTGAATTTTGCAATTGGCCACCTTGATTAGCATTGAATGGGCTATCCTTCTGGAACATGACCATACAGCGCAGAAAACTCACAGCAACCCAGTGATTCTGGCCATGAAGGGCTTCAACAACACAATTGATAGTTTGTCTTTTTAAACAAAGCAATAACAGAACAAAATGGAGGGGGGGGGTTTGCACTGTGGACCCTGGAGAGCTGCAAGAAGTTTGTAAGCTACACTTTGTCCAGCTCTGATCTCACGTTTTATAATGGCGGTTTCTCTTGAGAGAGGAATAAAATCTCACTGAGGCTACATTGGATGTTGTGCATAGGTTGTGGGTTGATCAATCTTCCCTCCCCTTTCATTTTGTAATTCAGTCTGTAGAAATACAGAGTCGTTCCACGCTCTTCCCCCAGCCCCCTTTCCCTTTTGGCAGATCACAAGAACAGGCCTTCTTCTATACTTAGCTTCTGTGTTTGACTCCTGCAGAGTGAATTAGCAAAGCTGTGGTGCCTCTGAGGGGTTCCCACTGGTACTATAATATTCTCTTTCTGCTCTGTTTTTAAACCAGCAGCCTGTAATTTTTGCTAGTATTAATTGGGGAACTAAGCAGTAAAGTGACCCATTTTAATAGTCAGAACTGGAAACTAATGAGGAGCAGTGGGTGTAAAATAACAAAAAGCTTGGTTCTGAAAAGCATAGCTTCCTCTTCAACCTTTTTCCAGATCTAACCCCCGGAGGGCATATTATCCAGCACGAGGACTCTTAGTCAGAGCGGGTGTCCCAGAGTTTTGTTGGGTGCAGGGTTAGAGACTCTTGAGAAATGCAGAGCTGATAGCAAGAGCCAAATGGACCACATCTATAGAAGTTTAGTCTAGTATACAGTAGACATAGCTGCTTGTTTGCACCCAAAGGATTACTCCTTAGTTCTCTGTTTGGAAATGGCTTTAAAAAAGTACTTGGAAAAAACTCTGGAGACTATAGCGTGCCAGATGTGGGAGTGTGTTGCATCTATTAAAAAAACCAAAATGCACAAGATAGAAGTCATGGGACTGTGAGCTAATCTGCAAAGGCTCTCTGAATGCTTTTATCTTCTGCTTGCTAGTATCTCCCGTCTTCCTCTAGTTTGTGCCGTGCTTGATTTTTTAGGGAGGGGTTGTGGTTAGGGTTTTAAACAGATTAACATGTAGTATTACTCCACTCGCTGATGTCTGCACTTGAACCTGAACCATGTGTTGCACACATGCTGGATCTGGTCATCCAGTCTATTCAATGTATTTATTGTATTATTCCAAATCTGAAAATGAAGGCATTTTAGTAGTAGTGAGTGCTTACCATGGGCAATTCAATACAATTGTTGGTGGTGGATAATGATACAGATTTCAAAATTTAGACATTTGATTCTCTCCTGACTCAGTGACCGAGTCTGAAAAGTTACATTTTAAAAGGATTTTGCTTTCTTTATATCTTTAAAGTGTGCAAAAGAAGCTTACATTATTGTCTGAAAAAAGGAACTTGTGGCATTACCTGTGTTACTACTCACTGCTCTTCCATTACTTTACTGTTCTGTGCTTGTGCACGAGAGAGAAAACATGGGATTGATAAAAGACTGTAATAAAATATGAAAGATTCCTTTAAAAAATTATGGTATGTGGCTTTTCATTATTAGAAAAATTAAATGCACTAGATTGTCCAGATTCATAGCATGAAAAATGTATGGAGGAGCCAAAAGTTAAAGGGAAAGAGAATTAGCAGGTTCCATTAATTTAAAATTAGTCACCCAAGGACTGGTACTTGGCTTTTCCAGATAGCCGCTTAATCTGGATTAAGGAAGTGAGATTAAAATCTCGGTAGAGACATCAAACTGGCAACGAAGATCAGCATAGTTAAAGCAAAGGTATTCCCCGTAGTAACCTATGGATGTGACAGCTGGACCATAAGGAAGGCTGAGTGAAGGACGATAGACAGTTTTGAACCATGGTGTTGGAGGAAAATTCTGAGAGTGCCTTGGACTGCAAGAAGATCCAACCAGTCCATACTCCAGGAAATAATGCCTGACTGCTCACTGGAGAGGAGGATATTAGAGGCAAAGGTGAAGTCCTTTGGCCACATACTGAGAAGACAGGAAAGTTCGGAGAAGACAATGATGCTGAGGAAAAAGGAAGAGGGGCCAACCAAAGGCAAGATGGATGGATGGATGGTATCATTGAAGTGACTGGCTTGACCTTGAAGGAGCTGGGGATGGCGATGGCCAACAAGGAGCTTTGGCGTGGGCTGGTCCATGAGGCCATAAAGAGTTGGAAGCAACTGAATGAATAAATAACAACAAACCTCAAGGAGAGTCTACACATGGAGCTGTTAGTCCCGGAAAATGTTTCCATAATGCTTCGTTTAATGTGTATCGCAGAGTACTGGAAAAGATACAGCAGGAGATCCACTGGAAGTTTTTTTTAAAATCCCCATTAGTTGCCCCATTAGTGCTGCACCTCATAAGCATTTTGCCAGTGTTGCCGTGCTGATACAAATATAATGAAGTGCACACAAGCAAATTTTCTATTGTTTCTCCTCTACCTCACTCTTAATGCTTCCAGGCTTGTCCTCTTGAACCCTGTTTCCCTTTTGGGTCACTTGCCTGCCATGCTGGTGCGCATTGTAATTTCAAGCTCTGTTTCCTTTCAGTAATACACAGGAAATTAAAAAAAAGGAATGGTTGGCGAGAGTTCTCATAGGAATTGCTTTCCCCTCATGCTTCCATTTAGACACCTGCATGTCTGTGGCTCCATCTGTCTACATCCCTCCATCAGCTATTTTGGGATTTTAAAAGGGAGGCTAATGACTGGAGTAGTCTACACCAGCATACTGTAAGGAACACTCATTTTTTTTGCTCCATAGCATTGCATTTTTGCAGACCCTTTTCTCCTGTGTTTTTTTATGCAGTCTGGCAATCAAGTACACATGTTTGGTGTGCATTTTCTAGCTACTCCATCCCTTTATCCCACTTTCTTCTGGGTTTTCAGGCCTGTGTAGATGAGCCCACAGTGAGCATTCAGTTCAAGATGAAGACATCAATCTGCATCTCTCAAAGTTTATATTTCCTTCCTGCAGCATTTGGTTTAGCATCTGATGGATGCACATGGATGATCTTTTTGGATGAATTGTGTTTTGACATCTGCCTATCACTGATGGTATCCTTCCTATTTGAAGCAACAACTCAGCTTTCCTTTCCATTTTTTAATAGTTGAGATATTGCTTGTGGGAGTTCTTCCTCCCGTTATTGATCTTATAAAAATTGGGTTTATGTCCACTCTCTGAATGAAGGTAGAGTGATTGGTGTTGTTAATGCTGCCATTTGTCAGAGGTACATTACTTTATTTTATCGCCGTGCTGTCAATTTTGAAAAGGCACTGAGGCAAGAATAACATTGATCCTACCAGAAGAGTCAATGAAGCATGCATGCCCTTCACCTTTTTTTTTACCTACTAGCAAGGATTTGTGCAATGGAACACCTAGTGCAGACTTAAGGGAAACACTCCCATCTGTTTCTGCTTCCAGCAGTCAGCTGGAAGGAAACCTTGCTGTAGATTTGGGGATCTTCTCAGTGCAACAGCCAATTCTTTGCTTGATAATGAGTTACCATGTTCATTCCCTTGATATCAGATAGCATGAAGTAGACAAAACTTCTCAACATGTGACATTAGAGAGCTGATGCCTATAGAAGGGCCTGTGGTTTTCCCTGATTTGCAGCACCTTTCAGCTTTTGGGCCCCCCCCCCC
>JARBWK010000002.1:143780114-143791985 GCA_030556195.1 Anolis apletophallus
GCCATCTGGGCCAACCCCTCCACCTTCATATCCCACTACCGGGTAGACACCTATTTGGAAGGAGGCGGCTTTTGGGCGGGCAATCCCACCCCAAGGGCCTTCAGGGTAGTGTCTAGTGGGCGACCTTGTCTCCCCCCTCTATCCAAGGGTTCTTCGACAGTTTTGGGTCGATCGACCCTGTTTTTTCTACTTTGTTAAGTAGCAGGTGTTTGCCCGTGCCCGATCGGGCACAGTCTACAGGTTAGCGCGCTTACCTAGAATCATTGGGTTCTAGGTTGCACCCGTTGTGCACTTATACTGTGAGGCCTGCGTGCCTGACATGAATGGTGCTTGTTGCACTTACTGTTATGAGGCCTGTGTGCCTGGCATGAATGGTGCTTGTTGCACTTTATACTGTGAGGCCTGTGTGCCTGACATGAATGTTGCTTGTTGCACTGTGTTTACAAGTGGAGCATGCCTTCCACTCTTATTTATTACATTGTTGTGATGTTATTTATTCATATTGCTGGTTGCAATAAACCTGTTCAGTTTTTAAAAATTGGCTGGTTTGTTCCCACCTCCTTCACCTTAGCTCGGTAAGTCTTCAGAAGTGTGCATTCACAGAGCTCTCGAAGAAGAATGGTAGGTTACATACCTGTGACCATCTTTCTTCGAGTGAAGCTCTGTGAATCCACACGAGGCTCCCGCCCGGCCGTCCCCTCTATCTCAAACCACCCTTTCCTAGTTGCTATTGTGGCGTAGGAATGGGGTGGGGCGTGGGTGGAGGCCTTTATGCCCTCCGGGCCGGCTGGGAGCTACCGTAAAACTTTTCAAACTGGGAAAGTTTCAGTTTGGAAGCCAGCGCTGGCGTGCAAACTTCATAAGTGTGGATTCACAGAGCTTCACTCGAAGAAAGATGGTCACAGGTATGTAACCTACCATTCCTGTGAACTTATGCTAACCCAATACATTTCATAGGGTTTTCTTGACCACAGATCACTCTGAGGTGGTCTTGCCACTTTCTCCCACTGAAATGTAGCCTATAGGAACTGTCATTCATTAGCAGTTTCCCATCCAAGTACCAAGCAAAGCTGACCCTGCTTCACTCGAATATCAGATAGGATCTGATGCCTAGACTTCATGTCTACAGCTTCTCTCTGTACTTTGCTGAACAACTTTTTTTCACAAGAAAAATGATCTAGTACAGGGGTGGAACTTGTTGTTCCAGGGGCCTTTTATTGTTATTTATTTGCCTCTGGTATCTTGTTCAGGCAGGTATCTTTCCCAATTCTTCCTAGACAGGCCTAGGGCGTTCTCTATCATTAAGTTAAGGCAAGGAGGTATCAATTGCCAAACTTTCCCTTCAACCCAAAGAAACAACAGAAATTATCAGAAAACTTCAGCAAAATATTGGTATTTTGGAATATGGAAAAAAGGATGGGGAAGTCTGCAGCCCAGTCAAAGGGTGCATCCAGGAGATAGCATTCACCTTTTCATGGACAGCAGTAATTTTGAAGGATGGAAACTCACAAAAACAGATTGCTGCATGAAGCCCAGAGGTACATTTTGCCCAGTCCTGATATACCGTGTTTCCCCGAAAGTAAGACAGCGTCTTACTTTCTTTTGACCCCCATAATCCCCACTACGGCTTACTTTCGAGCACGGCTTACATTAGCCGACAGTACCCCAGTAAGGCGAAGTAAGATTTTACCGCGGGCGGCATGGCGTGGCTTCTTGGCTGGGCGGCGAGAGGCTCCCAGAGGGGGCAAAAGGGCCCGGAATCCTCCTCCTCTTCTTTCCAGCGGCGCCTTCCATCCTCCTCCTCTTCCTCCCAGCAGCGCCTTCTCCCTCTCGCCGGTTCCGCCCCTCCCTTCAGTGAAGGGAGGAGGGCGGAGCCGCCCGCGGCGAGAGGGAAAAGCGCCGGGGAGTCCCGCCCCACGGCGGCTCAGGCGTCTTTCCCGCCGCCGCCCAGCACCGTCCGCGCTCAAGCGGGAGCCGGGCGGTGGCAGCGCCTGAGTCGCCCTGGGGCGGGACTTCGCCGGCGCCTTCTCCCTCTCGCGGATCCGCCCCTCCCTTCACTGAAGAGGGAAGAGGGGCGAGCCGCCGCCAGCCGTAAGGGAGAAGGCGCGGCGGAAGTCCCGCCCTGCACGGCGGCTCAGGCGCTTTCGCCGCCGCCCGGCTCCCCCGCAAGGGAGCCCTCTTGCGCCTGTCTTCCCTTCTCGAAGAGGCGGCTGCAAGGAGATCTCGCGGTTTCCCTGCAGCCACCTCTTCTGAGAAGGGAAGACAGACAGGCGCAAGGGGCTCCCCTTTGCCTGTCTTCCCTTCTCGAAGAGGCGGCTGCAAGGAGATCTCCCTTGCAGCCGCCTCTTCAGAAAAGAAAGACAGGCAAAGGGGAGCCCTCTTGCGCCTGTCTGTCTTTCCTTCTGAAGAGCGGCTGCAAGGAGATCTTGCGGTTTCCTTGCAGCCGCCTCTTCGGAAGAGGAAGACAGGCGCAACGGGGAGCCCTCTTGCGCCTGTCTGTCTTCCCTTCTCCGAAGAGGCGGCTGCAAGGAGATCTTGCGGTTTCCTTGCAGCCGCCTCTTGAGAAGGGAAGACAGGCGCAAAGGGAGCCCTCTTGCGCCTGTCTGTCTTCCCTTCTCCGAAGGCGGTTGCTGGGAGATCTTGCGGTTTCCTTGCAGCCGCCTCTTCGGAGAAGAAGAAGACAGGCGTAGGGGAGCCCCTGCGCCTGTCTGTCTTCCCTTCTCCGAAGAGGCGGCTGCAGGGAAACCGCGAGATCTCCTTGCAGCCGCTCTTCGGAGAAGGGAAGACAGGCGCAAGAGGGCTCCCTTCATGGGCGAGCCGGGCGGCGGCGCGAGCGCCTGAGCCGCCCTGGGGCAGGACTTCCGCCGGCGCCTTCTCCCTCTCGCCGCCGGCGGCTCCCGCCCCTCTACCCTTCAGTGAAGGGGGGGCGGATCCGGCAAGAGGGAGAAGGCGCCGGCGGAAGTCCCGCCCCCCAGGGCGACTCAGGCGCTTGTCGCCGCCGCCTGCTCCCCATTTGAGCGCGGGACGAGCGGCGGCGGCGGGAAAGACGCCTGAGCCGCCGTGCGGGCGGGATCGCCGGCGCTTTCTTCCTCTGCCGGCGTCAGCCGCCCTCCTCCCTTCACTGAAGGGAGGGGCGGAACCGCGAGAGGGAGAAGGCGCTGCTGGGAGGAAGAGGAGGAGGATGGAAGGCGCCACTGGAAAGAAGAGGAGGAGGATTCGGGCCCCTTTTGAGCCCTCTGGGAGCCTCCCTCTCGTCGCCCAGCCAAGAAGCCACGCCATGCCGCCCGAGGTACATCTTACTTTCGGGGTACGGCTTATATAACCCGACCCCTCTGACACCCCCGATACGTCTTACAATCGGGGGTGTCATACTTTCGGGGAAACACGGTAGCAATGCATTAAGCCCTTTGCAATTCTGATCTTCTTTTTGGACAATCTGTTTTCATGATAACAGGCATTCAGAAGTGATTTACTGGTCCCTCCTTTCCAAGCTGTGCTAGCGAGAGATAGCTAAAGTGCCAATATTGTTCCTGAGAGATCTTCTGCCATTGTGACCCTCAACTTTGGACCAGCTGCTAACCAGAAGGCTATCTGACATGGGAGATCCTACCAGCAGCAATAGTATTGCTGAATAACCTCTTGTTTTACAATGTCTTTACCATGAAAAAGTAAGGCCATTGTAGCTCCTATAGCAAATCAGGCCTGAACTTCCCTTGGGAGATGATATAACAACTGGGAATATCATACCTTGGAGGCATTGTGAGACAATATGGCTCATTCAGAAATGCTTGGTAAAGAGAAGGCAGTAAACGAGAAAGACAGTATTGCAGGTGGATCCACTCAATCAAATAAGCCATGGCCCTGAGTTTGCAAGATCTTCAGGGTTGTTAATAGAAATGTTAATAGGTTTGCCATGAGTCGATGACATTTAATAACTAGGTGGCAATTAATATCAGCAAAATCCTGCTCTGGAGAGCTCAGGCACCAGCAAAATAGACAGGCAGACGATGATAAAGGAATAAACAAAGCCTTTTCCTTTCCTTTCCACTGATAGCAGCCTTCATAGGACTGTTTCTCACTCTGAAAAGACAACTTAAGATCCAGTCAATAGTCCAATGTTCAAATCTATTTCAGTTCATTTGCAAGTAAATGTTTAGTCTTCCATGGCTCCTTGGCCTCTTTGAGTATAACCAATGCAAAGACGGCTGTCGATGAGACTTTCTAATCCACATCAGTATATGCCTGGTGACTGTTAACAATAGCTTCTTTCTGCTATTAAGTTTAATATTATCAAACCCCTAGGGCTATTAAAAATAGAAGAGAGATTTACTGACCCCAACTAATGAAAGATAGTGAAAGAGGCCATTTTCCCTATCTGAATTCCTTCCTAAAACTCAGCAGCATGTTTGGAAGCAGAGTTTAGTAATTTATGGTGTGGACAGCAGGACTGGATTTCGACATTACGATATATTACGCCATCATTCCCTTTGAAGTTACATGCTGCATTGTTTTCTAACTTTCCAGCTGATAGTGAAATGGCATGTTCAAGAATTTGGTGTGTTGTAAATCTAAGTAAAGAGGTTAGCCATGTGTTATAGTTTAGATACAGAAGGGTTGAGGCAGTGGGAGTAGTAGAAGGTATCTATGGAAGGATAAAGATTTTCCTTTCTTTTCCTGCAGCAAGGCCTCATCTTTTAACTTGCACAATTACAATATGTTTATATAATAAAAACTTGGTAGCCTTGCAGAAAATGTAATCTTTCATTTTTTACATTTAAGCTTCTATCCTTCCATATTCAATATGAGGACAAAAAAATGAAATAAACGGACCATAAAATTAAGCATCTAACATCATCAAAAACAGCCTTGTCTTCTCCACCATGACCAAAGAAATCCTTGCTTGCTCGCTGTTTCTTTTTCCTCTCAAAAATCTTAAATCCCTCCCTTTTCTTAGACAAGCATATATAGTGAGTCCTTGATAACCATTAGGGTTTGATTCCAGGACTTCCCATGAATACCAAAATTCACTGGAGTTTAGAACACATTTTCAAGTCATGGGTGGTTAAATCCATGGATACATAACTTGTGGAAAGAGAAGGTAGACTGTACATGTCATCTCTCCACTTTCCTGCCACAACTACAGGCTTCAAATTCATTCAGCAAATACAATTTGGCTGATCCAAGGCCCTCTGTCCATTCCAACTGCATGGCTGTGGCCTCCGAGGAGGAGGAGAGCAGCCAATCCATCATGCTTTGGCATAGCAGGTCTTTCCTCCAAGTTGGGAAAGGACTGATTTTGGAGTTTATAATGGGCTACCGGGAGGAACACCCTTGTGAATTTTCTCCTCACTGAAATGTGTATTTCTAATACTGTATTTCACCACCACATAGTAGTCACACACACCCTTTTATGTCCTCCAAAATAGTATTCCAGCCACAGGGCTTCACTCAGCACTCAACTACAAGCGAAGGCCTGTAGCTGTATTATTTTTTCGCCGCATAATAGTCACATCTTCCTTTTTTGTCAAAGAAAAGAAATAAAATGTGTGACTATTACACGGTGAAAGCGGTATATACATGCAGACACCCTGTAGGACAGATACATCCATAAACAGAACGTGTAAAGATCTGCTTGAACAATATGAACTTGTTCAGATATTTTATATATCCTAAAACATAATCGGTAAGACAATATGAAAGTGAACCATCTTTTGAAAGTGAATATATCATCCCAAGAAATTCTCAGAAGGTGTTCAAGGAACAGTCAAAACAAAAAAGACAACACAAAAACTTACACCTTCTATTTTTGAGATTTCAGGAGAGGTCCTTCCCCTGCATGTTCCCATTGCCACTGCTTCAACCTCTGAGGGAGATAAGAACAGCCTGAATTCTGCTGGACTGAATCCATCTGTCTGTCCATGCCCCCATCACACACACACCCATGTGTGTGCCATGTACAATTTGTAAATTGCTCTGTAAGCCTTTATGACTGAAGGGCAGGGAAGTAAATTGTCTAATAAATAAATAAAATCAAAATGGAAGATGACTGAGGCTAATTGAGGATAACACATGCAATCTTCTATCACAGACATGGAAAGACACATACACATCCCCAAGTCAAATTTTGCCCAATTGTTAAGAATGCTTCCCGATATTATTTGTTTTGCGTTCTAGCTAATGCATCCCAATATGTTTTGGTAAAGGGCAGGGGCGGTCCTACAAGATAGGCGAAGTAGGCGGCCACCTAGGGCGCCATCTGGGAAGGGGCGCCATCCTGGCCGCATGGGCGCCATCCTGGCCCTGCCGATGTTCCTCAGACAGTGCTGCAGCTGCCTGCTTTTTGACCCCGGCCTTGTGCGCTCCGACGCCACTTCTGGGCACGCGCGGAGGTTTTCACACAGGCGCAGTTGCTCTGGAGCTGAAGTTGAGCGCAGGAGCAACTGCACATGCGCGAAAACCTCCGCGCATGCCCAGTAGCTCCCTTGCACAGAAGCCTGTAAGCAAAGCACTCCCTATCGGGCAGGCAGGGAGTGCTTCCCCTCCCTTTGTCTCCGCCCCGCGCGTTTGCAAGGAAGGAGAAAAGAATCAGTGAAGGAAGTGTAAGTGAAGGAATGAATGAAGGGCTTTCCTCCTCCTCCTCTGTGACCTCTTCTCTCCCTCCTTCCTTTCTTCGGCTCTATTTCTGTCTAGACCTGAGGGGCCTGAGGCTATGAGGAGTTGTGGGAGTTGGAGGCCAAAACACTTAGAAGGAGGGAGGGCCCAAGTTTGCTCAGGCTGCGCTGCCTGTATTCAACCTCATTTGAACATTTTGGCTGTTTTTCTATTTACATTTACATTGGGATCCCAATTTTGGACTTATGGGAGACTCCTATGAATTATGAGTCGGGTGATATAGGTAATATATTCTGATTTTGATGCATTTACATTGCATTTCTTGTTGATTATTATACAGTTCTGCTTAATATTGTCATACAATATAATACAAATACAATATAACAATAGAATGATGATATATTGTATATTACATGTAATATTACAAACAATATTGCAGTATAGTGGTATTGTACAAAATAGTAATATATAATATTTTATTTTACTTTATTTTGGGTTATTTGAGTTTTATAGGAGTAATAAAAATATTTAGTAGAGGATAATTTTATTTAAATAAATAATTTTATTATTTTATAATAATAATATAATAGAATGTTACATTATATTATGTCAATATATTATAATATAATTATATTGTAATGTAGTATAATATAATTATGATATAATATAGTATGAGTATGGTATAATATATTGTATATACATTGATACAATATAATCAGGGCCGGCCCCGCCCATTCCGCAGTCTACGCGGTCTCGTAGGGCGATGGTACCTGGGAGGGGCGTCGCGAACTGGGAGGGGTGCCGCCGCGCCGGCCGCCCCGCCCCACCGCTGCGCCTCCGCAGCCAGCTGCGCCGCTGCCGGGCGGCGCGCACGACCGGGCGGGACACCCTCGCGACCGCGCGCGGGACGCATTCGCGAGGCCATCCAGGAGCCACCGGGGGGGGGCGCAAAAAGAAGGTTTGCCTACCCCCCCGGGAGAGGTGAGGCCGCCCCTGAATATAATACTACTAATGGTATTGTGATATTATAATTGTATATTTGTTTTACATGGGGCGGCAAAATAATGTTTTTTGGGGGGGGCACCAAAATAATGTTCGCCTACCATTTAAAATTACCTTAGACCGCCCCTGGTAAAGGGAGACAAAACAAATAGAGCTAGCAAACTATGCTCAGCTTCATCCTTTGACACAGATATTGAACTTCTATAAAACACATAAAAAAAAAAATATGGATTCCTTTACAACTTATACAAGTGTTCTCATTGGTGAACAATTTTCTTTAGGGTCATAGGGTTCCATGTTAGCTTTCTATTGTAGAACATATAACACAAGCAAAAAATCATGATTTGGTAACCAATATAGAAAAAAATAGTTCGGATTTTTTCATACCTTCATCTGCAACCTGCAACCCACACCCCAAATTCCATAAAGCTCATTTTATGTTTCAGAGTGTTTTTAAATAGTTCTTAATCTAAATATGAAACACTTTTTGCTTTATATTCTGCAGGCAATCATGGCCTGGATTTTTTTAAAAAATAGTAATAACACTACACCAGCAAGACTTGAAGACCAAGCACTACAACGTTTTTCTAAACACCTGCTAAACATAGCAAATTAATAAGTCACAGATAAAAGTAAAATAGAAACATGATAAATCTACCCCATTTGCACTAAAAAGATTTAGGGTGGCAATATAAAATCTAGACAGATTAAGGAGCAGGGACCAACTGTACTGTAAAGTCAAGGCTTCTGCTGAAATATGAAGGAAAACACACAAACAAATAAAAAAGCAGGGTTACAAAACATGTCAAGGACAAATATTGAGTATAAAGTAGGACAGAGCTGGGTAGCTGCGGAGGTGTTCCATTAAAACGTATTCTGCGAATCAGGCTAGAAGTCAGAGAAATGATGCCTTTTGGTTTTGTTTTTAAATGGTTATATTGATCCAGGCAGTCTTGAAAAGTACAGAAAAAGTACACATTTCAGCAGACTTAATTAAATCATCTGGAAGGAATATACAGTAGAGTCTTGCTTATCCAACATAAACGAGCCGGCAGAACGTTGTTGGATAAGTGAAAATGTTGGATAATAAGGAGTGATTAAGGAAAAGCCAAATTAATCATCAAATTATGTTACAATTTCACAAATTAAGCACCAAAACATCGTTTTAAAACAAATTGTCAGAAAGGGTAGTTCAATACATGATAACAATATGTAGTAATTACTGTATTTACGAATTTAGCACCAAAACATCGCAATGTATCGAAACAGCTGTGGATGCGAGCGGGAGGCAGATTGTGTTGGATAATACAGAACTTTGGATGAGTGAATGTTGGATAAGCGCGACTCTACTGCAATGCATCCTTTCAAACAACATTCATTTCTTTATGAAGCATATATTATCAGGGATCAAAGAAAAAAGATGTCCAGCTTTCTATGTACACACACACAGTGTGTGACCTAATAAGTCAAAAAATAAACAATGAAAATTAGGATGTTTCACTCTGTTTATCCCAGTTCATATATGGAATTGAAATTTTGTTTCAGTAGAAGGACATTTTAGAAGCTACTTTAAATGACATTGGCAAGGACTACGTATTATGTATATTAATATTAATTGCTAGATGTGGGTATAATATATTAGACTGAGAGAGAGAGCTGACACCTGGTGTTTTATACACAGATTTTTCATATAGATTGAGACATTCATTAGCAGAACTGTCAATGTTATATGGTAATGTAAGTCCCATTTTTGAACTTTGCATTATTGTACCAATTGATATGTGGTAATTGTGTTTAGACAGTTGTGATTTTACTTTCTGTTTCAAGTTTATTTCTGAAAAATAAGGTATAAACAGCTCTACAAACTAACGAAACACTTGAAAATACAGCAGTCTGAACAGTATGGGACTGAGAATTATGCTCCTCCAAAAGTAACAGGAATTTTTTTTTTATAGTTTTCATTTTCTGCATCATTTTCTTGTTCAAGACTTGTTACTAATATAGTGACTAGTGAATTAGAAGGAAATCCATCTCATACCCCAAATATCTCTTGGTCCTTTCCCCATCTTAATAACACATTTTGATCTTTACAGTCCTGTTGCAGTTTGAACAGTCTATATAGTTTCTAGGACAAAAAGGACCCAAACCAGTTCCTTCTACATATATGCTCAAATCAAACAAGACTCCCTGAAATATTGGCTATAAAGTTAATGAAGTTCAGGTTTCCCAATTTCAAGGAAACCCCCTTCAAGCAGCATTGTTTCTATCAGAGGGGTAACAAAGGTACCTTCAAAACATCATATGGAAAAGTATATTTTGCACTTGCCAAATCTTCACCCCAGCTATTTTCACAGATGTGGGGAACAGGTACAATATCAGAATAATGTCCACTGCTAATCCGGTTTTTATAATGTCACTTCTAAGTCACATCTATGGCATAAAAAAATAAAACATGACGAAGTGCCAGCACCTGACTTCCTCTCATGATCGTTTTGCAGGAGTGCATATGTGAATGTCAATTGAAAAGCAGTGTCCTGTGTAGTGTAATTATTATGGAATTTCTATGTCCTCTGGTGCGACTTTATGGTAATCGTTTGCTGTATACAAATGTATTTAATTTTCTGTGCAGTACATTTTCAGTAGATGGCTCGTAACAGCACTGCATTTCCATGATTTTACAATTTTGGAGAAATCTTAAGTAATGTTCTAAAATGTACAGTATTATAGTTTGTGTCTACCTGGGATTCATTCACAATACAAAATTATGGCTCTATTATTTCATGATCACTGCCATGGCACCATCCTATAGAATTCATGAATTAGTAATGTAGAGAAGAGTATTTAGAATTCTCAGTATTTGATGGCTCACCAAACTTTGGTCACCATAGGATGGAGCCATGGAAATTAAAGTTGAATAAAAGCACTGAAATTGTATAGAGCAGGGGTTTTCAAACTGTGCTCCGTGGAGCCTTGGGGCTCCAAGAGTGATAGTGAGGGGCTCCGTGGCACCATGCTGCTTCCCATCTCCTCCTCTTTCCGCCCTGCCTCCTGAAAAATGCAGGGAAATTACAGTTTGGAGCTCCCGAAACAGCAGCAGCAGTGTCCTCCCATGGCACAGACCTTTCTCTCCAGCCTCCCTCGCTGCCCAGACTCTTTTTCTCACCACCCTGATCCTTCCCTCCACTCCTTTGTTTCCAGTACTCTATTTCCCTCCCATCACCTAGGGCAATGATTCTCGACCTGTGGGTCCCCAGGTGTTTTGGCCTACAACTCCCAGAAATCGCAGCCAGTTTACCAGCTGTTAGGAATTCTGGGAGTTGAAGGCCAAAATATCTGGGGACCCACAGGTTGAGAACTACTGACCTAGGGGGTTCTTTGATTGTGTATAGTGTAAGAGGGTTGACTAGATGGCCCTTGGGGTTGCTCCGATGATGATTATTATTACTACTACTACTACTACTACAAAGGCTGGATGGACAGCCATTGGGGGTGCTTTGATTGTGCTTTTGATGTATGGCAGAAGGGGGTTGGACTGGATGGCCACTGGGTCTTCCACTGAAATACTGTTAAGTTTATGTTGGTTAAAATTGTTCTTAATTTTAAATATTGTATTGCTCTTCTTTCTTTCTTTCTTTCTTTCTTTTTCTTTCTTTCTTTTTTTGAACTACAAACAATATATGTAAGATTCATCCAATTCTGTGATGATCATAACTTCTTCAGGATTTAAAATAAACAGCTGCTGGGTTGAGTTTGGATGTTGGAAACCCAGGCTGAAAACCCCTTCAAACCATTAAGCATTCTCTGGGTGGTCTTTTGTAAGAGTGAATTTTACAAGGGGGACAGATTGAAGGATAGGGGTGTGTGTATATTTAAACAACTTCTCTGCAACCATTTGAAGGGAGTGGTTGCATCAGGAAAGTTTTGTGTGAATCTCTTGCAGTTTCTTCCCAAAATGCTTAGTTTGCAGCTAAAACCCTTTCTACACTGCCATATAATCCAAACTATCAAATCAGATAATCCACATTATCTGATTTGAACTGGATTATCTGGCAGTATAGACTCACATAGCTGTCACGATCACGGACTTAGCGGGCCCCTTAATCACACACACAGAGACGTACTGAAGGCTAACTACTTTATTGAGTATAAAAACAGTTCCAAAGAGTATATAGTTCAGTGATAAGCAATTGTCCAAAAGGTAGCAAGTAAGATTGTCCAAAGTAACGCAGCAAATAGGCTTGAAGCTTGGCAAGGCCC